>CM035138.1:131270021-131820021 GCA_020205605.1 Panax ginseng
TTTAAATATGGACCGTCCGATTAAAAGTAAATCAATCTGGATCGTTCATGAGTTAGTTACTATGCAGTGTATTTTTTCAATAAATAGAAGCTCATTCCTTCATTATTTCTTACGAATTCACTGAAACTCTAGAGAGAGAAATTATAAAGAAACTATAGAAAAGTATTTTGCTACTTCCCTACTCTTATATTCAGTTTATTTTACGGTAAGGGGTGTTATTTCTTTTGTATTCATGAAGAGAACTTCATTATTCTATTATTTATTATTCTCACTTGGAATAACCAAGATATCGCGGACTACCCTATACTTGGTGACATTCTTCTATTATTATTCGTCTTTATTATTATTCATTTGAATATCCACATGCATGCGTTTACTGTGGGACTGGTTCCATCTTTTATTATTATTCGTAGGAATATCCCATTTTGTGGCTTTTATGCCGGACACGGTTCCGTCTTTGTTATTATTACATTGGAATATCCCGCTTTTGTGCGTTTTACACAGGACACCTGGTCAAGGCTCAGATATTATTCATTGGAACATCCTGCCGGTGTTGAATTTACCGACCGTTAAGATTACTTATTATTCTCATTGAAATAACTTTGTCATGTCAAACCGCATGCATTGTAATACCCATAAATTTTATGATTTAATATTATTATTAAATAGAGCCATGTAATTATTTATTTTACAAATGCTTACGTGGCATGAGGAGAGTAGAACTCAATTGAATTAAAATTGGTACATTGATGATCGATAAGATAGGTTCATGAAATTTCTTGTGTGACACAATGATGGACTTAGTGAAGGATGAGTAAGCAATTGCATGTTTAAGGTCCAAATAATAAATTGGGAGTCTAGCCCAATAAGTTAATTGATGGACTTTTGAGTTAGCCCAATAAACTTGGGATATTTAGAATCAATCGGAATCCAACAAAATAGTTAAGCGAGAGTACAAGTATTGGTTAAATTAAAATGTGGCGGTGGTAAGGGGCGATTGGACTGGCCAAATTTAGCCCTTGTCCATGTCCCGAGATCTACTCTCTTGTCCCCAAATTAGGGTCACCCAGTACAAAAACAAAGAGCTTAAACTCTCTTTACGCAAATTTCAAGTCGCTAATCCGAGGCATGCACATAGCTAGTTAAGTGGCCGGTATGGAGTGATTGAACAACTCCTTAAATAACCATTGTTCATTTCTATTGCACCATGAATCCCAATATTGGGTAAAAAGCAAGTGTCCGCCCATGTTTTCTCTTTAAATACAAGCCACTAGGCGGCGATCTGTTTTAGTGATAAGAGTGTTGGAGAAATCTGAATAAAGAATTCTTAGTTCTTAAGCATTACCAAATCGATGTGTGAGATATCAAGGTTAAAGCTCGAGAAGGTATAAGTTCTACTTCGTTCTTAACTTGAGTCTTGTTGATTCTCGTTTTTTTGATTATTAGGTCAAGTATGATGAATTAGCAGGATAAAGGGTGTTTAGAAAGTTTACCTTCGTGCATGAATACGTTAAAAATTATGCGGAATTAAGTTGTGGCTACTCTGCAAAAATGTAACATGTTCACCGCTTCGAAATCCATGGTGCATGTGCGCACCATGCTTAGGAACCATCTTTGATGGGTTGGGCCGTGTCGGACCTTGTATTAAGAAATTCCTTAGGTTGTATGCATATAGTAAAGTCTTAAATTAACCCGACGAACTTAAACCTTGTCGAAGTAGTGTGCATCAAGTCTCTGAAGGAGCTGCCGGACAAAGCGTGATGTCTTCTTGGACGAGCGTAATGTCTTGGACAAAGCGTGATGTCTTTGGACGAGCGTGATGTCTTCGAACAAAAGCGTGATGTCTTGGATGAGCGTAATGTCTTCAGACGAGGCGTGATGTCTTGGACGAAGCCGCGATGTCTTCGGACGAAGCATGTTGTCTTGAACAAGCCATAATATCTTGGACATGGCGAGATGTCCCGAACTCCGGAGACAAAGATCGTAACTTGATATAAGGATGAATTAATAAATACTCCTATATACCGTCGTAAACTATTAGTACACGAATGAGTTCTAAGTAGAGAATTTTACCAAACCGGAAAATAAATCTAATACTTGCAAACATGCGTAGAAAAAGGTCGGTGGGATTAATAGGCGTTATGGTCTACTTAAAGCAATGAACCTCTTAAAACTTCGAGGAAGAAAGATTATGAATAAGCTAGCATTTGGTCGATAATATGAGCATGTTAGTGTACCATTATGAGTTTTGATGGGTGCGCAGATAGAAAGAAAAATGTGTTATGTGTACATGTTGTTGATATATATCAAGTGTGTTTGGCTAATGAATACCTATACTTACATGAATAGGGATGAGACATAGTTCGTTGAGGTGATTTTATTATTAGTAGTAATCAACGCTAAAGGCAAGTTTCTTACTCTACCTTGATTTCAAGTATACAAGTTTTTATCCCTAACTTATTGTTATTGTTGGCAACCTCACTCAAATTTACAATGAGCAAGTATCCAAGAACACTATTATTCTTTGTTTTGCAAGTTCCTTAATTCACACACTTCATACGTTGAATTGTTGTCATATCAATCATATTTTATCAAGCAAATATCCGCTTCTATTCGAAAATCACTTGTATACCTTGGCGTTGTTGTAAGCATCGGACTTATCATTCCTCAATGCATGATGAAAAAGCTATGCAAGCCCTTGATTGGCTTAGACTATTATTATGAGTTAAAGAGCTATCCAAACCGATTGATTTGGTGCGAACTATCGTAAATCTCTGAGATGAACAACCCTCATAGAAGGGAAATTATATATTGCTTGGGAACCGACGCGCATACGTAAAAGTATGATTAAATGTTATGCATAATATAGGGTACCTTAGGTGATCACCGATGTACTTCGTGGATGTTGAATTACTGATGTAATAATCATTAATTCTAGTAAGAGTTCTTGGTCATAGTATTTTCAAGATTCAATTATGTTGAACCTCGAAATGAATAAATCACGAGATTTTGTTGATATCCTTGGTCCATAGCGACACTGTTGAATACTCTTGGTATTCTTGATATCCTTGAACTATCAATTATTATTATACCTTTGAAAGATTCAAATGCTATAAAGCGCTTGTTCTTCTAGCTATATTGCTTCTTTGGGCAAACTTGTTGCTCATTCTTGCTTCCTAAAACATTACGATTAAAAGGAAGCAAAGCGGTACTTGAGGAAAGGACAAGGGAAAGGGCAAGGCGACGAATAATTTAGCCCTTAAGACTAGAAGTATTATTATTATTGTTATTATGATGTATTCAAGAATGATTAAGCTATGTTAAGTTTAATCACGAGAATGGTTGTAGTAATGGTTACGGTACCTTGGGACGTGAATATTTATATTTCATCAATGTAAATTATCCTATTATTTCCGTTGTTAATGATTTTGTAAGATATTCGTAGTAGTAACGTGATGCACCGAAATTTGAGATATGAGTGTCTGAAATTTTGGGGGCGCCACATGCATGGTGATTTCTTTTGTTATTCCATTCGTTATTATACTCAGTTGGTTAAAATTTTGACTTCTATACTCCATGAAATTAGTGGAATATCCTTGATATTTGCGCTTCATCCAGTATCTTTTTATGGAAATATTCTTCTGAACATTCTTGAATGTTACTCTACAAAGCAGTATCATGTTGACAATTTGGACGTTATTGATTCATGGATAAATAGTTCAAGGAGCTGAGACCACCGGAGTTTAAGGGAGAGCCAAAACCACTTATGGCGGAAGCATGGATAAAGCAGATAACCAAGATATTTGATGTCTTGGGATGCTCCGAGGAGCAAAAGGTCCCCTTTGCAGCCTTTATATTGCGCGGAGAGGCAGATTACTGGTGAGAATCGGTAAAATGTACTCAACCTGCCGTACTGAAGATGTCTTGGGAGAAGTTCCAAGAGCTGTTCAATGACAAATACTTTTTCGAAAGTATTCGTCACATGAAGGAGGTGTATTTTATCAAATTGAAGGAAAACAATATGACCGTATCGCAATACGAGGCAAAATTTGCGGAGTTATCCCGGTTTGTGTCCCACTTGGTGGATAATGAAGAGAGAATGACGCGAATGTTTTTAAGAGGTTTAAAGCCGAAGATACGTCAACATCTTATTTCTCATAAACTGTGTTTGTATTCAGATGTTGTAAATAGGGTTTAGTTGGTGGAGCGCGATAACGAGTCAACGCAACCAAAAGAGAAAGCGGTAAACAAAATGATAATACCGGTGAGAAGCGATCATCAAGCGGTGACAACAAGCGTGGAGGAATCAACAAAGTTGCGAAATGGTAACCACTTCGGTGGTAATCAGGGCCAAAACAATAAGAATGGACATTTCAAGAAGAGGAGATTCAACAATGATGGAAAGACGTCAGCACCAGCACCCGTTGTTAAGGAAGGAGAAAGACCACCTATCATATGCTTCAAATGCAGAGGGGAGGGACACATCAGTCCAAATTGAGCGATGTCGTCCAAAGCATGTTATAATTGTGGAAGAGAAGGTCACTTAGCCCGATTTTGTCGTTCATCAAAGACAAATTAAACTAGGATGGAGGCACCAAAGGTCGCCCCCGTAAAAGTCAAAGCCAGAGTGCAAGGGAGAGGCGTTTGTTGTGACCTCCTGAAAGCAAGGAACCCGAATGAGGTCATCACGGTAAGCTTATCATAAACTCTAGCGAAGTCTATACTTTATTTGATACCGATTCTACCCATTCTTTTTATTTCTCCTACTTTGCGCTTAACGATTAAATTTGACTCAGGAGAAATTAGATTTTGACTTATCTGTGGAAACTCCATTGGGAGAAACCTTCATTACATCCATTGTTTATAAGTCTTTTTTGGTTCAAATCGGTACCCTCATATTACCTCTCGATCTTATTTGTAAGACCCCAACTTATTATTAATGAAATTTAATTAATTTTCCCTATTTATTATTTTGAAATAAGTAAGGGTTGATTTGATTAATGTGGATAGTTATGGGTAAAATACGCAAATATTTCAAAATAAGCAAGTGGTTATAAAATATTCATTGTTGTTTGGGAATATTCGTTTGGTCGTGGAATATTCTTCATCGCTTTGGGAATATTCGTACGACTTGCGCAAATTTTTGTGGGCCCCATAACTGAAAAGCGATTGGATGAAGAAAACGACAAATATAAGTTGTTTAAAAATAACTACAGAAGTTGTTACCAAGTTAATAATACCGTTAAAATAATACTTATGGTTAAAACACAAGAAAGACACCAGATTGCACCAATTATTGATTCTTACGTAATAAGGCACTACTCAATAATGGTTACAAGAATTATCGCTCAAAGATTTTATTTTATTGATTTAATAATTGTCGCGTTGATATTTTATATTGTCGTTGTTTCAATAATTGTCATTACACAAGATTTTTCATTATCGAAGCAATAATTCATATTATCCTCAATAATATTATTAGATAACATTATTGGCAATGTCTAGAAAGTTCTGCCTAAGGAGAGGTTTGGTCACCTAATCGCGCCCCAAGTGAGAAATTTTATCGAAAGCCCCTCTTCCTCGGAACCACTCGTGTCAATATTGTGATTCGTAATATTATTTGTGAATAATTAATTATTGATTCATATGATGAGGAAAATATTGATTTTATGTGGATATAGATGGAGAAAATTTTTAATGTGACAATTGTTGAAAATTGAAATTTTATCTTTTTCTCGATAAAATAATTATTTAAATATATTATTATATTTTAATAATATAATAATGATGATATTTTTACGATGAATGTGGGATATATGAGTATATATGGAGGAGGAGTATTTTTGTTACCAAAAATATTTAAAGCATGTTTTATGTGTTCATGGACCCCATTTCTCGATCGAAATTTGATTATATTGTAAAATCGCCTGCTTATGGATTTTGGCCAATTTTTGTTTGGAATTTGGAAAAACTTTCTTCGCAAAGTTGTAGAGAATTGAATTTCTATATAAAAAGTCGCGAGATTTCAATTTTTCCGATAAAAGGGCTATTTATTGTGAATTATTGAAGTTCAAGTTCAAATAATTGATTTTTGAAGTTTAAAATATTTTTAATTAAAAAAACGTTTTTTTTTTTTTTGTTAGGCCCTTATGTAACATGTGATAGAGGTGAAATCAATGGAAGAAGTGTGTGATGAGATTTTGGAAAAATATAATAATATTTATTAAATTTTCTACTTTGGTGTTCTAAGCATTTTCCTATAAATAGGTGCTTAGGTTAGAATTGAAAATCACACCGTAAATCAAGTTTTTTCTCTCTATATTATCGAGTTTATTCTTGTGAGTATTTTGAGTATATTTTGAGTATTGCTATACTTGCAAGTTCAAGTCATAGCCTATATCCTGTTTCAACTTGTAAAGAATGATCTTCGAGGTAAGTGGATATTTTTTTTCGTAATGATATTATTTCTTCAATATCATTATGTCAAATATTGATCTCAAGTTTTTATCAAATTTGGAACTTTTGGTGTCTGAGTTACTATTCACGATACTTGCACTATTCACGATATTAATACATTATTCACTTAATATTTAAGACTATTCATCTAAAAAATGAAAATTTTCCTTTTCGCCTAAAATATCTATTGTGGATACTAGCTTTGATCAGATCCATGTTTTGATCATTCTTGAATTTTACACCACTATGATTATTTTTGAGGTATTTTTGGACA
This sequence comes from Panax ginseng, assembly GCA_020205605.1. Lineage (NCBI taxonomy): Eukaryota > Viridiplantae > Streptophyta > Magnoliopsida > Apiales > Araliaceae > Panax > Panax ginseng. The sequence goes on from CM035138.1 coordinate 131,276,752, forward strand.
TGGATAAAACAAAGTACTTAATCCTTAATCCTTAATCCTTGTCATTTTGTTTCACCGGATTCGCTTTTTTAAAAATATTTTTCATCATCCTCGCCTTAAATGATGATATTATTGAATATCTTTGGCCCAGAAGAAAAAGATGAATGATTTTCGATGAATATCTTTGGCCCGTAAGTAAAAAGATGAAATGTGTGTTTAGATGAACACGACTAATCGATGAATATCTTCGCTCGTAGAGAAAAAAAGATGAATATTTGATTCCGTATATATATCGATTGATGTTACAGGATAAAAGATAGACGATGAACTTTTAAATTCATACATGTAAGATAGTAGTTTGCATTCTCTACTTAACTCTTCTAATGAATTATTATTTCACCATGTAATATTGATTTAAAACTTGTTGTCTATTGTATTCTATTAGATTTTTCCCCCGTGAAGACTAACGATAATTTGTTGTATATTATCTTAGTCATAATATTCTTTTATCGGGCTAGTTGAGCTCACCCTTTTCCTTTTTGTTCCATTTTTCTTCTCGTGAGGCGTAGAATATAATGAAAGTATTTAGCCTGGGGTATGGAATGAAGGTTCTAGAGAGAGTTGTTTAGTAGTCCTCACCATTTTGTAAAATAATGTATCAATAAATGTGATGAGGATTTATTTGAGTATAGATATTGTCTGTAAGATAATATTTGTATTCAAACTCAGCTTTTATCGTTGTAATAATAAAGTTGTAGTTGTTTCGCATCATGTATTGACAACTCGTAATGGGTGATGTATACCTATTTTGGGGGGGGCCACAATTGGTATCGTAGCTTAGGATATGATCTCAAGTGAGATCGGGAATAGAATCAGAGGGAGAGACGAGTAAATCCTTCGCTAAAGGTGTCCTACCTAAGCTTATTTGTTAGTTGGTCAAGATATAGGATATTATGTGATATATTGATTTCTTAATTAACCCTTGTTTTATGACAAGATTTGAGAATGTCGATCGAGAATATTAACAAAGGAAATGAGACCGTGGAGACGCTCAGACTCACCAACGAGGAGAAACGTAACAGTCGGGCAATGTTCCTCCCGTGAACAACACCACCGAGCAGATGATGAACGAGGGATGTTTAGAAGCTTTTTTGCAGCTCATGCAAAATCGCATTTAGGAGACTCGTGTTCAAAAATACAGAGGAAATGATAGCAATTCACAAGTTGTCACACCACAGTTAGCTCAAAGAGTTGGGACCACTGTAATTTAAGGGAAAGCCAGATCCGATCATGCAAGGAAACATGGGTCAAGCAAATTACCAAGATATTCGATGTCTTGGGATGCACGGAGAACAGAAGGTTCCATTCGCCACCTTTATGTTCCGTGGCGCAGCAGGCATCATCGGTGGGAGTCTCTGTGAAGTTGCACTCCATCCAAACCAAGACTCAAAGATGTCTTGGGAGACATTTCAGAAACTATTTAATGACAAATACTTTCCGAAAGTGTTCGCTATATGAAGGAAGTGGAGTTCATCGATTAGAACAAAACAACACGATTTGTCTCAAAGACGAGGCAAAGTTTGCAGAGTTATCCGTGTTTCAGACCTCATTTGGTGGAGAATGAGGAACGATGACGCTGGATGTTTCGAGAGGTTTCAAACCCCAAGATACGACAATATCTCATTTCTCATAAATTTTTTCTCTATTCAGAGATGTTGTAAACAGTGGCTCAATTATTAGAGCAGATAACGAGTACGGCCAACCGAGGGACCACAATCGTGGATCATACCGAGATAAGAAGTCAACAAAACAACGATAACTCAATGGAGAAAAAAAAAGATGGACAAAATGGTAACCACTCCGTGGTAATCATGGCCATGAAAATAAGAAGCGAAGTCAGAGGAGATTTTAAAAGAGGAGATTTAACAACCACTATGTGAAGACGACAAAAGGTCAAGCAAAGAATCGGTTCTAAGGGAGGAAGAACCACCACCCATTATATGCTATAAATGCGGAAAGAGGGACATATCACCAAACCGCCCACAACAGCTTCAAGGTATGCTATAATTGTGGAAAGGAAGGACATATCGCCGAGATTGTACGCAGAATAAACCTAGTTCAATGGGGACTGTGACTCAAAAGATCGTCCCTGTAAAAGTCAAAGTCAACTGCCTCCGGAAGAGCGCTTTTTCAGGATCGGTCAAAATGCGAGGAACCCAAACGAGGTGATCACGGTAAGCTATTTATAATTTTCATGCAAGTTTATACCTTACTTGATACCCTGTATACCCATTCATTTATCTCTCCCGCTTGTGCTCAACGCTTAAACTTCGACCGAGAAATTAGACTTTGACCTATCTCGTGGAAACTCCGCTAGAGAAACTTTCATCACATCCATCGCTTATAAATCTTGTTTGATTCAAGTTGGCACCATCACCTTACTGCCGTCAACCTTATCTCTTTAAAGATACTTGCTTTTGATGTGATTTTAGGATTGATTGGTTAACTACTCATCATGCCAAAATTGATTGTTTTCGTAAGGTTGTTAGTTTTCATATTCCTAACCAACCCGTTGTATTTAATTCAAGCAACTAAACCATTAAAATCAATCATCGCCATATCTAATCATAAAGCTATTCGCTTGAAAAAAACGGATGTCAAGCTTTCTTAGCCCATGTTATGGATTTGAATAAAGACACGCCAAATTTGAATAATATTCCCGTTGTTATATCGATTTTTCCGACGATTTCAAGAACTTCCTGGCCTACCCCGTAACGTGAAGTTGAATTCTTTATTGATCTTGAAACCCGCACAAAGCCCATTTCTAAAACCCCATATCGAATGGCTCCTATTGAACTTCAGAGTTAAAGGTCCAACTATGTGGAGTTGTTGGACATCGGCTTCATCTGGCCCCAAGACATCTCCTCGGGGTGCTCCTGCTTTTATTCAGAAAGAAGAAAGATAGAGATGCGATTTTGTATCGACTATCGGAATGAACCATGTCACCATCAAGAATAGGTATCCTCTACCTCAGATTGATGACTTGTTTGACCAAATTGCAAGGAGCACAATTTTTTCAAAAATCGATCTTCGCTCGATATCATCACCAAGATTAGAATCGAGGATATTCCAAAGACCGCTTCGTAATCCTTGCAGACGGCATTATGAATTCTTAGTCATGTCTTTTTGATCGACTAATGCTCCTCGCGGCTTTTCATGGATATGATGAACCGAGTATTCAAGGAATATTTGACTGGCTTCGTTGTTGTTTTTATTGATGACATCCTCATATATTCCAAAAGTCGTGGAAGATCATGAGCACCATTTGAAGTCGGTACTCCAAAGGCTTCGTGAAAACAAACTATATGCCAAATTGAAGAAATGCGAAGTTCGCTCGAGGAAGTAGCATTTTTGGGCACGTGGTGTCAAAACATGGAGTATCCGTGGACCTGCCAAGATTGAAGCAATACAAAGTTGGGAGCAACCAAGTTTCGGTGGATCAAGACGAGCTTTTCGGGCTTACCGGTTATTATCTGAGATTCGTGGAAGGATTTTTTCTAATCGCTACTCCATTAACTCACCGAACCTTAAAGATATAAAATTCAGATGGAGCGAGGAATGCGAGAAGAGTTTCCAAGAGCTCAAGAGAGACTCATTTTAAGACTGTTTCTAACAATACCATCCGGCACGGATGGATTTGTTATATTCAAAACGATGCTTCGTGCAAAGGGTTAGGATGTGTTCTCATGCAACGGGAAAGTCATAGCCTATGCCTCGCGACAACTTAAAGAGTATGAGAGGAATTATCCTACTCATGATCTAGAGTTGGCAAGCAAATTTTCGCGCTTAAAGATCCGGAGGCACTATCTATATGGGGAGAAAGTGGAGATATATTCGCACCATAAAAGCCTCAAATATTTTCTTCACGCAAAAGGAACTCAACACGCGGCAAGAACGACGCTATTTCGAGTTGTTGAAAGATTACGACCACACTATTCAATACCATCCCCGAAAAGTTTAACGTGGTAGCCGACGACGCTGAGTAGAAGATCATATGCAGGAATGAGTGCGATGATGTCAAGTATACGACAGAGCCAACTTTAATAGAAAAAGTTAAGGTTGCTCAAGCCACCCAATCTTGAAATCGATGCGTATAAGAAGAAGAAAGTACAAGAAGGTGCTATTCCTAAGCGAGAATTGATGAAGAAGGAATACTTCGAGTCCACTCTGCACTTTTTGTGTTCCTAACGACTCGATTTGAAGTACAAGATTATGATGGAGGCACACAATACACCATTTGCAATCCATCTCGAAGTACTAAAATGTATCGTGATCTTCACATACATTTTGGTGGAACAATATGAAGAGAGAGATTGCAAAGTTTATCTCGATGTGTTTAACTTGTCAACGTAAAGGCTTGAGCATCTAGTACCTAAGGGTCCATTGCAACCACTTGAGATTTCAAATGGAAGTGGGAACACATTACCATGGATTTTGTTACGGGTCTTCCTACGCTTTTCAAGGCATCAATGCCATTTGGGTTATTGTTGATAGATTAACCAAGTCTCCGCCATTTTTGCCGATACGGAGACTTATTCCTCGAACGCCTTGCTAGTATATATGTAAATGAGATTGTGAGGTTGCATGGCATGCCAAGATCCATAGTTTCGGATCGTGACCCAAGATTCACTTCAAGATTTTGGGTTAGCTTGCAAAAAGCTATGGGCACGGATTTATTTATCTGGCTTCAAGATACCATCCTCAAAACGGACGGACAATCGAGAGAGGACTATTCAAACTCTTGAAGATCTATTAAGACTCGTGGTCCTAGACTTCAAGGGCGCTTGGGATAAGTATTTACCATGGTGGAATTCTCCTACAACAAAAAGCTTATCGTGCAAGTATAGGTGTGGCTCCATTTCAAGCATTATATGGACGAAAGTGTCGCTTCCAATATGTTGGGATGAGGTGGGTGAAGCAACATTGTTGGGACCCGAAAGTTAAGACGTATGATCACCTAAAAAGATCCAAATGATTCGACAACGATACAAACCGGCACAAGATCGACAAAAAGAGTTGCTGGATCTTCATCGAAAGGACGTGGAATTTAGTATGGGGATCATGTATTGTCATGAAGTTGCTCCATGGAAGGGAGTTACAAGATTCGGGGAAGAGAGGAAAGCTCAATCCACGCATTTATCGGGTCCATTTCAAATTTCGACCGAGTAGAAATGTAGCCTATAGACTCTGCAAGCTATTCTCCGAAAGTATGTCTCGTGTTCATAATGTGTTTCACATATCCGCATTTCAGAAATATGTGAAAGACCCAACCACGTTATAGAAGTTAGAACCGGACGAGATACCAAGACTTAACGTATTTAAGAGGTACCGCCAAGATCTTGGATAGAAGGAGCATGTCCCACGACAAAGGTCATACCACAAGTTAAAGTTTTGTGGAGGAATCATGCTATAGAGGAAATGACCGGGAATTGGAAACGGAAATGAAAGCGAGGTATCCTCACCTTTTCTTTCAAACACTGTGTACGACGTGACGCCAATTTCGAGGACTAAATTTCATAAGGAGGGAGGTCAGAAGACCCCAACTTATTATTAATGAAATTTAATTTTTTCTATTTATTATTTTGAAATAGTAAGGGTTGATTTGATTAATGTGGATAGTTATGGGTAAAATACGCAAATATTTCAAAATAAGCAAGTGGTTATAAAATATTCATTGTTGTTTGGGAATATTCGCTTCGGTCGTGGAATATTCTTCATCCGCTTGGGAATATTCGTACGACGCTGCAGCTTTTTTTGTGGGCCCCATAACGAAAAGCGATTGGATGAAGAAAACGACAAATATAAGTTGTTTAAAAATAACTACAGAAGTTGTTACCAAGTAATATCGTTAAAAAATACCTATGGTTAAAACACAAGAAGAAGATTACCAGATCGCACCAATTCAATTATGATTCTTACGTAAGAAGGCACTACTCAATAATGGTTAAGAATTATCGCTCAAGATTTTATTTTATTGATTTAATAATTGTCGCGTTGATATTTTTTATATTGTTGTTGTTTCAATAATTGTCATTACACAAGATTTTTCATTATCGAAGCAATAATTCATATTATCCTAATAATATTATTAGATAACATTATTGGCAATGTCTAGAAAGTTCGCTCTAAGGAGAGGTTTGGTCACCTAATCAAGCGCCGCCAAGAAGGAGAAATTTTATCGAAAGCCCCTCTTTCCTGAAATAACCGCCTCGTCACAATATGTGATTTCGTAATATTATTTGTGAATAATTAATTATTGATTCATATGATGAGGAAAATATTGATTTTATGTGGATATAGATGGAGAAAATTTTAATGTGACAATTGTTGAAAATTGAAATTTTATCTTTTTCTCGATAAAATAATTTATTTAAATATATTATTATATTTTAATAATATAATAATGATGATATTTTTACGATGAATGTGGGATATATGAGTATATATGGAGGAGGAGTATTTTTGTTACCAAAAAATATTTAAAGCATGTTTTATGTGTTTGGGACCCATTTCTCGATCGAAATTTGATTATAAATGTAAAATCGCCTCTGCTCATGGATTTTTATCAATTTTTGTTTGGAATTTGGAAAAACTTTCTTCGCAAAGTTGTAGATAATTGAATTTCCTATAAAAAGTCATGAGATTGAATTTTCTGATAAAAGGGCTATTTATTGTGAATTATCAAGTTCAAGTTCAAATAATTGATTTGAAGTTTAAAATATTTTTAATTACAAAAACGTTTTTTCATTTTTTGTGGCCCTTATATAAATATGTGATAGAGGCTGAAATCAGATTGGAAGAAGTGTGTGATGAGATTTTAAAAAATATATAATAATATTTAATAAATTTTCTACTTTGGTGTTCTAAGCATTTTCCTATAAATAGGTGCTTAGGTTAGAATTGAAAATCACACCGTAAATCAAGTTTTTCTCTATATTATCGAGTTTATTCTTGTGAGTATTTTGAGTATATTTTGAGTATTGCTATACTATGCAAGTTCAAGTCATAGCCTATATCCTGTTTCAATTTGTAAGATCGATCTTTCGAGGTAAGTGGATATTATTTTTTTCAGAATGATATTATTTCTTCAATATCATTATGTCAAATATTGATCTGAAGTTTTTATCAAATTTGGAACTTTTGGTGTCTGAGTTACTATTCACGATACTAAGCACTATTCACGATACTTACATTATTCACTTATCATCACTTAGACTATTCATCTAAAAATGAAAAATTTTTCTTTTCGTCTAAAATATCTATTGTGGATACTAGCTTTGATCAGATCCATGTTTTGATCATTCTTGAATTTTACACCACTATGATTATTTTTGAGGTATTTTTGGACATGGATAAAACAAAGTACTAATCCTTAATCCTTAATCCTTGTCATTTTGTTTCACCGGATTCGCTTTTTTTAAAATATTTTTCATCATCCTCGCCTTAAATGATGATATTATTGAATATCTTTTGGCCCAGTAAAGCAAAGATGAATGATTTTTCGATGAATATCTTTGGCCCAGAGCAAGCAAAAGATGAAAAGTGTTTAGATGAATACATGACTAATCGATGAATATCTTCGGCCCAGAAAGTAAAAAGATGAATATTTGATTTCGTATATATATATCGATTGATGTTACAGGATAAAAGATAGACGATGAACTTTTAAATTCATACATGTAAGATAGTAGTTTGCATTCTCTACTTAACTCTTCTAATGAATTATTATTTTCACCATGTAATATTGATTTAAAACTTGTTGTCTATTGTATTCTATTAGATTTTTTCCTCGTGAAGACTAACGATAATTTGTTGTATATTATCTTAGTCATAATATTCTTTTATCGGGCTAGTTGAGCTCACCCTTTTCCTTTTTGTTCCATTTTTCTTCTCGTGAGGCTAGAATATACGAGAAGTATTTAGCCTGGGTAATGGAATGAAGGTTCTAGAGAGAGTTGTTTAGTAGTCCTCACCATTTTTGTAAAATAATGTATCAATAAATGTGATGAGGATTTATTTGAGTATAGATATTGTCTGTAAGATAATATTTGTATTCAAACTCACGCTTTATCGTTGTAATAATAAAGTCAGTAGTTGTTTCGCATCATGTATCGACAACTCGTAATGGGTGATGTATACCTATTTTTAACGATCGAGTTGAAGATCATATGCAAGTACGAAGCACGATATTGTCAACACAAAGGCCCATTTTGTGTAACTTGCAAAGGATGGAGATAGAGTTAAAGACTCAGGACCCGTGTGATGATGGTGAATATACTGAGTAGAACCAACTTTAATTGATAAAGTTAAACCGCTCAAGCTACAAACACCGGAGTTCGGCGCGCGTTGAGGAAGAAAGTGCAAGAAGGTGCTATTTCGGAAGCAAGAATCGATGAAGAAGGAATACTTCGAGTCAACTCCAGACTTTGTGTTTCTAATGACCTTGATTTAAAGTATAAAATCATGATGGAGGCGCACAACACACCATTTGCAATCCATCCTGGGAGTACCAAAATGTATCATGATCTTCGACATACATTTTGGTGGGCAATATGAAAGAGAGATAAGCTATTTGTTTATCTCAAGGTGTCTAGCGTGTCAACGAAGTCAAGAAAGAGCATCAAGTACCAAAAGGTCCATTGGAACCACTTGAAATTCCGAGAATGGAAGTGGGAGCACATTACCATGGATTTCAAGTTCATCGGTCTTCCCAAGGTTTCTCAAGGCATAGATGCGATTTGGGTCATTATTGATATATCGACCAAGTCCGCTTTCATTTCTTACCAATACGAGAAACTTATACACTTGAACGCCTCGCTCAGATGTATATAAACGAGATTGTAAGATCGCATGGTATGCCAATATCCATAGTTTCCGATCGAGACCCAAGATTCACTTCACGATTTTGGGTTAGTTTTGCATAAAGCTATGGGCACAGATTTACGATTTATTTTCTAAGATATCATCCTCGTAATGACGGACAATCGAGAGAGGACTATTCAAACTCTTGAAGATCTATTAAGACTCGTGTTCTTGATTTCAAAGGAAGTTGGGACAAGTTCTTACCATTGGTGGAGTTTTCCACAACAAAGCTTATCAAGCAAGTATTGGCATGGCTCCATTCAAGCGTTGTATGGAAGAAAATGTCGTTCTCAAAGATGCTTTGGGATGAGGTGGGTGAAGCAACGTTGTTGGGACCGGAGTTGGTATGTATGACTACGGAAAAGATTCAAACGATCCCAAGAACGATAAAAACCTCACAAGATCGATCGATTAAAGAGTTATGATGATCTTCATCGAAAGGACGGGAATTCGATATAGAGATCATGTGTTGTTACGTGTTGCTCCATGGAAAGGAGTTACTTAGATTTGGAAAGAGAGGAAAACTCAATCCTCGATTCATCGGCCCATTTTTAATCCTTGATCGAGTAGGAACTGTGGCCTATAGACTCGCTTTTACCGCCAAGTATGTCTCGTGTTCATAACGCTTTTCACATATCCATGTTACGTAAATATGCGAAAGACCCAACCACATTATTGAGTTAGAACCGGACGAAATAATGGAAGATTTGACGTATGAAGAGGTTCCTGCTCAAATCTTGGATAAGAAGGAACATATTCTACGCCCAAGGTTATACCTCAAGTCAAAGTTTTGTGGAGAAACCACGATGTCGAGGAAATGACTTGGGAGTTAGAATCAAATAAAATCAAGGTATCCTTACCTCTTCGACATACCTGTAACGCACCCTAATTTCGAGGGTAAAATTTCATAAGAAGGGAGATCAGAACCCCAACTTTTTGAATAAAGATGAATTTTCTATAAATATTATTTTGAATATTATGGAGTAAAATTGATATAATGTTATAGTTCAGGGTAATATTTATAAATTTTACAAAGTATGCAAGTTGTTGTATTATATTCGATTGGTCGGGGAATATTCGCTTTTAGCAGGAATATTCGTACAACAACGTATAATCATTGGTGGACCCCACAACGGAATTATTATCGGATCGAGAAAACGACAAAAATACTTTATGAAAATAATATACTAAGTTTTACCGTTAACTGTTGAAACACCCTTAGTGTTAAAAGTCACTCGATTTTGTTCAATTATTGCTATAGTAATTATTGTCAATTTTGATTATTATTTGGACCCCCACTTTTCCTTTTAAAAAAAATTGGTAGAAGTTATCTCAGCTTTTCGCTTTTTATATATATATGAATACATATATATATATATATAAGTATTATATATATATATATATAATATTGTTAATGTAAGGTAGTAAGGGTGGGTGGGTGGGTGGGTGGGTGGATTGGGGGGAAATTAGGGTGGATGGTAGGAGTATTATTATGTATATTATATTATATATATATATATATATATGGAAGTTTGACAAAATGGGCAAGATATAGAGGAGAATTTACTAAGTTTTCCACCGTGATTTTTTTTTTCAAGACATGTTATATATATATATATATATATATATATATATATATATATATTATATTTAAAAATTTTGCTTTAATTATGGACCGTCCGATTAAAAGTAAATCAATCTGGACTGCTCATGAGTTTAGTTACTACGCAATCCATTTTTCTATAAATATAAGCTCATTCCTTCATTATTTCATTTAATTCACCCAAACTCTGTAGAGAGAAATTATAAAGAAACTATAGAAAAAATATTCGCTTATTTCCTACTCTTATATTCACTTTTATTTTACGGTGTCGAAGTGGGTGTTATTTTTTTTGTATTCATGAAGATAACTTCGTTATTCCATTATTTATTATTCTCATTGGAATAACCAAAGATATGCGACTACCCTATACTTGGTGACATTCTTCTATTATTCGCCTTTTATTATTATTCTAGAATATATCTCGTCTGCGCGCTTTACGCTAGGTCCCGGTTCCATCTTTATTATTATTCTCGTTGAATATCCTCGTCTGCATGCGTTTTACGCTGACACTCGGTTTCGCCTTTTGTTATTATTCTCATTGGAATATCCCGCTCGCATGCGTTTACTCGACCTGGTTCCGCTCGATTATTCTCATTGAACATCCCGCTTGGCATGTAATTTCGGCTTCGACTGGTTCCGTTATTTATTATTTTGTTGAAATAACTTCGCCTATGCAAAGCACCGCACGTACGGTGATTTCTTTTTGTTATTCCATTCGTTATTATACTCAATTGGTTAAAGTTTTGACTTCTATATTCCATAAAATTAGTGGAATATCCTTGATATTTTGCGCTTCATCCAAGATTCTTTTCATGGAAATATTCTTCGAACATTCTTGAATTTTACTCTACAAAGCGAAGATCATGTTGACAATTTGGACGTTATTGATTCATGGATAAATTAATTCTTGAACTTGTTTTATCAATTCTTATATCATTGTCATCATCCTCATGTTTATATTATGTTGAAAGTCATCGTGGCTCTGTAGTGCATAGATGGACTTGGTATGATTATGATCGAGGATTATTCTATTGTAATCATGACCGTAATGTTACAAATGATGTGAAAAAGTTCTTATTGTCCCAGAGTGCATTGATAGATAGTTGTTGGCATGATCATGACCATTAATGAATACATAATTATTCTACCCCAGAAAGCTGTATGGATAATTGTGGTCGTGATACTAAAGAATATCCTCGGCCGTAATAAGGGGTGATTCGATAATGTGGAATATTTATTTGTCGAGTCTCAAATGATAATAATGATGATGAAAACCTTTTAAATCATAAAAGATAGTAGATTTTATTTTCTACTCGACTCTTTTAATGGATTGCTTATTCACCGCAGATTAAACTTGATGTTTGTTATATTGTATCGGGTTTAACATTGTTTAAGGTTAATGATAATTTATTCGCATTATCTTAGTCATAATATTTCTTATCGGGCTAGTTGAGCTCAACACCTTTCTTTCACCGTTCTCTTGTGAAATGAGAACATAGCGAGGACTATTCGGGGAACGGAGTGGCGGCCCGAGAGGATAAGATTAGTAGTCCTCACTATTCTATGAAATAAGTGTTAATAATTATATTGAGGACTCCTTTTGAGTTTGTATAATCTCTAGTAGACAATAATTGTATTCAAACTCACGATTATGTTTTATCGTATTGCATACGACAATTGTATTAAGTAAACAGTATTCAGTATTTTAGATCACGTATCTGACGACCCAAGATGGGTGATGTATACCTAATTTTGGGGGCGTCACATGATCCGTTTAAGTGTTTACCATATCTTCTTCTACTTCCCGAGCCGGAACAAACTACTAAAGCTCAAATTGATTCAGTGGCATATATGCAGCTTAATTAGATTATAAATCCAGAAAATTAGTCTAGTGGTTATAGGTTGAGATTCTTTCTTGTCTTCTGTGAGTAGGGTTTTTTTTTATGGTTTGTGGTTGGATCGTGGTGTTGGTTGGATTATTTAGGATTTCGAAGATGGATGCTTGCGGTGTTTGTTGTGGCCGAAGTGTTGTTGGTGCCTTGGTGGTCAATGAAAGGATCTGTTTCAGTCATCTTTGCTGGGTTTTCTCCTCGAAAATCATTATATCTTTTCCAATTTTAAAATCTGATTTTCATGTGATGTGATTTCTTGGTCGGATTTCGATCTAGAGTGCTTTTGGTTGATGCCTTGATGGTTATTTTCAGATCTGATCATCTCTTTATCTGATCTAAAATAGGTCTTGCCAAATAGGTGGTTTCGATTCTCGGAAGGGGCTATTGAGATCCGTGTGTTTGTTTTAGTCTGATTTCTATGTTGTATTTAATGTTTTTATTTTGTGTTCATGCTCAGATTAAGAATGATTGTATATGTTATCTCCCCTTTTGTTTATTGTTTATTGTTTTGGTTTGGGGTGTTCTCTCTGCCGGAATTATTGGTTCTTGTCGCATTGTTTTGGGTTTAATTCTGGTGGATTGGTTTATTCATTTTTATCTATCCTAGATTTTTTCGTTGCCCTACTTATCTTTTTCTCAGTTCAAAATGGTTTCAATGATGGTACTGTTTATTAGTACTGATTTAGGATTTAATTGTGTTGGTTCGGACTCCCTTGTTGATGACTATTTACTGGTGGGTTTCGCTGAATTTTTGAGAGTTTATGCCGGAGATTGACCGACATCTATGGTATCAGTTCCATACATGCTACTAAAGCTCAAGTTGATTCAGTCCAAGATCACAAACTCTAACCCAACTAATTTGGGATTTTTATCTGATAACCAACACGAGTAAATAACCGATATATAATTAATGCAAATTTGATATAAATGTAAATTACCAAAAATATCTTTGAATAATAAACATTACAGGCTTAGCCGATCACTTTTGATCGATTAACAGAAGAAAGTATGCCTTTTATTAAGTATAATTGAAATTTGAGGTGTATTTAAATACCTTTTTTAATTTGAGGTGCGAACGTCAACATTTATATAAAGTTTGAAGTACAAATTATCTTTTCGTCTAAGAAAATGTTATTAAAAGCTTGCCTTTTTAGTTGTGTGGCCAGAAAGGGTAATTTGGACCATTAACATATATATATATATATATATATATATATATATATATATATATATATATATATACTGTAGCGATCAAGAAAAGCGTTCTCCTTGATAAGATTCTCCTTAAATAACATTCTTTTATTAAAACTAAATGCGTTTTGGAGGGACGCGGTGGTATTTTTGTAAATACGCTATGACATTGTATTTATAAAAATACCACCGCTCTCCAAAACGCACGTAATTTTAATAAAAGAACGCTATTTAAGGAGAACGCTCTTGATCTGACCATATATATATATATATATATAGGAAATGATCCATACTAAAGATTACTTATGGATCAAAATTGGGTAAATAAAGATCATATCCGCTCGTATACGGAAGCCAGTATAGCGGTAGATTAATTTTTAATTATAGCCTTACGCCAGCCTGATTAAAACAGACTGTTGAATTTACATTTAACCCATACTATTAGTTGAACTAGCGTGAATCGATGAATCAGATTTTGGACTAAATTGCCCCAAGCCAATCAGGTGGAATAACATGATTCAAATTTTGCAGGAAGTTGAGGCGTAACAACAGTCCAAATTTGAAGGAAATATTCAATGGATAAAATCTTAGCAAGAGTCCAAATTTCTTGAAATTCCATATCAACTTGACAATTACTATAACAATCCATTATCAGATCAAATAGTAAGGCAAGAAACCTATGGAAAGCCATACCAGATTTTGCTGATCAAGAACAGATTGATGCAAGAATTGGGCATCGACTTCAAAGACAACTATAGCAGTCTTTGTCCGGAAATTTCATACGCAGATAATATGCCCGAAAAAATACATAAACTAAAGCGATTTTATCCTCTAACTTAAACTGTCACCCATGGGGACAGAGAGCCATACCTGTAATCACCCAAAGTGGAAGTTCGGAAAACACAAACTTAAATACACATTGATTAGAACGACATCCACATTAACGCATATACAAAAGATTGAATCATTTTCAAACCGACAATAATGAGTTACTAAATCAATGTATTACAAATCTAAAATTTGTTTGTTACTAAATATATTTTTCAGAATGTCCCTAGCTTTGCACATCCTAAGCTCATGTGTTATTCTAAACCTAAAGTTATAAGCCTCAATAAGAGTCCACCTCTTGCCTCCATGATGTTTATACGATGCAAAAAGAAATCCACGTACTTTGCAACATATATGCCACAATCGTCTTCGTTCCATTGTCTCGGTCTATTCACACAGGCTTCAACTTTCGGCTTCGATTTTGGCCACTTTGCTGTAGGATTTGCCTGACGAAGCAGCAAAGGAATTAACTCCACCTATAAAAAATAAACCCATTACTTATAAGTTCGAAGTAATAGTAATTACATGTCTTTGTAATGACATGAAAAACATTAACTTTATTAATGAACTCACCACAACCGCAAATAAGTTTTGGTATAATTGTGACAATGGCATTAGTGGTTTGTCATCATAAAGTGGGTCAAGTAGCATAAATTTCCACTTGCTGACACTCCAAATAAACAAGAAAAAATGACTGTTGGTTTCATTGAAGACTGGAACGAATATGTAATCACACTCATGTACTGGGGCACCAACTGCAGGATTGATGTAACTTCTTAGAAATTTTCGTATGGTTGGCATGTCTACTCCGACACTTGGTAAGTTTTGGGTACCTAACAACGCAAAGTACGTTGGAATAAAATAAAATCGAGCCCATCTTTGGATACCTTCTTTACGCATTTTAGCTTCTCTGTCTCGCAACAACAACAAATAAGCATCCAAGAGATGTTCCCATAACCAACCATTGGGTCTCAAGCAGTTAACATCTTTAAATTCAAACTTGTATAGACCTTCTGGATGGCTATGAGAAAAGTCTGATGGTTCATGAGTTGGACTAAACCAATGATGATTTAGCCAATTGATTTTTTCCATCTTTAAGTACTTGAAAAAGTGAGTAGAAGGGCCAACGCTAGGCTGAGTCTCTTGAACTCTAGGTTGGGATCCTGTAATGTCAATCTCTATCTGCCCAACTATAGGTTGGGATCCTGTCATGTCAATCTCCATCTGCCCAACATGAGGTTGCGTTGGATTTGGATTGATTGGAACACCTCTATAGTCATTCATGAACGGTTGGTATAATGTATTGAACCATGTGTCATACATGGTTCTCAACTCAGGTGGATGTCCAATTGACAACAACTTTTCAAATATAGCTTTTGCACTCTCAATCTACAATTAAATTAATAAATTATATTAATAAAAAAAGATAATCAGTTAAAAAAACAAAAACATTAATAACTATTATAAATTGATCTACTTACAAAGGTTTACGTACCACATATTGGTCAATGAATACCCGTGGCTCATAATCTTCCCTCGACGCCTTGTAGGTCGAGTATGGTGTATCCGTCGTCGAGTAATTTCTCTATACCACGTCATATAATCCTCGGTAGATATATGCTGCAGAGCCTCCAACACTTGTCCTTCTAAACTCTCCATGTATGCATCCCACAATCTAATATAGTTGGCCCTATGATTTTCAAAATTTATTCTCTCAAATAATTTATGTTCCTTCGCAATTCCACCATATTTTCAAAGATTAGATGGATACGATCGCAAATATCCAAATTGCCTCATATATCTCGCTGCATTTGGAACTTAACTATGTCGTAATGTATCAATGGTATCTGAAATGGCTCCATCTAACCTTGCCTCAAAAAAATCCCAAGACAAACGCTCTATCAAATAATCGATATGGACGCCACACCCCATCTGCTTTCCAACATATTATCAAACTCTCCTCAGTAAAAGCAGAAGATGGTGATGTGGATTTTAAGGCGCTTAATATTGTTTTGAATTAGGATCAAAAGAGGAGTATGCCCAGGATAATGCCCTAGGTATCAACTTCGGGACATAGGCTTCAGGGTCGACGACCAATGTTGAACCGCTTATGAGCCCACATCGTAAGAAGGGTTGCACAACTCGCGAATTTTTTCGTTATTTCATGAGTAAAGATCATGCAAACCCCTATACAAATGCCCTAAAACCACCGCCCCAAGCATATGTAAATTCACGCCTTCCAATCTTTTCAATAAAGCAACAAATATCTAGGATGCACAACATTTTAAGCTTGGTTGGAAACAAAATAGCGCCACACAAGTACAATAGATATGCCTTAAAGTGTGTTTTTACGACATCATCCGGAGTAAGCATCACCGTAATCGACCATATCTCTGTTTTAACAGTAAGCAAACTTATGCCCCCATTTTATAGCATTGTTCCCACTCATCTACTATTACAACTTGTTGCCCAAAAACTCTTATAACATAGTTTTGGGACTTTCTAATTCTCCGCAAGTCAAAGCTTTTCCTAATACTGCAACCCAAATAAAATCCCACGCCCCTCTAAAGAAATGCTAATCTCTCCACAATTTAAGTTGAAACGATTTGTTTCACTCTCCAACGCTCAACTAGAAAGAGATACAAGAGATGCATCAATCTTTGACACTATAGCTTGATTACAAAATATACCAAAACCTACTTGTTCCAGCAAATATTCTTGTTGTTCAGTCAAGTTCCATTTAGTTAATTTTGCAGGCATTTGACAAATTTCTAACACACCCCTATCCTACACGTCCAAAAACATAAAAACATAAATCGTCACAACATGAATGTTTCTAACAAATGTTTAACAAAATAAAAGTTGTTATAAATAAATAAACTTACAATATTTTGCCATAAGTCTGACGATACGTGATTTTCTTGGTCCCATAACACAATAGGATTAGCAGGTCCAGGATTAATATCCATAAGTTTCCTACAAATTCATCAAAATGTCGAGTATTAAATAATATATAAAAATTCCCTTCAAAATAATCTAGGTCTTCATGACATAATTGAACTAGATAAATAAATAGTGTAAATCATGAGAATATTCACATTTTTAATTCAACTCTGTTATGTAAAATTCAACTCTAAAAACCTTAAAAAACTTGTTGTGAAAATATTCTAGCTACTTTATCTGAAAGCCACATTTACATTTATCTTGTAATACGACAGTATAACCATTTGCATTCAATTACTCACCAACCTTCTTCCTAAATCTAGAACCTTAACTTAAAATCTTTTATCACTGAAAACCCTAAAAAGCTACAATAGTTAACTACATGTTAATTAAATCTCGATTTTTGAGGTCCATCATCGCTATACATAATGTAACACAGATGAATCGCATCGAAAAAGGAGGGTCGATTTGGAGGTTATATGCAAAGACGTAGAAAATTAAAGTCAAAAATACCGTCAATCGCTTTAGGGTTTGGAAAATTTGTGTGATGAATCACACGAAAAAGGATATAGGCTCGCATGATCGGCCGTAAATCGCAGTAGAGAGTCGTCAAATTGCGCACTACTGTGTGATCGCAGATAGGGTTTGTCGGTTTGGTTTAGAGGATTCGCTTCGAAATCGGTTTAGAACCGAAATCAGATTAACCGCCTAGCTTACGCAGTGTTCGCAGCAATCGTAGGGAGGGTTTAAGCTCTTCAACAAATCGGAAAGACAATGAGGGGAGAGAGGGACAATGGAGGGAGATAGGGAGGAGGGTTTGGGTAATTACTTTTCGCTTCAAGTAATTTTAAATCAGGCAAATCGTCCAAATGATTTATTTTTCACAGACGCTACACCAAGTAAGCGTAAGTGTTTTAATAAATTTATCCGACGCTAGACGGTTTAGCGAAGCCCATTCAAATTTTTTAATCTACGCCTACTTTCTTGTAGAATCAGATTTAATACGATGTTAATTGTTCAATTTCGATCCATAAGAAAGATCAAATTTATAGATCATTTCATATATATATATATATATATATATATAGGGGAATGATCCATAGCATCTATTTGTTATGGATCAAAAAGTAGCATATAACATCTTAATCATCCGTACAATTAATAAACGGCTGTGATATGTTTTGATTAAATACCGTCCGCTAGTAAGTATAGCGGACGTATTAATGATAAATTTTCTACGCTTATGCCCCCAATTAGCCAAGACAAAAACAGAACAATCCGCTGAACATTCTAGGGGACAAAGGTAAGCAATCGTCCCTAGTTCTGCGAATTGGGCGAACCGCTAGAACCCTAGAAATGGTCATCTGCAAATCGGCTACAATTTCGCAAGATTCCAAAACAATACAGTGATTGCATTCGTCCCTAGTTCTGCGAATTGTATGAACCGCTAGAACCCTAGAAGTGGTCATCTGCAAATCGGCTACAATTTCGCTAAGTGGAACCTTGTTCTTCCAAACAGATTTCGCAGGTAAGTTTGTAGTTTAATCTCCAAAATCTGAAGGTGATACTATTCGCCATTAATTCTCTTGAACCCTAGTTTCATCCTGTATATTTTCCATGCTTTTTTTTTTAGTTTTATTTGTTGCAATCTACTTCTGCAAGTACATTTGATTATCTCTTATTCCCCTGTTTTTTGTTTGTTTGTATTTAATGATTTGATAGTGTGATCTTCTATGCTCCATAGTTTCTGCAGTTCATGTTATGTCTTTTTATGAGTTTTTTTCTTCTAATATTAACATTAAATACATTCCTGCAAATATACTATTGCATTTACAATCTGCAAATACATTGAACTTTACAGTAAGTTACCTTTGCATTGCATAAGCCTTGCGATATTTGATCTCGATATGGACCCAGCTGTTATTAGTTGAGCTCTAGCTAGGTGATGACTTACTGTTGGGTGTAATATTGGATAAACTACATCATACTCTTCTACATGTTTAGTTAATGTGAGATTATTTATTTTCTTATAATTCCTTTGACAGGAACTATATTTTGACCCTGATATTGGTGGAGAACCAATGAATTTTTATGATGTTTTCCTTCACAGTCAAGCTCTTGAAGGCATGACATATCCATGGTAAGTTGATGTTTTTAGTTTTCTTTACACTAATTTTTTCTGTAGCTTGACCGAATTGGGGTTGGGGTTAGTTGGGGTTGGGGGGAGGGGGACGTCCGGTAGCTTAATGACCTGTGCCTCTTTTTTTTTTTTTTTTGTGGTTTTTAACCACAATTATGAGAAAAATAAATAAAAAATAATAGAACAAGTTTGAACAAAAAACTGTAAAAGAAAGTATATTTTTTATTAAAAAAACACTGTAAACTGACAGTGTTTTTTTGTCATTATGGCACCGGACCGCCCCTTGATCCAGCTTGACCCAGTAACTGACTGCAAGATGTAAAAGATGGAAATCTTATCACGTAATATGTCGAAATCTGTGGTTTCATTTCTTCAGTAGTGACATGCCTTTATGCGTTGTCAATTTTGATGTATTGGGAAGATCACCCTGGTGAAGCAGTGCTAGTCTTTCTGCTGGTCCAGAGGGAGAAGGCATGGAGGAGGGTGGTGGGATTGGCCATTTCTGCTGGGGTTAGTATTCCGGGGATGTGTGCTAGTCTTTCTTATTTTGATACCTATAGGCGTGCCAGACTTCCTGCTAACCTTGTTCAGGCTCAGAGGGATTTGTTTGGGGCACACACATATGAGAGGGTTGATTGCCCCGGAGCATTTCATACAGAGTGGACAAAGCTTGCCCAGAAGAGTGATAATGGTGTTGCTGCTCTGAAATGAGGCACTATATTATCTGTCAGTTACTTGCTTTTGCCAAGTGTTTTCGTGTTTCTATCTGGATTTGAATTGTATCCCTGACTGAGGATTCTTGGATAGGAATGACAATTGTTGTTTAGCCTCACATTGTTATGTTATGTTTTTAATAAGTGGTGCCTGTCTTTTGAGTATTACAGCCTTCAATATATGCAAATGATTAGCTCCGATTGCAATTTATTTCATGGACTTCATATCCCTTGCATAAAACAACTTCCACCGATTCCATTATAACATGTTTGATTAAGATTATTCAGAAGCATATTAGGCAGAATTTGGACTAGTTTCATGTTACTACACGTTTGCAGAGTTTGTTTGGAATAGCTTCCAAAGGCCAATAGGAAAGAAAAATGACAAATTCTGGAGAACACAATCTTTGAAAGTATTACCTAATTGGAATTCTAATTGTAAAGGTACAATTTGAAAATCTACTCCAGTAAGCTTTGCTTGAAGACCTTTTGGCAACTTATTCTTAGGCTAAAAAATTTCCTCTGGAATGGTGGTCCACACATCCATTATATTGTGCATAGATCTTTTTAGTCCCTAATGCTTTGCAAGTTTTGTTTGTTACATTCATGCATTGCTTGACGGTTTATTAATTGATAGGGCATATCTTGATTCTTGCACAATTAACAAATGTTTCCATTCTTTCATGCTTTTTTATTGTAACAGGCTTTAATAGTTTCAAATACAGTGTTTCTTTGATTTCTAAGTTGAAAAATCAGTAGTAAAATGATAAACATGCTTTGTAATTGAAGCTGAGTTGGTTGCAGAAACTTATGATGAACTTCATTTTATTACATCTGTTTGAGTATGCACTACGTGTACATATAGGATTATAGATAGTGTTTAAGATAGGTGATGGAGCAATGGATGGACTTCTCTTGTAAGTTAGCAACCTGCTTTGTTGAAATTGAGACAAGTTGATGAATCCAAATTCCAAAGTAATATATATATATATATCCAGGCCATATGGCTCACTTCTTTTCTTTTATTTTATTAGTTTGTCAATTTCCTAGTCCTACAATATACTATACGACACCCGAGAAAAATATCTAACCATGTTTTGGAAGTACACTTCAATTATTACTCTTTGTCGACGATTTGAAAAAAAATAATAATTTAATTATCACTTATACCAGCACAAAATTATTAATTTTAATTATAACATTTTTTTATTTTAATATTTAAGAATTAAGATTCTCTCCGTTACACATTTTATCAAAATTTTCTTAACACACATTTATCGTTAACCCACAAATAATACATTTAGCAATAATTCGTAATAAACTAATATAGTCATTAAAAATGGAGTAATATTTATATCTAGCTATGGAGAGAATTAAGTAAATATTGTAACTGAGGTATCCTAGTACAGTCGTTTCGGGTAAAGAATCCCCCAAGCCATTTTTAATTTGATAGTTACTTCTTTCCATCTTATGGTGATTTTATTCACATAATGGGTAAGAATTTTGGATTCATGAGGATAGACTTCTCTCCTCTTTATTCTCATATGGGGTAAAAAAAAATTGATTTTATTACCATAAAGGGTTAGAATTTTATATCCATCCCAATATAAAACATCCCAATGTCTTTATTAGCTGGATCTTGGAATCTTCTTGTAAGCCTGATGTTTGGAAAGTGTCTATTCTGACTTCTGAGTAGTTAGGAGTATGATTTTTGACTATATATATATATATATATTGATTTAAATGAAGTCAGGATAATATCAAGATTTGACATGGGAAGTAGGCTTTATATAATAACACACACTAGCAAGCTTGGAGTGGTCAAGCAACAAACAAAATCATGTCAATGGCTATTTTCAGTATTGGAATTCTCATTCTCCCTATCTGCTTAATCTTTCTCTACCGTTGGATTCACCGGAGCCGTAAAAGCTCGTTTTTAACCGACTGGCCGGTCGTCCGTATGACACCGGGACTTCTTCTGAATGCTCATCGTGTACACGAATTCGCCACCGATGTTCTAAAAGAAAGCCAGGGAACATTTGAGCTGAAAGGTCCTTTGTTAGCAAACTTGGACTTTTTTGTCACTGCAGATCCGGCCAATGTGCACTACATCTTGAGCAAGAACTTTTCAAATTACCCCAAAGGCCCCGAATTCAGAAAGATGTTTGACATTCTTGGCGACGGTATTTTTAATGCTGATTTTGGATTATGGGAGCTGCACAGAAGAACCACTATGTCACTCTTTAATCATGCCAAGTTCCTAAACATGTTGCAAAAAATTATTCGGAACAAAGTCGAGAAAGGGCTAATTCCGGTTCTCGACTTTGTTTCAGGAAAAGGGATCGTGGTGGATTTGCAAGAGATATTTCAGAGGCTTACTTTTGATGGGATTTGCTCAATGGTTTTGGACCATGACCCTTGTAGCCTGTCAATAGATTTACCTTATATTCCCTGCGAGAAGGCGTTCACGATTGCGGAGGAGGCACTGTTGTATAGGCACATAGTGCCTGAAAGTGTTTGGAAGCTGCAGAGTTGGATTGGGATTGGTAAAGAGAAGAGTTTAAGCAAAGCTTGGGATGCTTTTGATCAATTTATATACAAGTGTTTAACGACGAAACACGATTCAAATGTAAGTGAACTTGAAGCCTCGGAGATCACTGCACCAACTGCAGCAGAGGAGGAATTAAGCTTGTTAACAGCTTACAGCAAAGCATACAAGGAAAAGACTGGAAATCCGAAAAAGTTCTTGAGGGACACTTTGTTAAATTTGATGATTGCGGGTAGAGATACCACATCAACAGCTCTTACTTGGTTTTTCTGGCTCTTATCCAAAAACCCTTTAGTCGAAATGAAAATTCAAGAAGAAATCAAAGCAATGATGAATCTAAAAGAGGGCAAAAATTGGAGGTTATTTAGCATCGAAGAGTTGCGAAAAATGGTTCATCTCCATGGTGCTTTATGTGAAGCTTTAAGGCTATTCCCACCGGTTGCTTTAGAGCATAAATCTCCGGTTGAAACGGATGTTCTTCCGAGTGGCCATCCTGTGGACAAAAACACGAAAATCATTCTGTCATTTTACTCGATGGGACGAATGGAGAGCGTATGGGGAAAAGATTGCTTGGAGTTCAAGCCAGAGAGATGGATTTCGGAAAGGGGAGGGATAAAACATGAGCCATCATACAAGTTTCCGGCGTTTAATGCGGGGCCAAGGACTTGTATAGGTAAAGAAATGGCATTTACCCAGATGAAAATAGTTGCCACAGCCATCATACATGCCTACAAAATTGAAGTTGTGGAAGGGCACCCTATAGCCCCAAGTGATTCTATTATTTTGCAAATGAAATATGGTTTGAAGGCCAGGTTAGCCAAAAGGAATGTGTAGTAGTATAGTAGTTAAAGAGTTTTCTCTCATGTGAATTATGAAGAGAATTGTGAATGTTCTTAATTAGTTGCAACTTTGTCATGTGTTGTGAAGTTTGTGTAATAAAATAACCAGTTATTTATTGTTTGTTTTGGTAATCAAATTTAAATTATTGATTATAATATCTAATACAACTGCTGAAATATCAAGACATCAATCATATCAATCAATACAAGAAATATCAATTTAGAATTATTATCTTATGTCTCTTTAATCTTAAATTTTCAGCAATTTTATTTTTCATTAGGAGTAGGTTGAAAGTTGAAACCATAGTTATCAGAAACGCTGATCATCTGAGTATACAAAATGCTAATCCAATAACTAATAGATTAGATTTGAGAGGAGAGGAGAGGAGAGGAGTAAAAGTCCTATCTGCAATTAGACTTCATAAATAATATCGTATTTTAACATAATCAAAATTTTCTAGTGAAACTGGATCTAATTAAGATGTTGACAAGTTAAGAATAAATTGTGGTCCAGTTGATAAAAGAACTCTCCCCTGATGTCATGTCAAGCGCTCGACTACTTTTTATGTAACGAAAGATCTAACATAATAACATGTCACACATTAAGATTACATCTTCAAAGCTAAAGCTCCCTCTTCTATCATCTCTCCTCATTTTAAATGTAAAATTGAACACTTCTGAATCTATGAAATCCCAATTTTATGAGAGGGAATGCTAAATGCCAAACCCAGGTCCAACCTCCACAAAATCTTAAAAAATGAACCATTTTCCATATTGATATACCCTAACCCAGAAAGAAATCAATTGAATAAGGAGACTTCTATATTGAAATCTAAAAGCCCCTCAATTGTAAATACAAGCAAGAACAATGCATATTTGCAGCTGAAAACCCAATAAGCGCAATCTGTTCCTCTTATATCATGAAGAATTAGAAGTCACTCTTTATGGATATTCCACCAATTATTCCAAACTGTTGAATTTTGTTCTTCAAGAGTCAATAAATACAAGAGGAATAATTGAAGAAACCCAGAAAACAAAATCAATCCTTTCAATATATAGATGCAATTTCCATTGGTTTCCACAGAATCTGTGAGAACCCAAATGAAACAAAAAAATAATGGGGGGAAGATGAGGGGAACCAACAATACTACTACTAATAAATTACTAGCAGCTGCTTCTCTAGCAATATTTCATATTTTAGAGAAACAACTTTATTTGGGCATTTAATCGAACACCTAGCATGCATGCTTAAAAAAAACTTGGTTTTACATACCTCTCCATATCCAATTACCTCCTTATAACACCTGAGCCCGTGGTTCCAATATTTCATCCTTTCCCAACCAATTTCAGTCACAATTTAACATTAAAGTTCATAATTTCTTTGAAATTTAAGAGAGAGTATATTACTTTTTTTTTGTTAACTTGGTTGAATTTTATTTTTTTTGCCATTCTTGATTTCAGATTCGGAAAGCTGAACGGACTTGTCAGGCTTCGATGATCGGACCTCAATTAGCTGTTCGATTAGCTTGTCAAGAGCTGCAGGATGCATTTTTTTTCCCTGCTCTTTTTTTTTCCCTTCTAAATGTAACGCTTTTCTTGGTTTTCCAGATCCTTAAAATTGAACTTTGAATAAAACTACAATCTTCTTCAAAGACCATGAAATTCCATTTTTATTGAGAGCAAAGTGGTGGGATAGAGAAGAGAGAAGAGAGAATATATTTGGCGAAAAAATGTCTCTCTAGTGACTTCAGACTTTTTGCTCATTTAAGCAAATTAAAAGGAGCTAGTGTTCAAGTTAACACTGGTCGTCTGGCCCCCCTTTCTTAATACCAAGCTGGTCACTAAATATTCATTATAACATTTACATCACTATACACACATGTAAATATGTAATTAGGGGAATATGAAGGTACACAGCCGTGTAACTTTTAAAATTATACGGTCTATGATCGTAGAGTGATTTCACTCTACGATCATAGAGTAATCCCCAGATAGTAGAGTGAATTCACTCTACGATCGTAGAGTGACTATTCTACGATCGCATCAAGTGTAACTTTAAAAATTCTACACTACCATGCACTCTATTTTTACCATGTAATATATCCATATACATAATATATATATATAGGGAATATATCTTAAGCTCACCTTTATTTAACTCACCCGAGCTCACCCTCCTTTAGCAATTTGACACGGCAGACGATTCGATTAAATCCATACTTATAATGACGCTTATATGTTGTCCGTCGCTAAAAGTATATGATTGACTGCCAGATGACCGAAACCGTAAATTTCAGTCCGCATCGATAAATGGGGGGTGAGTTGAGTGAGTTAGATAAGTGGTGAGCTTAAGATCCTGATAGTATATATATATATATATATATATATATATATATATATATATATATATATATATATATATTAGTAAGCGCTTTTTTATCGAATCAGGAAGGAGTTTAACTAAGAATCGAATCGGCTTATATAGCGACGGTTTTTTTCCGTCATTATAAGATAAAAAGCCGCTTTTTATGCACAGAGATGTAAAAACGTCATTATAGTTGGTCAGCTTTTAGTTCGCTCTCTCCAGTTCGCTGGAGAGAGCCGGACTATATATGATATATATCAATAAATATAAATATATATATATATATATAGTATCAAATGCATACCCCTTTGTTTAACTTATCTTGTTCACCACCTTTAGCGACGGATCGGGCGACGGTTCGATCCGTCACGTATATCAGCTTTTAGTGACGCATCGAACCGTAGCCATAACATATAAATCGTTTATCTGTTCTATAGCGATAAACCAAACCGTCGTCCGGTCCGTCGCTAAAAGTAGTGAGCAGTGTATGTAAAATAAAAGAGTACTATGCACTAGAAACGGACTATATATATATATATATATATATATATATATATTCGAACCCGTTTCGTTTCACAATAAATTTTTTATTAATTAAATCCTTATTTAATATAATTTTCAAAAAATCTGGGTTGTCACAAAAACTTTAAGAAATAATAAATATTTCACGTCCAATTATAAGAGTTGGATATAGAGATAAATTCTTTTCTTTAAAAAAATACATATAAACATTTAAAATACAAATTTAGTCAAAAGAAATTTATGTTTGAACATGTAACATGAGATAAGCAAGAACTACTTACCACAGTCAAAAAGTAGTTCATACTCACACTAGTGATATGTAACATTAACAGTTAATCTATATTCCAAATAATATACAAAAAAATAAGGCTTCCTTCCTTTAAGAGTATAAAACTAAATTATTCATCCAAATGCAACCCCCTAATTTCCGACAGAAAAATCTGCACTCTTCCAGCAACAAATTTAAAACAGAACAAACCAGGCCTTCTTCATGTTCTTGATATCAGCAGTAAATCTTCGAAATACTTGAATCACATTGAAATAACCAGTATAAATTTACTTATTGGCTTTGAGGCTCATAGCATAGTTAATTTTCATTGGGTTTAATTATTCACCAATGACTGCAATTATTTACTGTGAAATACTATTGCTAGTCTTCTGCTTTGTTTTTCTTTTCTATAGGAGATGGAGCTGGTTCTGGTGCTGGAGCAAGAGAGGGCCTAAAAATGGACTGCTGACTAACTGGCCTTTTGTTGGGATGTTTCCAGGGCTTGTTTTAAATCTTCATCGCATCCACGATTTGGTGACTGTGGAATTAGGACAATGTGAGGGAACATTTGAATTCAAAGGCCCTTGGCTTGGTAATGTGAACATGTTATTGACTTGTGATCCTGCTAATATCCACTACATATTGAGCAAAAACTTCTCAAACTTCTCAAAGGGTCCCGATTTCAAGAAGATATTTGATCTTTTGGGAGATGGGATTTTCAACTCGGACTCAAAATCATGGGAAACTCAGAGGAAATCCGCTATGCTATTGCTTAATCATCATAGCTTTCAAAAGTTTGTGCATGAAACTAGCTGGCACAAGGTGGGGAATGGCCTAATGCCCATTCTTGACCGCGTCTCAAAAAATGGTACTGAGGTGGATTTGCAAGGCTTTTTTCAACGCTTCACCTTTGACACCACCTGCATTTTGGTTTTAGGCCATGATCCGGCTACACTTTCTGTCGAGTTACCGCACATTTTATATGAAAAGGCGTTTGGCGATGCAGAGGAAGCGGCGTTGTATAGACACATATTGCCCGAGTTCTGGTGGAAATTTCAAAGGTGGCTTCAAATTGGAAAAGAAAAGAAACTCAGGAAAGCCATGGAGTCCCTTGAAGATTTTTTAGACCATTGTATCTCTAAAAAGCGCCACCAGCTAAGGGAAATGAAAAAGGTACAAGATAGGCAGGACTTGTTAACAGGTTACATGATGGCATTGGGAGATAAGAGTAGTATTAGTGCAGCTAATGATTCTGATAAGAACTTTCGCGATCAATTACTGAACTTGGTATTTGCAGGAAGAGACACGGTCAGCGCAGCTCTTACTTGGTTCTTTTGGCTAGTTGCGACCAACCCTCTACAAGAAAACAAGATTCGACAAGAAATCTCAGCGATTCTAAATATGACAGGAGATGGGAAATGGAGAATACTTACCTGGGAGGAGCTAAAGTCAATGGTATATCTACACGGAGCACTATGCGAGTCGTTAAGGCTATTCCCCCCTGTTCCATTGCAGCACAAGGCTCCACTTCAAGCCGATATCCTTCCAAGTGGCCATCGTGTTGATAAAAACACGAAAACGGACTTGTCTTTCTTCTCAATGGGAAGGATGGAGTCTATATGGGGGGAAGATTGTTTAGAATTCAAGCCGGAGAGATGGATTACGGAGCAAGGAGGAATCAAACACGAGCCGTCTTTTAAGTTTACTGCCTTCAATGCAGGGCCAAGGACTTGTTTGGGAAAAGTGACGTCTTTTATACAGCTGAAAGTTGTTGCAGCCAGCATTGTGTTCCATTATAAGGTTGAGTTGGTAGGAGGTCAATCCATTTGTCCTAGTGATTCAATCATACTTCACATGAAGCATGGCTTGAAGGTCAGAATTACCAAAAGATGTGTAACATAGTTCAAATAATCTTATCAGATCCTAATTAAATAAAGAAAAAATTCGTATTTTATTTATTTATTTTGGTCATCCGTATTCAGATATGGAATGGATCAAAATATAACAAAATGTTGCATTTGTATAGCACCAAGTTGCATTGCAACTTTAACTGCAAACTCTATTCTATACAAATACAACGTTTTTCTATATCACCTTGACAAACGGTCAAGACCTGTCAACTTCATTAAGTTAGAATCTAAATTCTAATTTAATTGCCTGGTACACAGACCTTTCAGCGCTATCAAATCTGCCCTTGTCTAGCCGTTGAGTCGCCCCGGCTAACTTGTGTTTAGCCCACGAGACCAATCGGCCACAGCACTCGAATGCCTTTTTCGAGACGTTTTGATCCGATTTTGTGGCTAAAGTTGACATATTAGCCACCAAAATGGTGGCATGGTTGGTTAGGCCGCTTATGATTATGTTGGCAATTTCGAGTTTAATTTTACTCTATCCGTTCCTTAATATAAATCGTTTTAGAAAAATATTTTTGTTCCTTAATATAAGTCGTTTGAGAATTTCAAGTAAGTATTAATACTTAGGTTTTAATATTTAGCTTACTAGCATAGATCAGACCAATATTCAAATATGATCCATCGAGCAGGTATCGAGTATGGTTCGAGAAAAAATGAAATACTCGAACCCTAATATGAGCGAACACTGATATGCTCGAATTCGACTCGTGTATCATTAAACAGAAAACGAGTATAGATCAGATTCGACTCAGATCAACTTCGAATTCGAGCTTTGGATCATATTTTCGAGCCGATCTCAAGTCAAATACCGAACTACTTGACTCGATTTACACCCTTAATATATATTGGTGATTGGTGGGTGGTGGTGGTGGACGTGGGCGTGGGCGTGGGCGTGGGCGTGGGCGTGGGCGTGGGCGTGGGCGTGGCGGAGGCGGGCGGGAGGGGTTGTAAAGCTTGCTCAATAAATTATCAATGAATAGGGGATTATTGGGCCATGTGTTTAACGAATGAACCAGCAGCAATTGTAGGACATACTACGCCCCTCTAATTGGGCTTCAAACTGGACAAACTTTAATAAAATGTTAAGCTAATTATTTTGGTGTTGGGCCATTCAATGTCTTATCGCTATTATCTAGTGCTATCAACGCAAATTAAATTGTAGATACATTATGGACCATTGGTTGCGGTGCTTCTTTCGAAAAGAAAAATACTCCTAAAATATTGGATTAATATTAGGGTCCTTTACGTAAGTATACAATATTTAAAAAATAATTACACTATTAGTGCATTCATAAAATATTTACACAATTAATACACTTTCTATATTTATTTACAATATTAGTGCAATTAAGATTCCTTAATTTAGGGAATTAGTATAGAATTCAATTCATAATAATAAGGGAACCTAAAATCAAGGAGAAATAACTACCATAATTAATAATTCAAATTCAAATATTTTGGATCTAACAAACAAAACAAATTCAAATTCAAAAATAATAATTAAAATTCAAATATTCAAAATTTGGCAATGTCATCTTCCTCCTCCCATTCGGCCATTATCTTCTCTCCTCTTCGCCCATGGCAAACGATACCATGAATATGAAGCCACATTTACTCATAATAACGAAGGTTGATTTAGTCCGTAAATTAAAAGGAGAAAAAAGATAAATTTTAGTGCAGTTGGTATCCAAATATTTATACAAAGGTAACCATTTTAGTTTTTATGGGTAACCAAGAGAAATTTCAGTGCAGTTGGTAACCAAAACTTTTAAAGGTAACAATTTTAGTTTTTGTTGGTTACATTTGTATTAAGGTTTGGCTACCAACTGCACTATAAAAAATAATAATCTATAATAGCTTTTTTTATAATTAATTGGTAACCCAATAAAACTGAATTGGTTACATTTGTATTAAGGTTTGGCTACCAACTGCATTATAAAAAAAAATCTACAATACATTTTTTTTAATTCATTGGTATCCCAATAAAACTGAATTAGTTACATTTGTATAAAGTGTTAGCTACCAACTGCACTATTAAATAAAAAAATCTATAATAGATTTTTTTAAAATAAATTAGAAACCTAATAACACTAAATTGGTTACCTTGGCATGAATGTTTGGCTACCAACTGTACTATAAAAAAACGTAGCAACTGTACTATAAAAAATCGATCCATTATAATCAATCCACCTCAAAATGGGCAAAAAAATCTATGACGTCGATGCTCCTCCACAATGTAAAAGCTTTTTCAGATGATCCTCGCACTGCTTTGAATTCGCCCCATCTTTATCATCCACATTTCCACAAAAATACCTCTTTCTAAGCAATCATTCTCGTTATAATATTAGCGATAACTTTCGTTCAAATTCGATTTCAAATCCAATTTTGTAAAAATGTAACTCGAATTTGATAATGCATTTAAGAGTTGATTGATTTCGTCTCGGCAATGATAAGAACACGTTAGTAGGCGATGGAGAATATTTTCGATGAGCAGTAATGGCGGAGGTTCCTTGAGGTGGTTCTTGAAATCAAGACCTGGGCGATGGTGGTGTAGTTGTAGCCTATGTATTTCTCCATGGCGAGGCAGGGTGGTTAGCCAAAATTATATAGATTTTTGGTGAAGCATTCCTCGTGAGGAGGAGGACACCACCACCTGGGCGGGACCCGAATTGGAGAGAGAAGATTGGGCCGAGCTTGGTGGAGAGCGTGTGTAGGGTTCGGTGGAGTGGTGAGCCATTGAGGAGGTGGAGGTGGCCTAGTAGTGGTAGTTTTAGGAGTGGACTCGGAGATGCAGCCATGTGGGTTATTGATTTTGAAAATAATTTGGTGGAGAAAATTAGGAGGAGGAGACAGAAAGATGCGTACAAAAGTACCCATTTTATTTAATTTAATAAGTAAATCAATTTTAATCCCCTAAATTAAGAAATCCTAATTGCATACTAATTCCTTAAATTAAGGAATCCTAATTGCACTAATATTGTAAATAAATATAAAAGTGTATTAATTATGGAAATATTTTATGAGTGAACTATTGTTGTAATTATTATTAAAAATGTAATAGAATATGTAATTGTACCTTAATATTAGGGTTATTTACACTTTTTAGTAAATTTTTAAAAATAATTACAAAAAAAGTGAATCCAAAAAATATTTACAGAATTAATTCATTTTCAATTTTATTTATAAAATTAGTGCATTTAGTATCCCTTTAATTTAGTTGGGTGTTTTAATGAGTTGCTGATGTGGCAAATCACTTTTGTAATTATGTAACTGTTCCCGGTTGTTTCTCTCCGCTGTGCCAATTTGAATCGCATGCCAAACCCGAGTAGTCGTGCATTCTGTATATGGTGCAATTGGTAACCAAACCTTTATACAAAGGTAATCATTTTAATTTATGTGGGTAACCAAATAGTCATAAAAAAATTTTAGAACAGTTACCTAGTGTTACATGTATTTGTTTTATTTATCTTGTTAAACCATGATGAAATCATAGAGTAGTCGCGTGGTTTTCCTTATACTTAATGTAAGAAGAAAAAAATACAAAATATTATTCAATATTGTGTAACACAATCTCGGTTACCTTACATCAACAAAAAAGTGCAGTTGGTAGACAAACCTTCATACAAAGGTAACCATTTAATTAAATAGTCATAAAAAAATTTCAAAACAATTACAAGTGTTACATGTATTTGTTTCTTTCTCTTGTTAAACCATGATGGAATCAGAGACTAGTTGTATGATTTTTCTCTTACTTAATGTAAGAAGAAAAAAATACAAAATATTATTCAATATTGTGTAACACAATCTCAGTTACCTTACATCAATAAAAAGGTGCAGTTGGTAGCCAAACCTTGATACAAAGATAACCATTTTAGTTTTTGTGAGTAACCAAATAAAAATGGTGTTCTACACCTTATGTACATCAACTCTTTCTCTAATCGTGGACCAAGTCGAAACTACAACTTCTCATAGGAAATCTAGTTTAGAAAATAGGTTCCTCTTAATTATACATTTATATATTCGCCGAAAAAGAAAAAAATGGATAAAAGAAGAGTGGCAAATTGATGATAGCAACGAAGCTACTTGTTTGATCACTTCGAAATGAGAGTGAAATAGTTTCTATTAAACCGATTTTTGCAATAGTTGGCAGATCTGAAAAAGGTTTATTGGGCTAATTTTCTCTTCTATTTTGCAATTTGGTTTGATGTTTAGAAGACTCCAAATTAAATATGATTTTGAAAAATTTATGAATTTAAATTAGCTATGATGAAACAACCTGGGTCAAATCTCGTGTCCGGAATAAATCTCGGGTCAAATCCCAAGTCCGAATCAAATCAAATCCATCAAAATAAGGCCTCAAACCATCGTCCCAAATAGTATCTTCTTGGAATCATCTTAGCCCACCACAGACTCCCAAAAGGTCATGACTTGAAAGTACTATTGATAGTAACTTATTTCATTATATGCATACAAATTTTTTCCCTATCTTTCGATGTGGGACTGGGGTGTTACATATGATGTATTTTCTCTTCATACATGTTGTAATATTTTATAATAAAATCACTAATCTGTAATATTTTTGATACTTCGATAATGAGAATATAACAAAAAAAAGTTTCAGTAACTAAAATGAAAATCGACCCATATTACAATGACCAAAACATCAATAAACCCGATCCATGTCATTTGCCACGTCATTAACACATGTCAACCGTTAGTCTACTCAACCCTTTTCGTCACTTTTTTAGACAGAATCATAAGTAATATGTAATGACTATTTTGTAAAATTTTTCGAGTATAGTAATTCATTTGTAACAAAAAATGATTCGGTAATTATAATAAAAATCGACCCTTAATATAATTACCAAAAAGTCAATTAACCCGAAAAGAAAGACACATGAAATGTTAAGAAGATATTAAAAATCTTTTGTTTGTGAATTTTTTTAAGGAAAGATTTTTTTAATAAATTTCCCGCTAAAGTTGAAATTTTTTGAAGGGAATTTATTAAAGACTTTCATGACATGCTAGAATATAAAATTTTCCTTATAATAGTTTTCAAATATTTGGTAAAACTAATGAATTACCCACATTAGTTGTCATGTTTTACTAATTACTCTATTGAACTTTTAATTTTTCGACAAAACTAATGAATTACTTAATGTAGTTGATACGTTTTACTGATTATACCATTAAACTTTTAATTTTTTTCAAATTAGCCCACTAAACTAATTATTATTTTGAAATTAGGTCATTCCTATTAAAAAAATAAAAGAGAAGTAAATTTTTTTTTATCTTTATGGCTCGAGTATATCTCCATCTCAGGCTCCAACAATGACGTACACATAATTAACTGAGTTAATTATAAGGTTAGAATCTTGCCATCAAAATACAATTTATTCAATATTAGGTTAGACATAAACATAAAGTTGACTCGCAATATAGTTAACATGTACAATAATAAGTCTAAACAAATGACATTTGCCAAGTTCTATATATTTCGGTCATATATAGTACCCTACTTGCAATGCACAATTAATTCATTGTTAACAACAAAACTTGCACACAACACTTTTGACCCCAAAAAAACCCTTCAATATTCAGAAATGGCTCTAAGTTTTGATAATGAAAATTCATTGTTCAACTTTCTTGTCCGAGAAGGTAATGGGGTGAAAGGCCTGGTGGACTCCGGGCTAACCAAGGTACCAGACAGGTTACAGGTACATTCAATCGCCACGCGAGCGGATCGACAAATTAATGGGCGTTGATAGCACTAGAGAATAGCGATGAGACACTGAATGGCCCAACACCAAAATTATTAGCTTAACGTTTTATTAAGGAAGATTTACATTTCCAATATGCCCAGTTTGAAGCCCAATTAGAGGGGCGTATATGTCCTACAATTGCTGCTGGCTCATATGGTTCATTCGTTAAACACATGGCCCAATAATCCCCTATTCATTGATAATTTATTGAGCAAGCTTTAAAACCCCTCCCGCCCGCCTCCGCCACCCCACCACCCACCACCCACCATCCACCATCCATCATTTCCAGTTCACTTTTTATCCAACTCATCCGAAATTCCATTATCTTTTAGCGATGGATCATGACGGTTCGGTCATATTAATCGTTGCCTCATACTTTAGCGATTTAACAACATATAACGTCGCTAAAAGTATAAACGACGATTGTATGAATGAAACCATCATCTTCAGTCCGTCGCTAAAGGGGTGATTTCAGTGAGTTGAATAATAAATGTGAACTTAAGATCCAGACTATATATATATATATATATATATATATATATATATATATATATATATATATATATATATATATATATGATGATGCATAACATGTATTTACTTATGGATCTTTTATAGTAGATATCTGTACCGTGTATATCATTAAAAACAAGAAGGGACGATCAAGATTAGAAACTGAAAATCGATGTCCGCTATTAATTGTGGACGATAAAGAAGGTTTGACTTTATTAACTAGGGTTTATAAATCAGAGTTTATAGTTTTTTAATTTATTTTTTAACTGAGTTTAGGATTTATTAACCTTATTAACTAGAGATAATATATATATATATATATATATATATATTTTTTACTGTCCACTATTAATATGGATTCATAACAAATAGATATTATGTATTATATAAATGTTTCTTCCAAGAGATAATCTTGTTTTATTTGAAATTTTATGTCGTTGGTAATAGTCATCTTTACGGGAAAAAAAAGTTTAGATTTTTTTTTTTTGAAACATAACATGCTATTTGGCAAACATAGTCAACTACACATAAGATACTTTGACCAAAAACACTCCATTGTATGTATATAAATGTGGTTAGTAATTTAGTATTGTGTTTTGTAATAAAATATAGCATAATCTATTGTGTAATATTTGACTGAATTCTCCATTTTGACACCACGTTTAGATTGAGGGAATAGAATGAAAAATAATGTATTTAATTATCATTTTGGAAGATAAATTATTCTAATAGAATGGAAATTTATTTCATCATCTTTATTTTTATTTTATGTGGGAGGTGGTAGAATAAAATATATTCCAATAAAATAAATATATGTGATAATTTTGTCATTTTATTACATTACTCATCACTATCAATAACTAAACATATACTTAAAATACCTTAAAATCATTTTATTATTTGCTCTACTGATCAATTCCTTGGATAAAATTAGGGTTTTGCTTATATCTCCTAAAATTTGATGAATACAAATTTCATTATTAACATTGTTTCGTCCTTTTCTATAGATGAAAGGGCAATCCATGAATCAAATCCCATACATATTTACATTTCTAAGCTCCAATGAAGCTTTTAATTGCCATGTTTCAATATCATCCAAATTTACAAAAGCCAAATGTGACTAAGCAAAACAATTATGTTGCCACAATAGCATTGAATTCTTTTATATTATTTCTAAAGATTATTATAATTTACGTATATGACTTGTGAGACTACGTTGAAGACGACTTTAAAATAATAATTGAATGAGTTAAATCAAAATAATTAACCTTCGATATTAGAATATTATAGCATTACAATTCTCTAACCACAATTGTAAATGAGTCTAGAAGAGCTTTGAAATGATTAAGCTTGACATGTTAGCAAGCAAGCTTAAGTTAATGTTCAAGCATATACATTGTATATGTTTCAATCGAATCATTCATAAGTTTACTCTAATAGTTCGATATTTTATATTCTCAAAAAAAAAGTGGTTAAATAAGCGATCTTGGAACTAAACTTGTTATATATATATATGAAATATATGTATACATGCGTTATGTAACAAATGCGATCGCTATAATGACAGTTTTTTTGGGTTATAGGACGGTTCAATTCGTCGTTATAAACCATAATAGCTATAATGACGCCTAAAAAAAAACCGTCACATATGTAAGCGATTTCAGTCTTCTGTATTTGATATATATATTTTTCACTATATATATTGTGAATATTTGTGTTGCTTTTTTGTCGTAGATAAGTATTATTAGTAACTTTTTTCGAAAGATATGTATAAATAGAATTCTCTTATAATTATATTGAATTTCATGTATGAGTTTATTTTGTAATTGTAATTTCTGACACAAAATTATCGCAATAAGAGTCGGTAATGTTTGATTCATATATTTAAATATTAGCCAATCTCAAACCATTTTTAGAGGTCTGAGACACAAACCAAGTTCAAGTTCTTAATTATTACTCCCTCCTATTCAGATTAAATGTCTTTTTAGAGTTAAGCATACTTATTAAGAAATAACACAAAATGTCTTTTGTATCCCTAATTAATTATTTCTCTCTCCACAATGGTCCATGGAATTGCATTTACTAAGCATATTAAATAGATTGGTAAATTAGAAAAAAAATAAGTTTAATATTGCATAGGGATTCCAAAACAATAATTTATATGAATAAAATGAAAGCTACTAAAAAGACATTTAATGTGAATAGGAGGGAGTATCTTAAAAGGCCTTTCTATAGTTTGACAAATTTAGCAACTTTTGAGAAATAGAAAGAGCTGCACCAATTGGTGAGCCATGACAAAGCTACAAAAAGCAGCATACCCACCCAGTACCAAAAGAAATACTAATAAATAAAGCAACTTGCAAAAGAGGTTGCAATGTGATGTTATTTTCAAAACCCAAAGGATTTGTTCAAAGGGAACACCCTCTCGTGACTCAAACAGACACACATACCAAAAAGACACAAAATGAACAAAAATGTTTTATATAAAATGGACCCATCTTCCCCCCTTGTTCATTAGTATCAAAAACAAAAATTAGTTGTAGCATGAAGTATATATATACCAGTTTATTAAAAGTCGTCCAATACAACTTGCTCAACTTAATGTCCGAATCCAGATTCATACAACTGATAATTCCAAAACAAGAAGATTAAGATGCAATGCATGGAACATATTTGGCTCTAATTCAAAAACCAAGTCGAGGGACCTACAATTCATCGATATGCTTAACTGTACGGAATTGTTTGTTTTATTGCGTTAAGTTTGTTGGATTAGACAACTCACAAGTTGTTTTAGAATTTGTAACTCTATTTATAATAAATTAAACAAGTTAATTTTGATATTATTTCCGCAAGTAAAAATTAATATTCTCAACTATAG
Source organism: Panax ginseng (assembly GCA_020205605.1). NCBI lineage: Eukaryota > Viridiplantae > Streptophyta > Magnoliopsida > Apiales > Araliaceae > Panax > Panax ginseng. Next base: position 131,314,571 of record CM035138.1, read on the forward strand.
TCGGACCTCAAGTGCCCCCAACAACTCCAAACCTAACATGCCCTACATATTAAAGATAAATTTCTTCTAAATCTCCCTTTAGTCCTCCTCCTCCTCCTAACCCTTCTCTTAAATTTTCTTTAAACTCCGAATTAAACTGTAATAATATATATATATATATATATATATATATATATATATATATATATATATATATATATATATATCTAAAAGTACACAACTCTAATAACAAAGGACGCACAATATTAGTTTAACTATTTAACTAACCATATTTAAGTGGAGTCTACTTGTTAATTTAAAAATAAAAATTCATTAATACTGTACTTATTAGAATTTAAGTTACAGTGACTCTGGCTTTCATGCATTTACAGTCTTGATTTTTTATGTGATATTTTTTTATTGCAACTTCTAAAGAGATCCTGAATGTTACTTATAAAGGCCTTAATCAAGGAAATCCCCTGCTCTATAACTGTAACTAAAACAGGATCTGGTTATGGTAAAGTGAATTTCATGATAAGTTTATTTTATGCCCTATACAGTATTAACACATAGACGGGAGGGTGATCTCTCCACTCATGCCACAACAATCGTACGTAAGAGATAAAATAAACTTATATAATAGTTTCACTTCAACGTTAACTACCCCGTAAAACAGTAAGACTAGGGAGTAGGATCGTAGGAGTATCGAATTTCTCAGTCAAAGCTAATAACGATACGGATGTTTTGAAGAAATGTGGTCACATAATTGTAGATAATTCAATGGTTTTGTTTCATTCATACCGTAAAGAGCGCAACAAAATCAAACCGATAATTAATTCCAAGTAAAATTCATACTTAGTCAGCTCTACCGCACTAGTATAATTTTTCAATGCTCGAATTTTCAATGATATCTGACCCGGCGGCTTACGAGAAGAAGTTGTGCACCTACTAATCACAAAGAGATTAGATTAAACGAAACTTGTTACAATTTAAAAACGAATAATAATATACACAAAAATTAAATAAAAACAGAAAAATAATAACACACGATATGTTTATTTATATAAATTATATCGGAACGTGCTATTGCATAGAATAAAAATAAAATCAATAATCATAAAATTAAGTACTTACATGAATTGAAATAAGTCATGTTGTATGTATCACGCTTCGGCTGCACTCAATGGTGAAAGTCTTCAATTGTCTCTCTCAATCTTAGAATGAATGTATAGGTGTGTATAAAATTCTTGAGACCACAATTGAGACCAAACCCTAACTGTTTTATTTATAAAATAGCTAAGGGTCAAAATCGTCCATCAAGATTATGAAACCCTAGGGCCTATTATACCAAATTACTATTAGTAATAATATTTATGAGTCACATAATTATCAAACCCATAAATAAGATGATTAAATTAATACAATATGTAAGCCCAATAATTCCATAAATAGTAGAGGACACATAAGGAATAAAATATTCTAACCATGATCAAATTCACCAATTTGATTACTTATGTTTGTCTAATGTATTCATAAGATAAGATGTCTCTCTCTATAATGATCCACACCAAAAAATATTTTATAGTAATTAATTAAAAAACCCTAAATGCTATAACATTAGCTCAAATACATTAGGTCTAATATATAAAATCAAGCAAAGACCGGGCTATTAATAAATTCTCAAGCCCAATCACACCTTGCGATTGTGCGACGCCCCCAAATTCGGGTCTATACTATCCAATTAATATATTAATACTAATGAAATGTATTAATACATTGATTTTTTTATGAGAATAAAAACTTATTAATACATTGATTACAGGTATATTAATATATTAATGCACAATATTAATACATGTTTTTATGAAAATAAAAACTTTATTTGAAAATATATCTACATTTACTATTAAAAAGTTTGTTATTTATTTTTCTTAAAATAACTTTTTAATTAGGTGCTTCATCATAACTGTCTCATTTACTATTAAAAAGTTTATCATTTGTTGTTCTTAAAATTAAAACAATACCATACAAATAAATTAATACCATGATAAAGAGAACTGTTTTACTGATAATGAATATTATAATATATTTAATAAATATATATATTAATAAGGTACTTATAAATTAAGATTTGAAGTGATATAAAATAAATAAATAAATAAAATGTAGTGATAATGACTGTGGGGTCTTTTGCACAAAAAATATAGAATTCAAAAATGTTAGCGGTAAGTTAACCACCACAAAAAAATTAGTAATACAAATTCTCTTTTGGATCCTAAAATAAAGTCTCATTTTTATATTCTATAAAAGAAAAATGACTATTTTATTATAAGAAAAGAGGAACAGAGTCATATTTTTACTTTCTAAAAGTAATTTAAAATTTTAAAAATAAATTTAATGTTGATTAATTTATTCAAAATTACAGCAACTTATAATAAAAATTTATTTTCAAAACTTACTTGAATCACATCAATATTAATTTTTAAATTTATATGCTTATAACTTGAAATAAGAAAAACAATAACAAATTAGTAGAAAACTATACAGATACAACTAATTGTTAGACATGTCGTTGCAATAAATTTATGTTGAATTATAGTTACGAAACATCTATTAATATATGAGATCAGATAAATATATAAGAGAATCTCATTTATTATACATCTTTTCAAAATAATTATCATTAAAATTTATTCCCATGAATGACAATAAAAAAATGGATAAAAATATATATATCATTTTTCATTTGAAAATGAATTTGATAAAGAATTATTTTTAGGAGATGCTCTTTCTTTTTCAGTTTTTATATATTTTCATCTTTTTCGTGTAGGATATGTAAAGTGGGCCCAAGTGACGCTGTAGCTGCGGTGCTTGGGGGTGGGTTCCATGTCATCTTCCATTATATAGTACTAGTAAATTTAAATATTTAAAATTAAAAAAAGAAAAAGAAATAAAAGCAGTCATTTGAGGGGGTCGGTGCTTTCCGTGTACGACTCAAGTGTACGGCATTATACGGAAATAGTCCGGCTTCGGTGGGTCCACATCCCATAAATACTGGCGGGGGTCCCACAAGCCGACCTTATTCCGTACTTGACCTTAAGCTGCCCTGCCGAGTAGTAACCACCGCCGGCACGCTGCATTCTGGTTTTCTTGTACGAAAGCAGCAGCCAGCAGGACAAATGTATTTTTTAAATTCATAAATTGCAACAACAAAAAAAAAAAAGTCCATTACGTTTAATTTTCTACTAGTAGTTTATTTTGTGATTGCTGGCTGTTGTTCACAACTCGACATAATGGCCCATAGCCCGTCATAAACCACCCAGCCATTTTAATGGTCCGGTCCGGTCCTGTCTTGTCCTGTGGAGCTTTGCTTTGCATTTCACGCGGTTCATAACTACAAGTATGGTTCCCATAATATTTAAAAGGAACGGTTAAATTCACAACAGAAATTATTATTTTTATATCAAAAGTATCGTTATAGATCCTATAGCTACAGTTTTCACCGTCGCTATACATCTACAGCGACACTTTTGTTGTGGAAATAACAAAAAATATTGTGGATTTAACAATTTCCTATTTAAATAATGCAACACACAAATTATTTTATAAATTTTTGATATGTCATATTTCACCACAGTTTTTTATGTAGGGTCGAAGATTATATTGAAGTAACTTGTTAATAGAGTGCTGACACGCATGTGAGATTCTATGTGTGTTAACATTCTATTAATCAATTGATCAACTTATTAATAAATAAATTTTATACTAACTAGGTCTTAATCACTGGTTATCGGTGGGCACTTGCTTTTGAGATTAAAAATATATATAGAGACGTGGTAGGGTGACTAGTGACTACATAAACATAAATTTATTAAAAGACAGAAGAGGAGTAGTACGGTATTTTACGATTTCGACGGATATGGAATCAGACGTTTGGGATCCACGCGGGAAGAAGAAGCGTGAGGGGAATTTGAAGAGAGTGAGTATAAAGCTGAAAACGGAAGCGGACAAAGGCGTTAAAGGGACATCCATCACGGAAGGTGTACTGTAACGGACTACGGAAAAACAAAAGAAATAGGAATAGAATAGAATAGAAAGTTAAAGAGTGAGTGAGTGACTCAACCGGCAATCACGCTTCCAACGTTTTCTTCACCTTCTCCCTCTCTTCTCTCTCTTACATTTGTAACCCTTTTTTTTTAGAATTTATTTGAATTAGATGAAAAATAATATAATATGAATATTTACGTTAATTTTTTAATAAAAAAAAATATATATATACAAAATTTAGATACAATCTGATAAATACATAATGATAATTGAACAAGTAAATCATAGATATTACGTGTATATGGTGACAACTATATAAGCGCAAAAAAATCGTCAATGCTATAACATTTATCACAGATATATATACATATAACCCTTTTTAAATTATTAAATAAGTATTAGTGATATTTTTTGAAAAGTTATATAATAAGTGAAATCATTTTATAATTTTATCAAATTTCATATATTAATATATTTTACAAGTATAATTATAATTTAGTACAAATTTGACGTACGTAATATGTAGCTGGATTTTAAAGATATATTTCATCATATGGCGTATGAAAAAACATTTTGAATAAATGGCTAGGTAGAAATAAGAAAAGCTTACGGGAAACTTATCTTTTTTTCATATAGCGCTTTGATTAGTTTTGAAATTTGAAGATTTCTTATAAGGATGTGACGTTTAAGATTTTACACCGAGATTAAGAAAGTTAAAACTTTTAAAATTATTTCATTAAAATTACTATGTATTACTATGATATTCTTTTGTAAAATAAGAAAAAATTAAGAAATTAGTATATTCTTTTTACTGAACAGAGAAAGTATATCGTCGTATTTCCATTTTAAAGTAAATTATAAATTTTGTTTTATTATTGAAAATTACTTTATGGATAATTTATAAATTTGATAAACATAATGAAATAAACATTTAATTAATAATAAAAACAAAATATGTCACCGATTAGAGGGTGACATGTGACTAGACTCAGTAAAATTAATTTAAGTCCCGGGTCGGATTAGTACCGTAAAAATTGGACTTTGGACTTAACTTTTTAGCTCATGAAAACTTGAGCTATTTTGGCCTGGCCCGTTGTGGCCCACCCACAGGTGGCCCAACCCGACCCACGGGCTTTTTAAAAAAATTAAAATAATGCTCTGCTTGAGAATTGAACTTTAGATATTCCACTCCTTAAACAAATGATCAAAAAACTAAGCTATAAGACTTTTTTTTATTATAAAGTCACTTACCTGTTTAGAGTATGGAAATGAGATTGAACCCTTAATTCCATTTTTAATAATAATAATAATAATAATAATATATTTATTTATTTATTCTCTATTTCACTAATTTTTAAATTTTATATGAGATTTATCAAAGAGTGCATTAAATTTAATTTTCCCCCTAACTTGATAACTTATATATATATATATCGAGTTAAATCTTACTAGAAGTGTAAGACCCCGAATTTTATGAAATAAAAGTATTCAATTTTTCTATTTAGTAAATGGTTAAATTGATAAAAGTTTAAAGTTAAGGTGTGATATATAAAATTTTCAAAATAAGCAAGTATTTATAAAATACTTATTTTTGTCTGGGAATATTAGATTCGGTCGTGGAATATTCTTTCCGTAGGAGAATATTCGTATTTAGTAGCAAGCCCAATTAATGGGGCCCCTATAACAAATAAGCGTCGGATGAAGAAAGCGATAAAAATGAGTTTTTTATAAATAACGGTGTTGTTATTCTACTGTTAACATTGTTGAAATACCGTGGTTAAAATACGATGAATCTGGCGTGTTTGCATAAAGAAGCATTTACGATTTTACTACGATTTTGAATTATTGATCCTTATGTAAGAAGACACTACTCAATAATTGTTACAGTAATTATTGTTCAATATTTTATTTTATTGGTTTAATGATTGATGCGTTGATATTTTATATTATTGTTGTTTCAATAATTGTCTTAACGCATGATATCTCCATTATCAGATCAATAATTCATATTATTTGAATAATATTATTAGATAGCATTATTGGTAATGTCTAGAAATTTCTGTCAAGGAGAGGTTTGGTCATCTAATTGCGCGCCAGTAAGGATAAATCCTTATCGGAAAGCCCCCTCTTTCCTGGGAACTGCCTAGTTGTCATTGTTGTGATTCTGTAATATTATTTATGAATAATTAATTATTGATTTATATGATAATGAAATATTTATTTGATGTGAATATAAATGATGGATTTATTTATGTGGTTATAAATAAAGGAATTAATGTTGAGGTATTTTATCGAAGATTTTGTCGATCGGGAGGTATTAAAAGATCAAATTAGTGTTAACTTACGGCTTTATTATGTGAGTTATAATTTTTAATCGTAGTTGGATCGTTGTGATTTTGGATATGTTATACATATATAAGTTGAGTATATGTCCACAAATTTTGAACCGTTAAAATGAACGAATGATTTGTTATGAATTTTAAGAGGTGATTGATTCGAAAATTAGGTTATAAATGATTTTGGTGGAAAATTCTAGAATTGGTGGGCCCAGTGGGCCCCACTTTTGGTTGTTGGGGAAGATGATTGATTTTTGGTGGGTGGAATAGTAGCAGGTAAAGCCATCGGTAAAGCAAGTCAAAGTCCGCTTGACGTCTTTAATATTTTCCTATAAATAGTGGGCTAAGTTAGAATTAAAAATCACACCAGAATTCATAAGCTTTCTCTCTTTTTCTCTCTAGATTATTGAGTGTATTTTGTGAGTATTTAGATATTGGGTGAGTTGTTATTCATCAGTGCAATTTTTCTTCAGTGTCATATCCGATATCCAGTCAGAAGTGCTGCTCTTTTGAGGTGATGAAAATTATCTTTGTCCTGGATGAGAAAAGGAATTTAGAACTACAATTACGATTATGAGTTATACATGTGATTGTGGACAGGAATTGTTGATTGATGTTACAGGGATAAAACATTGTTGGTACTTTTAACATGGAGAAGATAATAGATTTTATGGTCTATTTGACTCTTCTAATGGATTGCTTCGTTCATTGCAACTATGGTAATAAAGAGTGTAAATTTGGGTCGAGAGGGATAACGAGGGAATAGAGCGATTGGTGGTCTATATTTGTTGAGGTTCTCCCTAAATAGTATGAAAATAATTTTATTGAGACTTTAGATAAGTGTGTCGTATTATATACGTCATTTGATATTTAATTTTTGTGAACCGAATAGGGTGAGGTGAACTCAACGTTGGAAGGGTGTTTTGTTACTATCATACAAGATGTCTAATGACATACAACCTCATGTCATAATAAGGCATGGTTGTGCACATCCACTTCATCGAGTATATCTCTGCCAGCATCTTACCTATATGATCTTGGTGTTTGTTTGAAGTATAATTCTCAATTAGAGACAGTGGAGATAATGATATGTCAAGAGAAGACTCACCATAGGAAAGAATATGATAGTAATCTTTTCGTTTTTCTTTGGGGTCTATTGGGTCAACCAAGGATAATTCTGTGGCCATATGATATCTATCATAACGTAAACGCATGGCCTGCCATGTACGAAGGTTTTCCTGAGCACTTCCCAAAGGTTTTAATTTCTAAAACAGTTTTTAACTATACCTTTATGTAGGGTGCCATTGTGACGTGCTATCTAAGGTTGGGACATGAGTCACAGTTGGTATATATTTGTATCAAAACTCACAGCATTTATGTTGTTGTATTTTGCACGACAATTGTTGTAATAAAGTTGTAGTTATTTTCTGTACCATGTATTTAGCGACTCAGAATGGGTTGGATGGAATAGACCTATTTTGGGGTTGTCACAAGAAGTAATCTTTTACTCATATGTTTTAAAATATAAGAAAAATTAAAAAATTAAGAAAATAAAAGTTTTTATCTCCATTAACCATAAATTATTACAATTCAATATAGATAGATTATCTACAAAGAATTACATATATATTTTTTTTATATGTAGAGGCATCTCTAGAAATAATAAGTCTAGATTAATGAGTATTTTTCAACCTATCAACGAATGTGGTTACAAAATATAAATATAAAATGAATGGTTACAAAATATAAATCTTTTAGTGTATGATAAATCTTTTACAAAATATAAATATTTTACTGTAGTTATCAATGAATGGTTACAAAATATAAATATAAAATAATGTGGTAAATTATCATTATCTCCACTTATGTATGATAGATCACCAGTTAATTACTATTTAGCTACATCATTTTATAAGTTATTTTTTTGTCATCCTAACAATACTTGTTTATCTAGTTTAAACTTTCTCTAAACGGAAAGTTTTAACTGTTATGAGTAGTTTTTAGAGGGAGATAAGTCGTTCATTGTATGTTTATCTGTTAAGATGATATCATACTAAGTACTCCCTCCATTCCTATATGTAGGTCGTTCATTGCGATTTGAGTCATTGTTGATAGATTGACCAAGTTTGCTCATTTCTTACCGATACGAGAAACTTATACACTTGAACGTCTTACTCGTATGTACATAAACGAGATTGTAAGATTGCATGGTATGCCAGTATCCATAGTTTCTGATCAAGACCCAATATTCACTTCAAGATTTTGGGTTAGTTTGTAAAAAGCTATGGGCACGGATTTATGATTTAGCTCGGCATATCATCCTCAGACGGACGGGCAGTCGGAGAGGATGATTCAAACTCTTGAAGATCTATTAAGACTTTGTGTCCTTGACATCAAAGGAAGTTGGGACAAGTTTTTACCATTGGTGGAGTTTTCCTATAACAACAGCTATAAAGCAAGTATTGGCATGGCTCCATTCAAAGCGTTGTATGGAAGAAAGTGTCGTTCTCCAGTATGTTGGGATGAGGTGGGTGAAGCAACGTTTGTGACGCCCCCAAAATAGGTATACACCACTCATTCTGAGTTGTCAATACATGGTACAGAAACAACTACAACTTTATTACTACAACAGTAAAACTGTGAGTTTAAATACAGATATTGCCATCTAGACAATATCCACATACAAATAAATCCTCATCATAATTATTGATACATTATTTTACAAAAATGGTGAGGACTACTAAACAACTCTCTCTAGAACCATCATTACATCCCCCGACTCGTACTCGCTACATTATCTCCTCCTGAGAAGAAAAATGGAACAAAAAGGAAAAGGGTGAGCTCAACTAGCCCAGTAAAGAATATTATGACTAAGATAATATACAACAAATTATCGTTAGTCTCCAACAGGGAAAAATCTAATAGAATACAATAGACAACAAGTTTTAAATCAATATTTGCAGCGGAAAATAATAATTCATTAGAAGAGTTAAGTAGAGAATGCAAACTACTATCTTCTATGTATGAATTTAAAAGTTCATCGTCTATCTTTTATCCCTGTAACATCAATCAATATATATACGGAATCAAATATTCATCTTTTTTGCACTACAAGCCAAAGATATTCATCGATTGGTCATGTTCATCTAAACACCTGTTCATCTTTGCACTACGGGCCAAAGATATTCATCAGAAATCATTCATCTTTGCACTACAGGCCAAAGATATTCAATAATATCATCATTTAAGACCGACGATGATGAAAAATATTTTAAAGAAACGAATCCGGTGAAACAAAATGACAAAGATTAAGGATTAAGGATTCGTGACTTTTGTTTTATCCATGTTAAAAATACCTCAAAAATAATCATAGTGGTGTAAAATGTAAGAATGATCAAAACATGGATACAATCAAAGCTAGTATCCACAATAGATATTTTAGATTTAAAAAGGAAAATTTTCATTTTTCGATGAATAATGCCGATTCGTGAATAGTATCAGAGATATCGTGAATAAAGTCGTGATATCGTGAATAAGAATCCAACACCAAAAGTTTCAAATTTGGTAAAAACTTCAGATCAATATTTCAAAACATAATGATATTGAAGAAATAATATCATTACTAAAAAAATAATATCCCTTACCTCTAAAGATTAGTACCTCCCGGTAGAATAATCGGGTATAGTCTTTGAAGGAACTTGCAGACCGTATAATAATACTCAAAGTATCAAAATCCTCACAAGAATACGCCAATATATAGAGAGAAAATATAGAGAAAACTTCAGTTTCGGTGTAATTTTCAATTCTAACCTAAGCACTCTATTTATAGGAAAATGCTTGTAACACCAAAAGTAAAATTTATTAAAATAATATTATTATTTGTTAAAATTCCATCGCCCACTTTTGGAGATCTGATTTCAGCAATCAATAACACATGCTAGACCCACTTAACTCACCAAAAACGTTTTCCATAATTAAAATATTTTAAACTTCTAAAAATCAATTATTTTGAGTTTGTAACTTCAATAATTCACAATAAATAGCTCTTTTGTCCGGAAAAATTTAAATATCGCGACTTTTTATAGGAAATTCAATTCTCTACAACTTTACGTAAGAAAGTTTTTCCAAATTCAAACAAAATTGACCAAATCCATAAACAGACGATTTTCTGTGTTATAATCAAATTCGGTCAATAAATGGGGTCCAATTACATGTTTAATATGTTTTAAACATTTTGGTAACAAAAATACTCCTCCTCCACATATACTCATATATCCCACATTCATCGTAAAAATATCATCATTATTATATTATTAAAATATAATAATATATTTAAATAAATTATTTTATCGGAAAAAAGATAAAATTTTAATTTTCAACAATTGTCACATTAAAAATTTTCTCCATCTATATCCACATAAAATCAATATTTTCTCATCATATGAATCAATAATTAATTATTCACAAATAATATTACAGTAATCACAATATTGACAACTGTGAGGCTTCCTCGTGAAAGAGGGGCTTTCAATAAGAATTTCTCTTTCTTTGGTAGCGCAATTAGGTGACCAAACCTCTCCTTAGATAGAACTTTCTAGACATTGCCAATAATGTTATCTAATAATATTATTCAGATAATATGAATTATTGCTTCATTAATGAAAAATCTTGTGTAATGACAATTATTGAAACAACAAAGAATATAAAATATCAACGAGCAATTATTGAATCAATAAAATAAAATAATCGAATAAGAATTCATCGTGAACAATTATTGAGTAAAGTGCCTTCTTACGTAAGAATCAATAATTGGTGCAATACCGTGTGCTATCGCGTGCAACAACGTGATATTACATCGTGTTTTAACCACCGTATTTTAACAAGATAATCTGTAATAACTACGCCTGTTATTTTTAAACAACTTATATTTGTCATTTTCCTCATCCAATCGCTTTTCGTTATGGGGCCCATGAAAAGATCGCATACTGTCGCATTTAATATTCCCGACAAACAAAGAATATTTCACGCACCAAACTAATATTCCGACAACAATGAATATTTTATAATCACTTGCTTATTTTAAAATATTTATGATTTTACCCATAACTATCCACATTAATCAAATCAATCCTTACTATTTCAAAATAATAAATAGAGGAAAATAAATTTCATTTATTAATAATTTGGGGTCTTACAACCTCCCTCCTTATGAAATTTCGTCCTCGAAATTGACATACATATACACAGTGTTTCAAAAGGTGAGGATACCTCCTTTCATTTCCGTTTCTAACTCCCGTGTCATTTCTCTATAAGCATGATTCCTCCACAAAACTTTAACTTGTGGTATGACCTTCGATGCGTGGGGACATGCTCCTTCTTATCCAAGATCTTAACAGTACCTCTTCAGACGTTAAGTCTTGGCTATCTCGTCCCGGTTCTAACTCTATAACGTTGTTGGGTCTTTCACATATTTAAGTACGGATATGTGAAACACATTATGAACACGAGACATACCTCGGAGGTAACGCGAGTCTATATAGGTACATTTCTACTTCCGGTCAAGAATTTGAAATGGACCAATGAATCGTGGATTGTGCTTTCCTCTCTTTCAAATCTTGTAACTCCCTTCCATGGAGCAACTCGCAACAATACATGATCCCTCTACTAAATTCCACGCCCTTTCGATGAAGATTCGCATAACTCTTTTGTCGATCTTGTTCCGCTTGTACACGTTGTCGAATCATTTGGATCTTTTCGGTGAGTCATACGTCTTAACTTTCGGGTCCCAACAATGTTGCTTCACCCACCTCATCCCAACATATTCGAGAGCGACACTTTCGTCCATATAATGCTTCAAATAGAGCCACACCTATACTTGCTCGATAATGTTGTTATAGGAGAATTCCACCAATGGTAAATACTTATCCCAACTACCCTTGAAGTCTAGGACACGTAGTCTTAATAGATCTTCAAGAGTTTGAATAGTCCTCTCTCGATTGTCCGTCCGTTTGAGGATGGTATGCCGAAGCCCGAATCAGAACTGCGTTACTATAGCTTTTTGCAAGCTAACCCAAAATCTTGAAGTGAATCTTGGGTCACAATCCGAAACTATGGATCTTGGCATGCCATGCAATCTCACAATCTCATTTACGTACATTTGAGCAAGACGTTCGAGGAATAAGTCTCCGATCGGCAAGAAATGAGCAGACTTGGTTAATCTATCAACAATAACCCAAATAGCATTGATGTCTTGAGAAACCGTAGGAAGACCCGTAACGAAATCCATGGTAATGTGTTCCCACTTCCATTTCGGAATCTCAAGTGGTTGCAATGGACCCTTTGGCACTAGATGCTCCGCCTTTACACGTTGACAAGTTAAACATGTTGAGATAAACTTTGCAATCTCTCTCTTCATATTGTTCCATCAAAATGTATGTCGAAGATCACGATACATTTTAGTACTTCTAGGATGGATTGCAAATGGTGTATTGTGTGCCTCCATCATAATCTTTTACTTCAAATCAGAGTCGTTAGGAACACAAAGTCTGGAGTGGACTCGAAGTATTCCTTCTTCATCAATTTCGCTTCCTAATAAAGACCTTGTACTTTCTTCTTCATACGCGATCTACTCCGGATCGATTGGCTTGAGCAACCTTAACTTTTTCTATTAAAGTTGGCTCTATGGGTATACTTGACATCATCGCACTCGTTCCTGCATATGATCTTATACTCAACGCATCAGCTACTACGTTCGCTTTTCCAGGATGGTATTGAATAGTGTGATCGTAGTCTTTCAACAACTCAAGCCAACGTCGTTGCCGCATGTTGAGTTCCTTTTGCGTGAAGAAATATTTAAGGCTTTTATGGTCTGAATATATCTCCACTTTCTCCCCATATAGATAGTGCCTCCATATCTTTAAGCGTGAAACGATCAACGCTAACTCTAGATCGAAGTAGGATAATTCTCTCATACTCTTTAAGTTGTCATGAGGCATAAGGCTATGACTTTCCACGCTATATGAGAACACATCCTAACCTTTGCCTCAAGCATCATCAGAGATAACAAATCCATCCGAACCAGATGGTATTGTTAGAACAGTCTTAAATAAGTCTCCTCTTAAGCTCTTGAAACTCCTCTCGATTCCTCGCTCCATACTTAATTTTTATATATTTCAAGTCACCGTGAGTTAATGAGTAGCGATTCGAGAAAACCCTTCCCACGAATCTCCGATAATAACCAATAAGCCCAAAAGCTACGTCTTGATCCACCGACTTTCTAGTTGTTCTAACTTTGTATTGCTCAATCTTCACGGATCAACAGATACTCCATGTTTCGACACCATGTGCCCAAGGAATGCTACTTCCTCAAGCCGTAATTCAGATTTCTTCAACTTGGCATAAAGCTTGTTTTCACGAAGCCTTTGGAGTACCAAACTTCAAATGGTGCTCATGATCTTCACGGCTTTTGGAATATATGAGGATGTTATCAATAAAAGACAACAACGAATTGATCCAAATATTCCTTGAATACTCGATTCATCATATCCATGAAACCGCAGGAGCATTAGTCAATCCGAAAGACATAACTAAGAATTCATAATGCCCATACCGAAGTTCTCAAGGCGTCTTTGGAATATCCTCGCCTAATTTTCATTTGATGATATCCGTAATCTAAGATCTATTTTGAAAAGAATTGTGCTCCTCGTGAATCGGGTCAAACAGTCATCAATACGAGGTGAGGATACCTATTCTTGATGGTGACATGGTTCAATTTCCGATAGTCAATACAAAGTCGCATACTCCCATCTTTCTTCTTTACTTAATAAAAGCAGAGAGCACCCAAGGAGATGTCTTTGGGATTAATGAAACCAATGTCTAACAATTCTCGTAGTTGGACCTTTAACTCCGAAGTTCAATAGGAGCCATTCGATATGGGGTTTTAGAAATGGGCTTTGTATCCGGCTCAAGATCAATAAAGAATTCAACTTCACGCTCGGGGTAGACAAGGGAAGTTCTTCAGAAATACGTCGGGAAAGTCAATAACAAGGAATATTATTCAAATTTGACGTGTCTTTATTCAAATCCATAACATGGGCTAAGAAAGCTTGACATCCATTTTTTAATAAACGAATAGCTTTATGATTAGATATGACAGTGATTGATTTTAATGGTTTAGTTGCTTGAATTCGTACAACAGGTTGATTAGGAATATGAAAACTAACAACCTTACGAAAACAATCAATTTTGGTATGATGAGTAGTTAACCAATTAATCCCTAAAATCACATCAAAAGCAAGTATCTTTAAAGAGATAAGGTCAACAGGTAATGTAATGGTGCCAACTTGGATTAGACAAGATTTATAAACAGTGGATGTGATGAAAGTTTCTCCTAACGGAGTTTCAACAGATAGGTCAAAATCTAATTTCTCCGGAGTCAAGTTTAAATGTTGAACACAAGCGGAGAGATAAATGAATGGGTAAGACCCAGATCAAGTAAGGTATAAACTTCAAGAATTTATAAATAGCTTACCCGTGATCACCTCGTTTGGGTTCTCGCATTTGACCGATCACAACAAACGCTTCTTCCAAGAACCGTTGACTTTGACTTTTCTAGAAACAGATCTTTTGAGTCACCGTCCTCATTGAACTAGGTTTCTACCGCATAATCTCGAAGCGATATGTCCTTTCTTTCCACAATTATAGCATACCTTGAACTGTTGTGGGCGTTTCGATCGATATGTCCTCTTTCCCAAGATTTATAAAGATACGACCGGTGGTCTTTCTCTCCTCCTTGGAACCCGATTCTTTGTCAGACCTTTGTGCGTCTTCACATGGTCATTGTTAAATCTCCTCTTTTAAAATCTCCTCGACTCGCTTCTTCTATTTTCATGGCCATGATTACCACGTAGTGGTTACCATTTTGTTCGTCTTTTTCTTCTCCACCGGTTATCATTTTTTGTTGATCGCTATCTCTCGGTATGATCCTCGATTGTGGTCCTTGGTTGACCGTGTACTCGTTATCTCGCTTCTAATAATTGAGCCTCTGCTATAACATCCGAATAGAGAAAAATTTATGAGAAATGAGATATTGTCGTATGTCGTTTCAAACCTCTCGTAAACATCCAGGTTACACGTTCTCATTCTCCACCAAATGAGGTGCAAATCTGGATAACTCTTGCAAACTTTGCCTCGCATTTGAGAAACCGGCGTACGTTGTTCGTTTCTAATCTGATGAACTCCACTTCCCCGTATATAACGAACACTTTCAGGAAAGTATTTGTCATTAAATAGTTTCAAACGTCTCCCAAAACATGCCGAACAAGCAATTTGTGGATGGTACGCTTCACAGACTCCCACCAAAGAGTCCGGGCCGCCATTTAATATAAAGGTGGCGAATGGAACCTTCGTTCCTCCAAGTGCATCCCAAGACATCGAATATCTTGGTAATTTGCTTGACCCATGTTTCCGCAATGATCGGATCCGCTTTCCCTTAAATTTTGGTGGTCCCAACTCTTTGAGGCCGCCGTTTGTGATAAACTCGCGTGAATTGCTATCATTTCCTCCCAGATTTTGAACACAAGTCTCCTCATTCGATTTTGCATGAACTGCAAAAAGCTTCTAAACATCCCCTCGCTCATCATCCGCTTAGTGGTATTGTTCACGGAGGAACATTGCCACTCACTGGTAATTCTCCTCGTTGGTAGGCATGGTGCATCTCCACGGCCTCATTTCCATCATTAATATTCTCATTCGACATTCTCAAATCTATCGCCATAAAACAAGGGTTAATTAAAGAAATCAATATATCACATAATATCCTTATATCTTGACCAACTAACAAATAAGCTTAGGTAGACACACTAGCGAAGGATTTACTGTCTCTCCCCTCCTAGTTCTATTCCCCGATCTCCATGGGAGATCATATCCCTAAGTTACGATACCAACTGTGACACCCCAAAATAGGTATACACCACCCATTCGAGAGTTGTCAATACATGGTGCGAAACAACTACAACTTTATTATTACAACAATAAAAGCCGTGAGTTTAAATACGAGATATTGCCATCTAGACAATATCCACATACAAATAAATCCTCATCATAATTATTGATACATTATTTTACAAAATGGTGAGACTACTAAACAACTCTCTCAGAACCATCATTACATCCTCCGACTCGTATTTCATTTACATTATCTCTCCGAGAAGAAAAATGGAGCAAAAAGGAAAAGGGTTAGCTCAAACTAGCCCGATAAAGAATATTATGACTAAGATAATATACAACAAATTATCGTTAGTCTCAACAGGAAAAAAATCTAATAGAATACAATAGACAACAAGTTTTAAATCAATATTTGCAATGGAAAATAATAATTCATTAGAAGAGTTAAGTAGAGAATGCAAACTACTATCTTTTATGTATGAATTTAAAAGTTCATCGTCATCTTTTATCCTGTAACATCAATCAATATATATATCCGAATCAAATATTCATCTTTGCACTACAAAAGCCAAAGATATTCATCGATTGGTCATGTTCATCTAAACACTGCTTCATCTTTGCACTACAGGCCAAAGATATTCATCAGAAATCATTCATCTTTACTTAGCCAAAGATATTCAATAATATCATCATTTAAGACTGAGGATGATGCAAAATATTTTTAAAGAAACGAATCCAGTGAAACAAAATGACAAGGATTAAGGATTAAGGATTCGTACTTTGTTTTATCCATGTCGAAAAATACCTCAAAAATAATCATAGTGGTGTAAAATGTAAGAATGATCAAAACATGGATACAATCAAAGTTTAGTATCCACAATAGATATTTTTAGACTTAAAAGGAAAATTTTCATTTTCGATGAATAATGCCAGATTCGTGAATAGTATCGTCGATACGTGAATAAGGCTTAGATATCGTGAATAGTAACTTTCGGACACCAAAAGTTCCAAATTTGATAAAACTTCAGATCAATATTTGAAGATAATGATATTGAAGAAATAATATCATTACGAAAAAATAATATCCCTTACCTGAAAGATTAGTACCTCCGGCTAGAATAATCGGGTATAGTCTTTCAAGGAACTTGCAATCAGTATAACAATACTCAAAGTATCAAAATCCTCAAGAAATACAAGACTTATTTATAGGAAAATGCTTAGAACACCAAAGCAAAAAATTTATTAAAATAATATTATTATTTGTTAAAATTCCATACGCCCACTTTTGGAGATCTGATTTGACAATCAATAACAAATGCTAGACCCACTTAACTCACCAAAACGTTTTTCCATAATTAAAATATTTTAAACTTCCAAAATCAATTATTTGAGTTTTGAACTTCAATAATTCACAATAAAATGCCCTTTGTCGTGGAAAATTTAAATCTGCAAATTTTATAGAAATTCAATTCTCTACAACTTTGCAGAAGAAAGTTTTTCCAAATTCTAAACAAAATTGTAAAATCCATAAGCAGACGATTTTACACGTTTTATAATCAAATTTCATCAATAAATGGGGTCCACTAACATGTTTAACATGTTTTAAACATTTTTGTAACAAAATACTCCTCCACATATACTTATATATCCGTTACATTCATCGAAAAAATCATCATTATTATATTATTAAAATATAATAATATATTTAAATAAATTATTTTATCGGGAAAAAGATAAAATTTTAATTTTCAACAATTGTCACATTAAAAATTTTTCCATCTATATCCACATAAAATCAATATTTTCCTCATCATATGAATCAATAATTAATTATTCACAAATAATATTATAGAATCATGATATTGAATGACGGTGGTTCCCGAGAAGGGGCTTTCGATAAGAATTTCTCTTTTCTGGCGGCTTGATTAAAGGTGATCAAACCTCTCCTTAGGCGAACTTTCTAGACATTGCCAATAATGTTATCTAATAATATTATTCGGATAATATGAATTATTGCTTCGATAATGGAAAATGTATAGTGACAATTATTGAAACAAGCGGTAATATAAAATATCAACATAAAGTAATTATTGAATCAATAAAATAAAATCTTTGAGCGATTAATTCTTGTAACAATTATTGAGTAGTGCCTTTTACGTAAGAATCAATAATTGGTGCAATACTAAGTGCTTCTTGTCTTGAACAACGCATATATACGTGTTTTTAACCAATGTATTTTAACGATAGATAGCTGTAATAACTACTGTAGTTATTTTTAAACAACTTATATTTGTCATTTTCTCATCCAATCGCTTTCATTATGGGGCCCACAAAGGCTGCGCGAGTAAATGCGAATATTCCCAAGCTGACAGAATATTCCACGACGAAACGAATATTTCGACAACAATGAATATTTTATAACCACACTTATTTTGAAATATTTCACGTATTTTACCCATAACTATCCACATTAATCAAATCAATCCTTACTATTTCAAAATGATAAATAGAGGAAAATAAATTTCATTTATTAATAATTTGGGGTCTTACAACGTTGTTGGGACGGGAGTGGTACGTATGACTACTTTAAAAGATCCAAACGATCAAATAACGATATAAAAACCTCACAAGATCGACAAAAGTATTTTTTTTTTAAATAAATGGAAGACCGAACCTTTATTTATTATGTTGAAATAAGTAAGGGTTGATTTGATTAATGTGGAAGAGTTACGGGTAAAATGGAAAATATTTTGAAAATAAGGGTTGATTTGATTAATGTGGAAAGTTATGGGTAAAAATCGCGCTAAATATTTTTATAAAATATTCATTGTTGTTTGGGAATATTCGTTTGGTCGTGGAATATTCGTATCGTCTTGGGAATATTCGCATTTGACGACACAAGAACCTTGTGTGGGCCCTATAATGGAAAAGCCATTGGAGGAAGAAACGACAAGAATAAGTTGTTTATAAATAATCTGCGAAGTTGTTACTGCTAATATCTTTGGTCAATAATACCCAGTGGTTAAAACACAAGAATAACATCAGATTACACCAATTATTGATTCTTACGTAAGAAGGCACTACTCAATAATTGTTACAAGTAATTATCGCTCAAAGATTTTATTTTATTGATTCAATAATCACTGTGTGTTGATATTTTATATTATCGTTGTTTTAATAATTGTCACCGCATAAGATTTTCTATTATCTGAGCAATAATTCATATTATCCTAATAATATTATTAGATAACATTATTGGCAATGTCTAGAAAGTTCTATTTCAAGGAGAGGTTTGGTCATCTAATTGCAGGCCGCCAATAAGGAGAAATTCTTATCGAAAAGCCTCTCTTTCTGTGAACCTACTCGATTCACAATAATGTGATTCTCGTAATATTATTTGTGAATAATTAATTATTAATTTATATGATGAGGAAAATATTGATTTTATGAGGATATAGATGGAGAAAATTTTTAATGTGACAATTGTTGAAAATTAATATTTTATCTTTTTCCGATAAAATAATTCATTTAAATATATTATTTTAATAATATATTAATGGTGATATTTTTACAATGAATGTGGGATATATGAATAAATGAGGAGGAAGAGTATTTTTGTTGGATTAAATGTTTAACACATGTTTTGTGTGTCAGTGGACATTTTCGACCGAAATTTGATTATAATTGTAAAATCGCCCATTTATGAATTTTGGCCAATTTTTTGCTTGGAATTTGGAAAACTTTCTTCTCGCAAAGTTGTAGAGAATTGAATTTCCTATAAAAACTCAAGTAGATTGAATTTTTTTGATAAAAGGGCTATTTATTATGAATTATTGAAGTTTTGAGTTCAAATAATTGATTTTGGGAGTTTTAATTAATTATTTTGAGAAAACGTTTTGGTGAGTTTTAGAACCTCATTTAACATGTGCTATGGCTAAAATCAGATTTCAAAGGTGGGCTAAGGAATTTTGTTTATAAATAATATTATTATATTCAATTTTCTACTTTGGTGTTCTAAGCATTTTCCTATAAATAGGGAGCTATGTTAGAATTGAAAATCACACGTAAAAACTCAAGTTTTTTCTCTATTTCTCTCGATATTTTGAGCGTATTCTTGTGAGTATACTTTTGAGTGTTGATATATATTGCAAGTTCAAGTCATAGCCTATATCCTGTTTCAACTAAGCACTGCTTTTCGAGGTAAGTGGATGTTATTTTCTTTCAGAATGATATTATTTCTTCAATATCATTATGCCAAAATATTGGTTGGAACTTTTTATCAAATTTGAAATTTTTTCATGCTCTGAGTTACTGAGTTACTATTCTATTCATGAGTTACTATTCACGAAAGTACTATTCACGGTAAGCGTGATGATGATTTTTTGTGAAATTTCTATCTTTTGGTGTTCTGAGTTACTATTCACGATATGATAATACACTATTCACGATACTAAGACTATTCATTTAATACGACACTATTCACGTAAAAATTAAATTTTCCTTTTCGTTCAAAATATCTATTATGGATACTAGCTTTGATCAGATCCATGTTTTGATCATTCTTGAATTTTACTTTAAGATGATTATTTATGAAGTATTTTTGAACTCGGATTGTTTAAAGTATTTAATCCATAATACTTGTTCTTTTGTTTCATCGGATTCGCTTTTCTTTTAAAATTATTTTCATCATCCTCACCCTAAATGATGATGTTACCGAATATCTTTGGCCTCAGAAGCAAAAAAGATGGTTGATTTTCTTATGAATATCTTTGGCCCGTAGTAGCAAAGATGAACAGTGTCGAGATGAATACGATCGATCGATGAATATCTTTGGCCTTTAGAAGCAAAAGATGAACAGTGTTGAGATGAATACGACCGATCGATGAATATCTTTCGCCTCAGATTGTAAAAAGATGAATATTTGATTCGAGATGAATATTGATTGATGTTGTGGATAAAATATTGATGATGGATCGTTAAATTCATAGATTATAGTAGATTTCATTCTCTACGTAACTCTTCTATGAATTATTATTTCACCGCTAATATTGATCCGAAACTTGTTGCCTATTGTATTCTATCGTTTTTTCCTCGTCAAGACTAACGATAATTTGTTGTACATTATCTTAGTCATAACATTCTTTATCGGGCTAGTTGAGCTCACCCTTTCCTTTTGTTCCATTTTTCTCTCTCGAAGTTTAGATTATAGCGTGAACTAGCAATGGGGTGTGGAGTGATGGTTCTAGATAGCTATTTTAGTAGTCCTCACTATTCTGTAAAATAATCGTATCAATAATGAGGATTTATTTTAGTGTGGATATTGTCTGTAAGACAATATTTGTATTTAAACTCATAAGATATGTGTTGTCGTATTTTTGCACGACAAATATATTAATAAAGTCAGTAGTTATTTTATCATGTTATTGACAACTCGTAAAGGGTTGGGTGGAATGGACCTATTTTGGGGCGCCATGCTTGGTATCGAATCGAGGATATGATCTCCGGAGATCGGGGAATGGAACCAGGAGGAGAGACCTAAATCCTTCAGCTATTTGTTTAATTAACCCTTGTTTTATGGGCAAGATTTAAGAATGGCAACCGAGAATGAGGAATTATGACGCGGATGTTTTTGAGAGGTTTGAAAACTCAAATTGGCCAATACCTCATTTCTCATAAATTTTCACTATATTCAGATGTTGTGAACAGGGTTCAATTATTAGAGCGAGATAATAAGTCTGTTCAACTAGGCGACCTTCAACTTGATGATAATTGTATCGGTGGCAACGGCCATCGGGACAATGATAACCATCATGAAAGAAATTATCAGGCAAGAAATGGTAACCACTTCGGTGGTAATTATGGCCAAGATAATAGAAGAAATAACTCAAGTGGAAAATTCAAGAAGAGAAGATTAAACGATGGCGGAAGACGTCGACAAAGAAAGACCAAAGACTCGCAACAAATTCTGTGGGAGGAGAACTACCGCCGGTTAGATCTTCTACAAATGCGAGAGGAGGGACATATAAGTTCAAACTGTTCCTGACCTTCCAAGGTATGTTTTAGTTATGGAAAAAGAAGATCACATAGCTTGATTTTGTCCTCAGAAATAAATCAAGTCCAAATTGAACAATTGGCACCAAAGGCGGATCTGAAAAAAGACAAAGTTAACGGTTCTTGGAAGAGCGTTTGTCGTGGACCAAGTGTCGTAATACGAGGAACCCGAACGAAGTTAGCACGGGTTAGTTAATTATAAATTCTTGCGAAGTTTATACCTTATTAGATACCGGTTCTACCCATTCTTTTATCTCTCTTGCTTGTGCTCAACGTTTAAACTTGACTCCTGAGAGATTAGGCTTTGCCTTATCTATGGAGACTCCGTTAGGAGAAACTTTCTTTACATCCATTGTTTAGAAACCTTGCTTAATTCAGGTTGGCACCATCACATTACTTGTTGATCTTATCTCTTTAAAGATACTTGCTTTTGATGTGATTTTGGGGATTGATTGGTTAACTACTCATCATGCCAAAATTGATTGCTTTCGTAAGGTTGTTAGTTTTTATATTCTTAAGTAACCTGTTATTCGAATTCAAGCAACCAAACCATTGAAGTCAAACACTTTCATATCAAGCCATAAAGTCATTCGTTTATTGAAAAATAGATGTCAAGTTTTCTTAGCCCATGTTATGGATTTGAATAAAGACACGCCGATTTGAATAATATTCCTGTTGTTATTGACTTTTCCGACGTATTTCTGAAGAATTTCGCTTACTCCCAAAGTGTGATATTGAATTTTTATCGACTTTGAACCCAGTACAAAACCCACTTCTAAAATCTCATGGCTCTATTAAACTTGAGGAGTTAAAATTCAACTATAGAATTTGGTACCGAGCCTTTATCTGGTGACTTCTTTGTGGAATACACCCAAGCCGCATTCTCCAGACGGACGCCATATTCGTGAAGTAGTAAAGCGATAGTGTCATTGTGACGTCTTATCCAAGATTGGGATATGAGTCACGCTTGAGAACAACCTAAGCTTGTGAATCGAAATACGTAGCTTTCAGGCTTAGTTGGTTATTATCGGAGATTCGTTGAAGGATATTCTCGAATTGCTATTCCATTAACGCAAATTGACTCATAGAGATACAAAATTCGAATGGAGCAAGGAATGTGGGAAGAGCTTCAAGAACTCAAGAGGAGACTCATTTCAAAGACATGTTACGACCATGCCATCTCGGAAAAGCGAACGTAATGGCGACGCGGCGTTGAGTAAAAGATCATTTGCGTGCTTATGCGATATTGGTAAACATAAAAGACCCATTTCGTATGACTTACGTAAGATGGAGATAGAGTTAAAGATTCCAAGAACTGCGTGAAGATACTTCTAATATACGATTAGAATTAATTTTAATCGATAAATTTAAAGTCGCTTCGTTTTACACATCGGAGTTGATGAATATGAAGAAGAAGATGCAAAAGTCGTTATTCCAAAAGCGAGAATCCACTGATGTGAGAAAGCTTCAACCTTTGATTTATTAGTCCATTTGAAATCCTCGATTGAATAGGAACTATGGCCTATAGACTCGTTTGACAGCCAAGTATGATGCGTGTTCATAACGTTTTTCACGTATCGATGTTACGTAAATATGTGGATGACCCGAACCACATTATTGAGTTAGAACCAGACAAGATAGCCGAAGACTTAACGTATGAAGAGGTACCTGTCAAGATTTTGGATAGGAAGGAGCATGTCCTACGCACGAAGGTTATACCACAAGTTAAGGTTTTGTGGAGAAACCATGCTATCAAGAAATGACCTGGAGTTGAAACGAAATGAAAGCGAGGTATCCTCATCTTTTCAAACACTGTGCGACGCATGCAAGTTTTGAATATTATGGAGTAAATTTGATATAATGTTATAGTTGTGGGTAATATTTATAAATTTTACAAAGTACGCAAGTTGTTATATAATATTCGATTGTTCTGGGAATATTCGCTTTTAACAGGGAATATTCGTGCATAACGACATTAACAATCATTAAGTGGACCCCACAACGAAATTATCATTTGATTGAGAAAATGACAAAAATATTTTATAAAAATAACGACGAAAGTTTTTACTGTTAATCATTGAAACACCGGTGTTAAAAGTACAAGAATACGTGCGTGGTTGCATAAAGAGCACACAGTATTGATTATTGATGCTTACGTGAGAAGTCACTACTTTGTTCAATTATTTAATTGCTTATAAGATCTCACGTTATTTGATTCAATTATTGTCAATATTTTATATATTATTAAATCAATAATTGAGACGATAAGGTTATTAATATTATTATTTGCAATATTAACGATGTCTAGAAGTTCTCGCCAAGGAGAGGTTTCGTCACCTAATCAAGGCGCTAATATAGGAGAAATCCTTATTGGAAAGCCCCCTCTTCCGGGAACGACCGATCGATTAATAATGTGAATAATAATAATGATGATGAGTTTTGTTTTATTAGATTATTAATGTAATAAAATGTAAAAGCTTTTATATAAAATGTAATACTTTTATAAAGTTATTCATTTTATTAGACTATAAATAGAATATATGATATTCTATTATGCATATTTTATTTTGATAGTAAAATCTTTTATATAAAATGTAATAATTTTATAAAGTTATTATTTGTTTTATTAGATTATAAATAGAATATATTATATTTTATTTAAAAGATTTTTTTAATTTGGACCGTCTGCTTAAAGTAAATCAACTGACTGCTCATGAATTAGTTACTATTCATTCTTATTCTTCTATAAAAGAAGCTCATTCCTTCATTATTTCATTTAATTCACCCAAACTCTACAGAGAGAAACTATAGAGAGAAAAACTATAGAGAGAAAGAAGAAAAGTGTTCTCGCTACTTCACTACTTCTATATCCAAGACTTTCTTTCTAAGGTAGGGATATTATTTGTTGTACTCGTAAGGGGTATTATTTCTCTCAGATTCATGATGAAAAGTTCATTATTCCATCCTTTATTATTCTCATTGGAATAACTCAGATACGCTGCTACCCTATACTTGGTGAAATTCTTCTCGTTATTATTCCATTCTTTATCATTCCGTTGGAACATCCTCGCTTGCGCTTTTTTACGCATGACCGGGTTTCGCTTCTTTATTATTCATTGGAACATCCTATATGTGAATTTACGCACGACCGGTTCCAATATTTATCATTCGTTGGAACATCTTGTCTCGGTATGCGTAAGCATACGCACGATGCAGTTCCGTTATTCATTATTTGTTGGAATAACATGTTGCATTTATTATATGCCGATGATTTCTTTTGTTATTCCATTCTTTATTATACTCAGTTGGTTAAGTTTGATTCTTATACCATTGACGCTTCATCCAAAGATCTTTTCATGGAAATATTCTTCCGAAGCATTCTTGAATTTTACTCCACAAAGAAGTATCATGTTGACAATTTGGACGTTATTGGTTCTGGATAAATTAATTCTTGAACTTGTTTTTATTGAATTGCCCAAAATAGGTCCATTCCATCCAACCCATTTCGAAAGTCGCCAAATACATGGTACGTAAATAACTACAACTTTATTAATACATTTGTCGCAAAAAATACAACATATATATCGTGAGTTTAAATAATATTATTATTATCTTCTGATAATATACATACCCAAATAAATCCTCATCACAATTATTTATACATTATTTTACAAAATGGTGAGGACTACTAAACAACTCTCTATAACCATCATTCCATACCCCGACTACTGCATTTCGCTACATTCTCGCCTCCCGAGAAGAAAATGGAACAAAAAGGAAAAAGGTGAGCTCAACTAGCCCAAAGAAGAATATTATGACTAAGATAATATACAACAAATTATCGTTAGTCTTCCAACAGAAAAATCTAATGTAATACAATAGACAACAAGTTTTAAATCAATATTCAGCAATGAAATAATAATTCATTGTAAGAGTTAAGAGAGAATGCAAACTACTATCTTCTATATATGAATTTAAAAGTTCATCGTCTATATTTTATCCCTCGTAACATCAATCAATATATATCCGAATCAAATATTCATCTTTGCACCATGTGCCAAAGATATTCATCACTGGTCATGTTCATCTAAACACTGCTCATCTTTGCACTACGCCAAAGATATTATTCCAAAGTTCATCTTCTGCTCATCTTTCATCTTCGACTACGCCAAAGATATTCATCAAGAAATCATTCATCTTGCACTACACAGCCAAAGATATTCAAAGAATATCATCATTTAGATCGAGGATGATGAAAATATTTTAAAAGAAACGAATCCAAAGGAAACAAAAGATGAAATATTAAGGATTAAGGATTCGTATTTTAAACAATCCAAGTTCAAAAATACTTCATAAATAATCATAGTGGAGTAAAATTCAAGAATGATCAAAACATGGATACAATCAAAGCTAGTATCCATAATAGATATTTTGGACAAAAAGAAGAAATTTCATTTTTCTAAATGAATAAGGTCAGATTCGTGAATAAGGTCAGATACGTGAATAAGGTCCGATACGTGAATAAGAATCGACACCAAAAGATAGAAATTTCACAAAAAACATCTTCATCGTGAATAAGACTTTGAAAGAATCGTGAATAAGAACTCGTGAATAAGAATCATGAATAAGAACTTCCAATAAAGAAGAACCCTATATTATAAAAAAGTTCCAAATTTGATAAAAATTTCCAACCAATATTTCAAAGATAATGATATTGAAGAAATAATATCATTTAAGAAAAAATAACATCCCTTACCTCGAAAAGACAAGATTTTTAATAAACACCTGATATAAAGCTATGACTTGAACTTCAGACCAGATATAGCAATACTCAAAGTATACTCAAAATACTCACAAGAATACGCCGATAATATAGAGAGAGAAAACTTCAGCTTTCGTGTGATTTTCAATTCTAACCCAAGACCCTATTTATAGAAAATGCTTGTAACACCAAAAGTAAAAATTTAATATAATAATAATATATATATATATATATATTATATATATTTTTTTACACCTGAATCATCTGAATTCAAATAACTAAACACATGTTTAATGAGGCTAACCAAAACACAAAAAACGCTTTTTTTTTATTTAAAAAAATAATTTAAACTTCAAAAATCAATTATTTTAACTTCTAACTTCAATAATTCATAATAAATAGCCCTTTTATCGTAAAAATTCAATCTCATGAATTTTTATATAGAAATTCAATTTCTACAACTTTCGTAAGTAAGAAAGTTTTTCCAAATTCCAAATGTAAATTGACCAAATCCACAAACAAGCGATTTTATGTGCTATAATCAAATTTCTACCAATAATCAGGTCCACCAACACACAAAATATGTGTTAAACATTTAATGCCACAAAAATACTCTTCCTCCTCATATACTCATATATCCCACATTCATTATAAAATATCACCATTAATATATTATTAAAATAATATATTTAAATGAATTATTTTATCGTAAAAAGATAAAATATTAATTTTCAACAATTGTCACATTAAAATTTTTTCCATCTATATCCACATAAAATCAATATTTTTCTCATCATATAAATCAATAATTAATTATTCACAAATAATATTATGTAATCACAAGATCGGCAACTGTGCCGCTCCTGTGAAAAGAGGGGCTTTCCAATAAGGATTCTCCTCATCTACGCCGCCGCAATTAAAGTGACCAAACCTCTCCTTAGATGTAACTTTCTAGACATCGCCAATAATGTTATCCAATAATATTATTCAGATAATATGAATTATTGTTCGATAATGGAAAATAATCGCAGTAATGACAATTTATCAAACAACAAAGAATATAAAATATCAACGCAAAGAATTATTGAATCAATAAAATAAAATATCGAATAAAGAATTATCGTAATAATTATCGAGTAAAGGCCTTCACGTAAGAATCAATAATTGGTGCAATACCGCTAGCCATCGCTCAACAACGCCAGACATAGTGTGTTTTAACCAACCGTATTCCAACAAGATTAAATTCAGAATAACTACGCCGCTATTTATAAACAACTTATATTTGTCGCTTTTTTCATCCAATCGCTCGCATGGGGGCCCATAAAAGATCGCTAGGCCGTCGCATTTAATATTCCCCGACAAAGCATTTAATATTCCACCACCAAACTAATATTCCCCGACAATAATGAATATTTTATAACCACTGCTTATTCAAATATTCATGATTTTACCCATAACTATCCACATTAATCAAATCAACCCTTACTATTTCAAAATAATAAATAGAGGAAAATAAATTTCATTTATTAATAATTTGGGGTCTTACAACCTCCCCTCCTTATGAAATTTTCATTCTAAATCGACGACGCACGTGTGTTTCAAAAGATGAGAATACCTCGCTTTCATTTCCGCTTCCAACTCCCTGTGTCATTTCCTCAATAAAGATGGTTTCTCCACAAAACTTTAACTTGTGGTATAACCCCCAGACATGTGATATGTTCTTTCCTATCCAAGATCTCGACAGTACCTCCTCAGACGTTAAGTCTTCTTCGCTATCTCGTCCGGGTTCTAACTCAACGACGTGGTTCGGTCGTCCACATATTTACGTAACATCGACACGTGAAAAACGCTATGAACACACGCCATACTCAAGCAGAAAACGAGTCTATAGGCCAGGCCCTATTCGATCGAGAATTTCAAATGGATTAATAAATCAAGGTTCGAGCTTTCCTCACCTCACCGATTCTCGCTTTTGAAATAACAACTTCAGACCTCCTTCTTCAAATTCATCACCCCAGTGTGTAGCTTCGAACAAATTTTAACTTTATCGATTAAAGTCGATTATACTCAGATATCATCACGCGGGTACCTAGAGTTTTCATCTCCATCTCTATTATTTGTAAATTATACTTAAATGAGTCTTTGATAATATCGCACTCAGATCAGATACGATCTTCTACTCAACACGCCACCTACCACGCTCGCTTTTCCAGATGGCACGGTCGTAACACGTGTCGAAATGAGTCTCCTCTCGAAGTTCTTCAAGCTCTTCCCACATTCCTCGCTTCCATTCAATTTTGTATCTCTACGAGTCACCAGCATTAATGGAATAGCGATTCGAGAATATCCTTCAACGAATCTCCGATAATAACCAACTAAGCCTGTAAAGCTACGATTTCGACATCGATTTAGGTTGTTCTCAATCGCGACTCATATCCCAACCTTCGATAAGACGTTACAATGACACCTATCGCTTTACTATCGCATTTAATATGGTGTCCCCTACGAGAGTCTCGCTTTGCAGCATTCCACAAAGGAAGTCACCAGATAAAGGCTCGTGTACCAAATTTATAGTTGAATTTTTAACTCCTCAAGTTCAATAGAGCCATTCGATATGAGATTTTAGAAATGAGTTTTGTAACCGGTTCAAAGTCGATACAAAATTTAATATCGCTTGGGAGTAAGCCAAGAAATTCTTCAGAAATACGCCAGAAAAATCAATAACAATGTGAATATTATTCAAATCGACGTGTCTTTATTCAAATCCATAACATGGACTAAGAAAACTCGACATCCGTAATAAACGAACGACTTCATGGCTTGATATGAAAATGTTTGACTACAATGGTTTGATTGCTTGAATTCAATAATAAAAGTTGCTTAGAATATGAAAACTAACAACCTTATTTAAAGTAATCAATTTTGCATGATGATGAGTAGTTAACCTTAAAATCACATCAAAAGCAAATATCTCTATAGAAATAAGGTTAATGTGTAATGTGATAGTGCCAACTCGAATCAAGCAAGATTTCTAAACAACTGGATGTAATGAAAGTTTTCCCAATCTGAGTTCCATAAAAAAGTCAAAGTCTAATTTCTCCAGAGTCAAGTTCAAACGCTGAGCGCAAAGCAAGAGAGATAAAAGAATGGGTAGAACCCCAGATTCAGTAAGGTATAAACTTCGCAAGAATTTATAATTAACTAACCTGCTAACTTCGTCGTTTCTCGATTTTGACCGGCCACGACAAACGCCTTCCAGAACCGCTGACTTTTGACTTTTTTCGGGACATCCTTTTCGAGTCACCATTCCCTACCGGATCGGGTTTCGATACTGCATAATCTTTGTTTATATGTCCTTCTTTTCCACAATTATAAGATACCTAAAACTGTCAGGGCTCAATGATATGTCCCTCTTTCCTCAAGATTTGTAATATACGACGACGGTGTCTTTTTCTCTCCTCGAACCAGCCACATCAAGCGCCGACGCCTTCACATGGTCGTTGTTGAATCTCTCTTTTAAAATCTCCTCCCGACTCGCTTCTTCTATTTTCATGGCCACGATTACCACCAGAGTGGTTACCGCTTTTGTCCAGATTCTTCTTTCTCCACGGTTATCGTTATATTCGATGATCGCTATCTTCTAGATGATCCTCGTTATGGTCCTCATTGAACGTATTTCGTTATCTCGCCTAACAATCGAGCCTCGCTGACAACATCCGGTCAGAGAGAAAATTTATGAGAAATGAGATATCGACGACGCCGGTTTCAAACCTCTCGTAAACATCCCGCCATACGCTCCTCATTCTCCACCAAATGAGGTGCAAACTCGATAACTCCGCTGAACTTCGCCAGATCGGGACACCGCCATGTTATTCTCGCTTCAGCCTAATAAACTCCACTTCCTTCATACGATTTAATACTTTCGTGGAAGTATTTGTCATTGAACTGCTTTCAAACGTCTCCCACGATACGCCGAAAGGCAAATGGACGGGTACGCTTCACGTATTCCCACCAAGAATCGCCTCATTACATTTTAACATAAAAGTAAAGCGAATGGAACTTTCGTTTCTCCGCATCCCAAGACATCAAATATCTTGTAATTTGTTTGACCCACGCCTCCGCTTTAATCGGATCCCGCTTCCTGTAATTCGTGGTCCCAACTTCGAATCGCTCATCGTGACCACCCGTGAATTGCTATCATTTCCTCCTCAGATTTTGAACACGAAGTCTCCTCGTCCGATTTTGCATGAATCGCAAAAAGCTTCTAAACATCCCTCGCTCATCATCTCGCCAGTGGTGTTGTTCACAGGAGGTACATCACCACCTGTCAGACGCTCTCCTCGCTGGTAAAGACATGCATCTCCACTGGGCCTCATTTACTCCAATCGTTAATATTCTCACGACATTCTCAAACATCGCCATAAAACAAGGGTTAATTAAGGAAATCAATATATCACATAATATCCCTATATACTAACCAACTAACAAATAAGCTTAGTAGACACACAAACAAGGATTTACTGCCTCCCTCCTAGTTCTATTCCCCGATCTCCGCCAGAGATCATATCCCTAAGCTCGATACCAAACCGTGACGCCCCCAAAATAGGTCCATTCCATCCAACCCATTCTCGAGTCGCCAAATACATGGTATGTAAATAACTACAACTTTATTAATACAACGGCAAAAATACTTATAAACATATATAATCGTGAGTTTAAATACAATTATTGTCTTCTAGATAATATACATACCCAAATAAATCCTCATCACAATTATTTATACATTATTTTACAAAAATGGTGAGGACTACTAAACAACTCTCTCTATAACCATCATTCCATACCCCGACTAAGATTTCGCTACATTCTCGCCTCCCCGAGAAGAAAAATGGAACAAAAAGAAAAGGGTGAGCTCAACTAGCCCAAAGAAGAATATTACGACTAAGATAATATACAACAAATTATCGTTAGTCTTCAACAGGAAAAATCTAATGTAATACAATAGACAACAAGTTTTAAATCAATATTCGCAATGAAAAATAATAATTCATTGTAAGAGTTAAGAGAGAATGCAAACTACTATCTTCTATATATGAATTTAAAAGTTCATCGTCGATATTTTATCCCCTCGAACATCAATCAATATATATCCGAATCAAATATTCATCTTTGCACTACAAAAGCCAAAGATATTCATCACCGGGTCATGTTCATCTAAACACTGCTCATCTGCACTACGCGCCAAAGATATTAATCACCAATCATGTTCATCTCAACACTGCTCATCTTCGCACACGCCAAAGATATTCATCAAGAAATCATTCATCTTTGCACTACATGTGCCAAAGATATTCAAGAATATCATCATTTAAGACCGAGGATGATGAAAATATTTTAAAAGAAACGAATCCAAAGGAAACAAAAAGAACAATATTAAGGATTCAGATTTTAAACAATCCAAGTTCAAAAATACTTCATAAATAATCATAAAGGAGTAAAATTCAAGAATGATCAAAACATGGATACAATCAAAGCTAAGATCCATAATAGATATTTTGGACAAAAAGAAGAAATTTCATTTTTTCGAATGAATAAGGTCGATTCGTGAATAAAGGTCAGATACGTGAATAAAGGTCAGATACGTGAATAAGAATCGACACCAAAAGATAGAAATTTCACAAAAACATCTTCACGCTTCACGAAATAAGAGAATCGTGAATAAGAATCTGAATAAGAACTCGTGAATAAGAACTCGTGAATAAGAACTCATTAATAAGAACCCGACACGAAAAAAAGTTCCAAATTTGATAAAAAATTTCCAACCAATATTTCAAAGATAATGATATCAAGAAATAATATCATTTTTTAATAAAATAACATCCCTTACCTCGAAAAGACAAGATTTTTAAATAAACACCTGATATAAAGCTATGACTGAACTTGCACATCAGATAAGCAATACTCAAAGTATACTCAAAATACTCACAAGAATACGCCGATAATATATAGAGAGAGAAAACTTCAGCTTCTCGTGTGATTTTCAATTCTAACCCAAGACCCTATTTATATAGAAAATGCTGTAACACCAAAGTAGAAAATTTAATATAATATAATATATATATATATATCCAAAACTTTCTACGCATCACTTTGACAATCTCAATTCAATTCAACCAACACACATGTTAAATGAGGCCACCAAAAAATAAAAAACGTTTTTGTTATTTAAAATATTTTAAACTTCCAAAAATCAATTAATTTTAACTTCTAACTTCAATAATTCATAATAAATAGCCCTTTTATCGTAAAAATTGAATCTCGAATTTTTTATAGGAAATTCAATTTTCTACAACTTTTAAGTAAGAAAGTTTTTCCAAATTCCAAATGTAAATCGACCAAATCCACAAACAAGAAGCGATTTTAAGTGCTATAATCAAATTTCTACCAATAAATGGGTCCACCAACACACAAAATATGTGTTAAACATTTAATGCAAAAAAAATACTTTCCTCCTCATATACTCATATATCCCACATTCATTATAAAATATCATCATTATTATATATATTATTAAAATAATATATTTAAATGAATTATTTTATCGTAAAAAGATAAAATATTAATTTTCAACAATTGTCACATTAAAATTTTCTCCATCTATATCCACATAAAATCAATATTTTCTCATCATATAAATCAATAATTAATTATTCACAAATAATATTATGTAATCACAAGATCGGCAAACTGTGCGCGCTCTCAGAAAGCAGGGGCTTTCCAATAAGGATTTCTCCTTACGGCGCCAAGCAATTAGTGACCAAACCTCTCCTTAGATGTAACTTTCTAGACATCGCCAATAATGTTATCCAATAATATTATTCAGATAATATGAATTATTGTTCGATAATGGAAAATACCGTGTAATGACAATTTATCAAACAACAAAGAATATAAAATATCAACGCAAAGAATTATTGAATCAATAAAATAAAATATCGAATAAGAATTATCGTAATAATTATCGAAAAGGCCTTCACGTAAGAATCAATAATTGGTGCAATACCGCAGCGCCATCGCTCAACAACGCCAGACACAGTGTTTTTAACCAACCGTATTCCAACAAAGATAATTCAGAATAACTACGCCGCTATTTATAAACAACTTATATTTGTCGCTTTTTCTTCATCCAATCGCTTTCGCTATGGGGCCCACAAAAGATCGCTACCGTCGCATTTAATATTTCCCCGACAAAGCATTTAATATTCCACCACCAAACTAATATTCCCTTTAACAATAATGAATATTTTATAACCACTTGCTTATTTCAAATATTCACATGATTTTACCCATAACTATCCACATTAATCAAATCAACCCTTACTATTTCAAAATAATAAATAGAGGAAAATAAATTTCATTTATTAATAATTTGGGGTCTTACATCAAGATGAAGATGTCTTGGAAGAAGTTCCAAGAACTATTCAACGACAAGTACTTTCTCGAAAGTATTCGTCACATAAAAGAGGTAGAGTTCATCAAGTTGGAGCGAGAACAATATGGACCGTGTCGCGAAGACGAAGCTAAGTTTGCCGAAAGTTGTCCCGATTTTGCGTCTCACTTGGTTGATAATGAGAGAGAATGACGGATGTTTCTAAGAGGTTTGAAACCCGAGATACGTCAATATCTAATTTCTCATAAACCGTGTTTGTATTGAGATATTATAAATATGGCTCGATTATTGGAAGCATGAGAACGAGTCAACGCAACCAAGAGAAAGCAACCTAAGAAATGATAATACCGGTGGTAGCGATCATCGAAGCGGTGACAACAAACATGGAGGAATCAACATACCAGTAAATGGTAACCACTTGGTGGTAATCATACAAGACAATAAGAATGGACATTTCAAGAAGAGAGATTCAACAATGATGGAAAGATTGTCAAAGACCAACAACCCGTTGTTAAGGAAAGAGAAACGACCACACTATCATATGCTTCAAATGCGGAGGGAGGGACACATCACCCAAATTGCGCGATGCGGTCCAAAGCGTGTTATAATTGTGGAAGAGAAGGTCACCTAGCCCGATTTTATCGTGCACCGAAGACAAATCCAGCTAGGGTGGAGGCACCAAAGGCCATCCCAGAAATGTCAAAGTCGGTAGCTCAAGGGAGAACGTTTGTTGTGACCTCCCAAAAAGCAAGGAACCCGAACGAGATCATCACGGACAAGCTTATCATAAACTCTAGCGAAGTCTATACCTTATTTGATACCGGTTCTACCCATTCTTTTATTTCTCCTACTTGCGTTCAACGTTTAAATTTGACTCGGAGAAATTAGACTTTGACTTATCGGTTGAAACTCGTTGGAAGAAACCTTCATTACATCCAATCGTTTATAAGTCTTGTTTGATTCAAATCAGAATCGCATACGTTACCGTCGATCTTATTTCTTTAAAATACTTGTATTTGATGTGATTCTAGGATTGATTGATTAACTACTCATCATGCTAAAATTGATTATTTTGTAAGGTTGTTAGCTTTCATATTCCTAATCAACCTCTTATCTTGAATTCAAGCGACCAAACCATTAAAATCAATCACGGTCATCTCAAGCCATAAAGCTATTCGTTTATTAAAAAAATGGATGTCATGCTTTCTTAGCTCATGTCACAGATTTAAACAAAAATACGTCAGATTTGAATTATATTTCTATTGTTAATAAATTTCCTGACGTATTCCCCGAAGA
The DNA here is from genome assembly GCA_020205605.1 of Panax ginseng. Lineage (NCBI taxonomy): Eukaryota > Viridiplantae > Streptophyta > Magnoliopsida > Apiales > Araliaceae > Panax > Panax ginseng. The sequence continues at coordinate 131,350,437 of CM035138.1, forward strand.
ACTTCCTGGCCTACCCCCGGAGCGTGAAATCGAGTTTGGTATCTATCTTAAACCTGGTACAAAACCATTTCCAAATCCCCATATCGAATGGCTCTTATTGAACTTCAGGAGATAAAAACCCAACTGCAGGAATTGTTAGACATCGGTTTCATTCGACCTAGTACGTCTCATTGGGGTGCTCCTATTCTATTCATGAAGAAGAAAGATGGAAGTATGCGACTTTGTATTGATTATTGGGAGTTGAATAATGTCACCATAAAAAATAGGTACCCGTTGCCTCGCATTGATGACCTGTTTGATTAGTTGAAAGGCGCCAAATTCTTTTCAAAGATTGATCTTCGTTCCAGATATCATCAGTTGAAGATTAAAACCGATGACATTCCAAAGGCGCTTTCGTAACTCGATGCGGGTATTATGAATTCTAGTCATGTCTTTTGGATTAACTAATGCTCCTCTTTGTCTTCGTGGACATGATGAACCGAGTATTCAAGGAATAATTGGATCACTTTGTGGTAAATCTTTTTGATGACATCCTCATATACTCCAAAACCCGTGAAGACCATGAACAACACTTGAGGTCGATACTCAAAAGCCGTGAAAACAAGCTATATGCCAAGTTAAAGAATTACGAATTAAGCGAGGAAGTTCATTCCTTGGGCACGTAATATCAAATCATGGAATATCTGTTGACTGACAAAGATTGAAGCAATTCAAAGTTGGTCGCAACCTAAGTCGATGATCAAAATACGTACCTTTCTCGGCTTAGCTGGTTATTATCGGAGATTCGTAGAAGGGTTTTCTCGAATCGCTACTCCATTAACTTAGCTGACTCGAAAAGATACAAAGTTTGGTTGGAGCGAGGAATGTGAGAAGAGTTTTCAAGAACTCAAGAGAAGACTCATTTCAAAGACTGCTACGACAATACCATCTGGCTCAGAGGGATTTGTCATCTACAGTGATGCTTTAGGCAAAGGGTTAGGATGTGTTCTCATGCAACATGGGAAAGTAATAGCATATGCCTCACGACAACTCAAAGAATATGAGAGGAATTATCCTACTCATGATCTAGAGTTGGCAGCAGTCGTTTTTGCACTTAAGATTTGGAGGCATTACCTGTATGGAGAGAAGGTGGAGATCTATACAGATCATCAAAACCTCAAATATTTCTTCACTCAAAAGGAACTTAACATGCGGCAATGACGATGGCTTGAGTTGTTGAAAGATTACGATCATACCAGTCAATACCATCCTGGAAAAATGAACGTAGTAGCTGATGCATTAAGTAGAAGATCATATGCGGGTACGAGTGTATTATTATCAATGCAAAGGCCCATTTTATATGACTTACAAAGTATGGAGATAGAGTTAAAGACTCCATGGACCCATGTGATGATGGCGAATATACGAGTAGAACCTACTTTAATTGATAAAGTTAAAGCTGCTCAAGCTGCAGACCTAGAGCTGATGCGTATGAGGAAGAAATTGCAAGAAGGTGCTATTTCGGAAGCAAGAATTGATGAAGAAGGAATACTTCGAGTCAAATCCAGACTTTGTGTTCCTAACAACCCTGATTTAAAGTATAAAATCATGATGGAGGCGAACAACACACCGTTTGCAATCCATCCTGGGAGTAACAAAATGTATCGTGATCTTCGACATACATTTTGGTGGAGCAATATGAAGAGAGAGATCACGGAGTTTATCTCAAGGTGTCTAACTTATCAACGAGTCAAGGCGGAGCATCAAGTGCCAAAAGGTCCATTGCAATCACTTGAAATTCCAGAATGGAAGTGGAAGCACATTACCATGGATTTCGTTACAGGTCTTCCCAAGGTTTCTAAAGGCATAAATGCGATTTGGGTCATTGTTGATAGATTGACCAAGTCTGCTCATTTCTTACCTATACGAGAAACATATACACTTGAATGTCTTACTCGTATGTACATAAACGATATTGTAAGATTGCATGGTATGCCAGTATCCATAGTTTCTAATCGAGACCCAAGATTCACTTCACGATTTTGGGTTAGTTTGCAAAAAGCTATGGGCACGAATTTACGATTTAGCTTTCAAAGATATCATCCTCAAACGAGCAGGCAAATTGAAATGACTATTTAAACTCTTGAAGATTTATTAAGACTCTGTGTCCTTGACTACAAGGGAAGTTGGGACAAGTTCTTACCATTGGTGGAGTTTTCCTACAACAAAAGTTATCAAACAAGTATTGGCATGACTCCATTTGAGGCGTTATATGGAAGAAAGTGTCGTTCTCCAGTATGCTGGAATGAGGTAGGTGAAGCAACATTGTTGGGACCGGAGTTGATACGTATGACTACGGAAAGGATTCAAACGATCCGACAACGTATAAAAACCTCACAAGATTGACAAAAGAGTTATGCTGATCTTCATCGAAAGGACGTGGAATTCGATATTGGAGATCATGTGTTGTTATGTGTTGCTCCATAGAAGGGAGTTATGAGATTTGGAAAGAAAGGAAAGCTCAACCCTCGATTCATTGGCTCATTTTTAATCCTCGATCGAGTAGGAACTGTGGCTTATAGACTCGCCTTACCGCCAAGTATGTCTCGTGTTCATAACGTTTTTCACATATCTATGTTACGTAAATATATAAAAGACCCGAACCACATTATTGAATTAGAACCGGACGAGATATAGAGGAAGATTTAACGTATGAAGAGTTACCTATTAAAATCTTGGATAAGAAGGATCATATTCTACGCTCCAAGGTTATACCTCAAGTCAAAGTTTTGTGGAGAAACCACGATGTGGAAGAAATGACCTGGGAGTTAGAATATAAGATGAAGTTAAGATATCCTCACCTCTACGATATACCAGGTACGTACCCTAATTTCGAGGACGAAATTTCATAAGAAGGGGAGGTTGTAAGACACCAAATTTTATGAATAAAGATTAAATTCTCTCGAAATATATTTTTGAATATTATGGTGTGGATATGATATAATGTTATAGTTGTGGATATTATTTACAAATTTTGCAAAGTAAGCAAGTGGTTATATAATATTCGATTGGTGGGGAATCTTTGTTTTAACAGGGAATATTAGTACAATGCAAGACACAATCATTGGTGGACCCCATAACGGAAGTATTGTCGTAGTTAAAAACTATTAATTATCTTTTTATAAAAATAACGGCGAAAGTGTTATCGTTAAAAAGCATTGAACTACCGATTAGTAAAAATACTGATTGTAGCGCCCCAAAAATAGGTATACATCACCCATTACGAGTTGTCAATACACATGGTAAGAAACAACTACGACTTTATTATTACAACGGTATAAGCGTGAGTTTAATTACAAATATTATCTTCAGACAATATATATACCCAAATAAATCATCATCACAATTATTTATACATTATTTTACAAAAATGGTGAGGACTACTAAACAACTCTCTCTAGAACCTTCATTCTATACCCACTAAGTAGTACGCATTACATTCTCGCCTCCACGAGAAGAAAAATGGAACAAAAAGGAAAAGGGTGAGCTCAACTAGCCCGATCAAAGAATATTATGACTAAGATAATATACAACAAATTATCGTTAGTCTTCAACAGGGAAAAATCTAATAGAATACAATAGACGAATCAATATTTCTCCTTATCATATGAATCAATAATTAATTATTCAAAAATAATATTACGAGAATCACAATATTGACAACGAGGTGCGGTTCAGGAAGGGGGCTTTCAATAAGAAATTCTCTCCTTCTTTGCCAGCAATTAGGTGACCAAACCTCTCCTTGATGAACTTTCTAGACATTTCCATTAATGTTATCTAATAATATTATTAGAGATAATATGAATTATTGCTTCGATAATGAAAATCGTGTAATGACAATTATTGAAACAACAAAGCAATATAAAATATCAACGCAATAAATTATTAAATTAATAAAATAAAATCTTTGAGCAAATAATTACCGTAACCATTATTGAGTAGTGTCTTCTTACGTAAGAATCAATAATTGGTGCAATACTGAGTGTCTTCCGTGTTTAAACCAAGAGTATTTTTTTAAGATTAATACTTGAATAACTACACTGCTAGTTATTTTTAAACAACTTATATTTGTCGTTTTCTTCATCCAATTGCTTTACATTATGGGCCCACACATGGTTTTATCGCCGCATTTAATATTCTCTCGACAAGATTTAATATTCCACGACCAAACGAATATTCTATAACCACTTGCTTATTTAAAATATTTGCATATTTTACCCATAACTATCCACATTAATCAAATCAACCCTTACTATTTCAAAATAATAAATAGAGGAAATTAAATTTCATTTATAATAAGTTGGGGTCTTACAACCTCCCCTCCTTATGAAATTTCATCCTCGAAATTGACGTATGTACCTGGTGTTTCGAAAAGGTGAGGATACCTCGCTTTCATTTCCGTTTCCAACTCCCAGGTAATTTCTTCAATAGCATGGTTCCTCCACAAAACTTTAACTTGTGGTATGACCTTCGTGCGTAGGACATGCTCTTTCCTATCCAAGATCTTGTGAGATACCTCTTTCATACGTTAAGTCTTGGCTATCTCGAAGGATTCTAACTCTATAACGTGGTTCGGGTCTTTCACATATTTCTGAAGTACGAGATATGTGAAACACATTATGAACACGAGACATACTGAGGAGGTAACGCGAGTCTATAGGCTACATTTCCTACTTTCGGTCAAGAATTTGAAATGGACCGATGAATCGTGGATTGAGCTTTCCTCTCTTTCCAAATCTTGTAACTCCCTTCCATGGAGCAACTCGCAACAATACATGATCCCCTATACTAAATTCCACGTCCTTTCGATGAAGATTCGCATAACTCTTTTGTCGATCTTGTCTTTGTTTATATCGTTGTCGAATCATTTGGATCTTTTTCGGTGAGTCAAATACGTCTTAACTCGGGTCCCAACAATGTTGCTTCACCCACCTCATCCCAACATATTGGAAGCGACACTTTCGTCCATATAATGCTTTAAATGGAGCCACACCTATACTTGTTCGATAATTGTTGTTGTAGGAGAATTCCACCAATGGTAATTACTTATCCCAACTACCCTTGAAGTTCAGGACACGAGTCTTAATATATCTTCAAGAGTTTGAATAGTCCTCTCGATTGTCGTCTGGTTTGAGGATGGTATCTTAGGGAAATCGAATCGTAAATCCATGCCCATAGCTTTTTGCAAGCTAACCCAAAATCTTGAAGTGAATTTTGGGTCACGATCAAAACTATGGATACTAGCATGCCATGCAACCTCACAATCTCATCTACATATATACTAGCAAGGCGTTGAGGAATAAGTCTCGTATCGGCAAGAAATGAGAGACTTGGTTAATCTATCAACAATAACCCAAATGGCATTGATGCCTTGAGAAACCGTAGGAAGAGCCAGATATGAAATCCATGGTAATGTGTTCCCACTTCCATTTCGGAATCTCAAGTGGTTGCAACGGACCCTTAGGTACTAGATGCTCCACCTTTACACGTTGACAAGTTAAACACATCGAGATAAACTTTTGCAATCTCTCTTCATATTGTTCCACCAAAATATATGTCAAGATCACGATACATTTTAGTACTTCCGGGATGGATTGCAAATGGTGTATTGTGTGCCTCCATCATAATCTTGTACTTCAAATCCGTAGTCGTTAGGAACACAAAGTCCTGGAGTGGACTCAAGTATTTCTTCTTCATCAATTCTCGCTTCGGAATAGCACCTTCTCGTACTTTCTTCTTCATACGATTTCGGCCTGGTGGCTTGAGCAACCTTAACTTTTTCTATTAAAGTTGGCTCTCATGCATTATACTTAGCATCATCGCACTCATTCCTCAGATATGATCTTCTACTCTCAACGCGTCATACCTACCACGTTCGCTTTTCGGGATGGTATTGAATAGTGTGGTCTTAGTCTTTCAATAGCTCGAGCCAACGTCATTGCCGCATGTTGAGTTCTTTTGAGTGAAGAAATATTTAAGGCTTTTATGGTGCGAATATATCTCCACTTTCTCCCCATATAGATAGTGCCTCCATATCTTTAAGCATGAAGCGATTGCTTGTCAACTCTAGATCATGAGTAGGATAGTTCCTCTCATACTCTTTAAGTTTTCGCGAGGCATAGGCTATGACTTTCTCACGTTGCATGAGAACACATCCTAACCCTTTGCCTGAAGCATCGCTTTAGATAACAAATCCATCCGTACCAGATGGAATTGTTAGAACAGGTGCCGAAATGAGTCTCCTCTTAAGCTCTTGGAAACTCTTCTCGCATTCTTCGCTCCAAAGGAATTTTGTATCCTTCTGAGTTAGCTGGGTTAATGGAGTAGCGATTCGAGAAAAACCTTCCACGAATCTCCGATAATAAACAGCTAAACCCAAAAAGCTACGTACTTGATCCATGAGCTTGGTTGCTCTAACTTTGTATTGCTTCAATCTTCACGGATCAACCGATACTCCATGTTTCGACACCACGTGCCCAAGGAATGCTACTTCCTCAAGCCAGAACTCGCATTTCTTCAACTTCGCATAAAGCTTGTTTTCACGAAGCCTTTAGAGTACCAGCTTCAAATGGTGCTCATGATCTTCACGACTTTTGGAATATATGAGGATGTCATCAATAAAGACAACAACGAATTGATCCAAATATTCCTTGAATACTCGATTCATCATATCCATGAAAGCCGCAGGATCATTAGTCAATCCGAAAGACATGACTAAGAATTCATAATGCCTGTACCAAGTTCTAAAGGCAGTCTTTGGAATATCCTCAGTTCTAATCTTCAGCTGATGATATCCAGAACGAAGATCGATCTTTGAAAAAAATTGTGCCCTCTGAATCGGGTCAAACAAGTCATCAATACGAGGTAGAGGATTCCTATTCTTGATAGTGACATGGTTCAATTCAGATAGTCAATACAAAAGTCGATACTCCCGTCTTTCTTCTTTACGAATAAAGCAGAGAGCACCGAGGAGATGTCTAAGACAAATGAAACCGATGTCCAACAACTCCACGTAGTTGGACCTTTAACTCGAAGTTCAATAGAGCCATTTGATATGGGTTTTAGAAATGGGCTTGTATCAGTTCAAGATCAATAAAGAATTCAACTTCACGTTTTGGGGTAGAGCCAGGGAAGTTCTTTGAAATCGTCGGAAAGTCGATAATAATAGGAATATTATTCAAATTTGGCGTGTCTTTATTCAAATCCATAACATGGGCTAAGAAAGCTTGACATCCGTTTTTCAATAAGCGAATAGCTTTATGATTAGATATAGCGGTGATTGATTTTAATGGTTTAGTTGCTTGAATTCATACAAACAGTTGGTTAGAATATGAAAACTAACAACCTTACGAAAACAATCAATTTTGGCATGATGAGTAGTTAACCAATCAATCCCTAAAATCACATCAAAAGCAAGTATCTTTAAAGGGATTAGATCAATGTAAGGTGATGGTGCCAACTTGAATCAAACAAGATTTATAAGCAGTGGATGTGATGAAAGTTTCTCCCAACGGAGTTTCCACGAGATAGGTCAAAGTCTAATTTCTCCGAGTCAAGTTTAAACGTTGAACACAAGCGGAGAGATAAATGAATGGGTAATACCCCAGATCAAGTAAGGTATAAACTTCGCAAGAATTTATAAATAGCTTTACCGTGATCACCTCATTTGGGTTCTTCGCATTTTGACCAAATACAACAAACTTCTTCCCGGAACCGTTGACTTTGACTTTTTACGGGACGGTCTTTTGAGTCACCGTCCTCATTGAACTAGGTTTCGCTACTGCGTCTAATCTCGAAAGCGATATGTCCTTCCTTTCCACAATTATAACATACCTTGAAGCTGTTGGCGGTTTGGACTAATATGTCCCTCTTTCCGCATTTATAGCATATGATGGGGTGGTCTTTCTCCTCCCTTAGAACCCCGATACTTCTGCAAGCTTTTGTCGTCTTCACATGGTCGTTGTTAAATCTCCTCTTTTTAAAATCTCCTCCTGACTCGCTTCTTCTATTTTCATGGCCATGATTACCACCAGAGTGGTTACCATTTTGTCGCCTTTTTCTTTCTCCATTTGGTTATCGTTGTTGTGTTGATCGCTATCTCCGGTATGATCTGATTGTGGTCCCTCGGTTGGCCGACTGATCGTTATCTCGCCTAATAATTGAGCCACATTTACAACATCTGAATAGAGAGAAAATTTATGAGAAATGAGATATTGTCGTATGCCGGGTTTCAAACCTCTCAGAAACATCCGAGTCATACGTTCCTCATTTTTTACCAAATGAGGTGCAAACCTGGACAACTCTGCAAACTTTGCCCGTACTGAGACACCGTCATGTTGTTTTGTTCTAATCTGATGAACTCCACTTCCTTCATATGATGAACACTTTCAGGAAAGTATTTGTCATTAAATAGTTTCTGAAACGTCTCCCAAGACATCTTTGAGTCTTAATTTGGATGGACGCAGCTTCACAGACTCCCACCAGTAGTCTGCCTCGCCACGGAACATAAAGGTGGCGAATGGAACCTTCTGTTCCTCCGTGCATCCCAAGACATCGAATATCTTGGTAATTTGCTTGACCCATGTTTCCACCATGATCCGATCCGGCTTTCCCTTAAATTCTGGTGGTCCCAACTCTTTGAACTGCTTGGCTGTGACAACACGTGAATTGCTATCATTTCCTCCTGTATTTTAAACACGAGTCTCCCTAAATGCGATTTTTACATGAAGCGCAAAAAGCTTCTAAACATCCCTCGTTCATCATTTGCTCGTTGGTGTTGTTCACGGGAGGAACATTGCCTGATACTTTTGACGTTCTCCTCGTTGGTGAAATATAAAAGCGTCTCCACGGTCTCATTTACTCCATCGTTAATATTCTCGATCGACATTCTCTCAAATCTTGTCATAAAACAAGGGTTAATTAAGGAAATCAATATATCACATAATATCCTATATCTTGACCGACTAACTAACAAATAAGCTTAGGTAGGACACTTTAGCGAAGGATTTACTCGTCTCTCCCTCCTAGTTTTATTCCCGATCTCAAAATGGAGATCATATCCTAAGCTCGATACCAACCGTGATGCCCCCAAAATAGGTATACATCACCAATTACGAGTTGTCAATACATGGTACGTAAACAACTATAACTTTATTATTACAATGGTAAGAGCGTGAGTTTAATTACAAATATTATCTTCAGACAATATCTATACCCAAATAAATCCTCATCACAATTATTTATACATTATTTTACAAAATGGTGAGGACTACTAAACAACTCTCTCTATAACCTTCATTTCAAACTCCTCACTAGTCTTCGCTACATTCTCGCCTCCTCTAAGAAGAAAAATGGAATAAAAAAGGAAAGGGTGAGCACAACTAGCCCATAAAGAATATTATGACTAAGATAATATACAACAAATTATCGTTAGTCTTCAACAGGAAAAAATCTAATAGAATCTGATAGACAACAAGTTTTAAATCAATATTCTCAATGAAATAATAATTCATTAGAAGAGTTAAGTAGAGAATGCAAACTACTATCTTCTATATATGAATTTAAAAGTTCATTGTCTATCTTTTATCCTGTAACATCAATCAATATATATACGGAATCAAATATTTATCTTTGCACCACAGCCAAAGATATTCATCGATTAGTCATGTTTATCTAAACACTGTTCATCTTTGCACTACGGGCCAAAGATATTCATCGAAATCATTCATCTTTGCACTACTGGGCCAAAGATATTCAATAATATCATCATTTAGGACTGAGGACGATGAAAAATATTTTTAAAGAAAGCGAATCCAAAGTGAAACAAAATGACAAGGATTAAGGATTAAGGATTCGTACATTGTTTTATCCATGTCCAATAATACCTCAAAAATAATCATAGTGGTGTAAAATTCAAGAATGATCAAAATATGGATACAATCAAAGCTAGTATCCACAATAGATATTTTAGGCGAAAATGGAAAATTTTCATTTTCAATGAATAGTGTCGTATTCTGAATAAGTGTCATTATCACGTGAATAGTCCAGTATCGTGAATAGTAACTCAGACACCAAAAGTTCCAAATTTGATAAAAACTTCGGATCAATATTTCAAAGACATAATGATATTGAAGAAATAATATCATTACAAAAAAATAATATCCCTTACCTCGAAAGATCAAGACTTTTAAATTTGAAAACAGGATATAGACTATGACTTGAACTTGCAACAGTATAGAAATACTCAAAATATACTCAAAATATTCACAAGAATACGCTTGATAATATAGAGAGAGAAAACTTCAGTTTCTGGTGTGATTTTCAATTCTAACCTAAGCATCCTATTTATAGGAAAATGCTTAGAACACCAAAGCAGAAAATTTAATTTAATAATATTATTATTTTTTTCCACAACTTCCTACGCACCAAGAATCTGAATTCAGCTCCTTCCACACAAATGTGAAACACACTAAAATAAAAAAAACATTTTTGTTACTTAAAATATTTTAAACTTCCAAAAATTAATTATTTCGGAGCTTCGAAACTTCAATAATTCATAATAAATAGCCCTTTATCAGAAAATTCAAATCGAGAGTTTTTATAGGAAATTCAATTCTCTACAACTTTACAGAAGAAAGTTTTTCCAAATTCCAAACAAAAATTGCCCAAAATCCACAAACGGGCGATTTTACAGGCTATAATCAAATTTCAGTCAAGAAATGGGGTCCACTGACACATAAAACATGCTTTAAATATTTTTGATAACAAAAATACTCCTCCTCCATATATACTCATATATCCCACATTCATCGTAAAAATATCATCATTATTATATTATTTAAATATAATAATATATTTAAATAAATTATTTTATCAGAAAAAGATAAAATTTTAATTTTCAACAATTGGCACATTAAAAATTTTCTCCATCTATATCCACATAAAATCAATATTTTCCTCATCATATGAATCAATAATTAATTTTCACAAATAATATTACGAATCACAATATTGACAACGAGGCGGCCACAGGAAGAGGGGCTTTCAATAAGAATTTCTCCTTCTTGCGCCAATTAGGTGACCAAACCTCTCCTTGAGGCAGAACTTTCTAGACATTTGCCAATAATGTTATCTAATAATATTATTCGGATAATATGAATTATTCGCTTCGATAATGAAAATCTTGTGTAATGACAATTATTGAAATAACAACAATATAAAATATCAACGCAAAGAATTATTAAATCAATAAAATAAAATCTTTGAGCAAGAATTATGTAACCATTATTGAGTGCCTTCTTACGTAAGAATCAATAATTGGTGCAATACCGTGTATCTTCGTGTTTTAACCAAAAGTATTTTAACGGTATTAATCTGTAATAACTACGTAGTTATTTTTAAACAACTTATATTTGTCGTTTTCTTTATCCAATCGCTTTCCGTTATGGGGCCCACACATGGTTTTGCCAGGTCGCATACGAATATTCCCAAACGATGCGAATATTCCATTGACGACACCAAACGAATATTCTATAAACTTGCTTATTTGAAATATTTCGTATTTTACCCATAACTATCCACATTAATCAAATCAACCCTTACTATTTAAAAATAATAAATAGAGGAAATTAAATTTCATTTATAATAAGTTGGGGTCTTACAACAATAATACACGTGGTTGCATAGTAGCACACGGTATTGATTATTGATCTTACACGTGAGAAGTCACTCAGGTTATACTCGATTATTATTACGATAATTCTTTGCATCATATCTCTCGTATTATTGATTCAATTATTGTTACAATATCATCTACATAATATGATATATTATTAAATCAATAATTGAGGCGAAAAAAAGTTATTCATATTATTATTTGCAATATTGATGATGTCAGAAGTTACATCAAGAAGAGGTTTGGTCACTTAATGCATGGCATGATAAGGAGAAATCCTTATCGTAAAGCCCCTCTTTCACAGGAGCGACACGATTGTTAAATATTGTGAATTATAATATTAATGATGAAAAAATTCGTGTTGATTAAAGATGAATTTTAATCAGAATTCCTGCTCATAATCATACTAATAAATTCATCTTTGTACTACGACCAAAGATATTCATTAATAATTCAACTTTGCACTACATGCCAAAGACATACAACTGTATTTTAGAAGAGTCAAGTAGAGCATGATATCTACTATCTTCTACGAATTAAAAGTGTATAATAAATATTTTATCGCTGAGACTCAGCTTAATAAATAATCTTCATCATCGAATCACCCTGCACTTGCTTCGACCCGAGGATATTCGTTAATATCACATCCATGAATTTATATTTCATCGTTGAGACTCATTTCGATAATCAATCCAGTATCCTTTGAATTATCCATACCACTACAGCTAAGGATATTCGTTAATATCACGACCACGAATTCTCCATACCACTACTGAGCTAAAAGATTGTAAGACCCCAACTTTTGAATAAAGATTAAATTTTCTCGAAACATATTTTTGAATATTATGGTGTGGATTTGATATATTGTTATAGTTGTGGGTAATATTTATAAATTTTGCAAAGTACGCAAGTTGTTATATAATATTCGATTGGTCGGGGAATATTCATTTTAACAGGGAATATTCGTATAACGACACAATCATTGGTGGACCCCCCACAACGGAATTATTGTTGGATTGAGAAAACGACAAAAATATTTTATGAAAATAACGGCGAAAGTTTTACCATTAACTTTTAAAATACAGTAGTAAAAAGAAATCTGATGTCTGGCATGTGGTTGCATAGTAGCACACAATATTGATTATTAATGCTTACGTGAGAAGTCACTCGGTTATACTCAATTATTCTACGATAATTCTTTTGCATCATATCTCTCGTATTATTGATTCGATTATTGTCATTAGTATCATTGACATAATATGTTATTTTATTAAATCAATAATTGAGGCGACAAAGTTATTCATATTATTAAATTGCAATATTTACAATGTCTAGAAGTTACGTCGATGAGAGGTTTGGTCACCTAATTGCGCGCCAACAGGGAGAAATCCTTATTGGAAAGCCCCCTCTTTCTTGGGAAGCGGCTGGTTGATAAATATTGTGAGTTATAATATTAATGATGAATGTTATTCAAATTGAAGTTGTGTTAGGAGTTGAATTTGGAGCCTTGGACGTGATATTTGAGTCGGAATGATGAAATTAGTAAAAATAGTCTATAAACACAAAATTTTTTTGAATTCACTATTTGGTCAAAAGTCAATGATTGACTTTTTAGGAAAAAAGTCAAATTTTGAAATTTCAAAATTTATATTTTGATAAAAATTGTTTCATTGTGTTGGAATTAATTGTGTTAGTGAAAATCGACAATTATTTCGATAATAATTGATGTCGGAGGTTATATTGACGATGGGACATTTAACAGGATAAATGAGCAATTGATTGCTATTATTTCACATGATTATAACTATTTGTTCACATGTGTATACTATTGTTTCACATTCTTGTTACTATTAGGGGAGTTGGTGCAAGATTGATAATACTTGCATGGCTAAGTTAAAATTGAGGTATAAATGGAGGTATTATCACGTAATTCGTATTTTCACATGTTCAGAACTATTGATTCACATAATTTACTATTGAATCACATTATTTACTATTAGGGGAGGTGGTGCAAGTTTGATAATACTTCCATGACTAAATTAAAAATAAAGGAAAAGTTGGAGGTATTGTCTTTGAAATTTTTTCGTGCCCCAAAAGCGATGTAATTATCGAAACTATATTTTTCTATAAATAAGCTCATTCTTCCTTCATTTCTCACCAATTCACAAGAGCTTTAGGCGATTATTATAGAGAGAAATTATAGAAAGAAGAAGAGAGAAAGTCTGCTACCTCACTTATTCCGATTATCCAGTTTTTCTAAAGGTAGGGGGTATTATTTCTTTTATATTCATGAAAAGAACACATTATTCCATTCTTTATTATTACATTGGAATAACTTTTTGTGTCTGTGCTACCCTATACTTGGTGAAATTCTTACATTGTTCCATTCTTTATCATTACATTTGGAACATCACGTAAAGTGCGTTCTACGTCGGACTGGGTTAAAATCTTTTATTATTACATTGGAATATCAAAATACATGCTTTTTCTGGCAGGACTGATTCTCATCTTTATTATTACATTTGGAATATCACATGCATGCGTTCTACGTCGGACTGATTCCGCTCTTTATTATTCTTTTGGAATATCACATGCATGCGTTTTTTTGGGACTGATTCCGTCTTTATTATTACATTTGGAATATCACATGCATGCGTTTTACGGCAAACTGATTCGTTATTTATTATTACGTTGGAATAACTTCGCATGCTTGATCTACATCGCATGCTTGGTGATTTCTTTTGTTATTCCATTCCTTAATATACTCGGTTGATTAAAGTTTTGACTTCTATACTCCATGAAATTAGTGGAATATCCTTGATATTTGCGCTTCATCGTCCGATATCTTTTCATGGAAATATTTTTACGAGCATTCTTGAATTTTACTCTACAAAAGCGATTATCATGTTGACAATTTGGGACGTTATTAGTTCTGGATAAAATAATTCTTGAACTTGTTTTATTGAATTCTTATATCATTGTCATCATCCTCATGTTTATATTTTGTTGAAAGTCATATGTGGCCTATAGTGCATAGATGGACTTGGTATGATTATGACCAGGGATTATTCGGTGTAATCATGACCGTAATATTACAAATGATGTGATAAAAGTCCTTATTGGCCCGTAGTGCATTGATGGACAGTTGTTGTCATTATCATGACCATTATAGAATACACAAATATTCTTGGCCGTAGTGCATGGATAATTGTGGTCGTGATACTAAAGAATATCCTTGGCGAAGTAGTGCGAGGGTGATTTGATGATGTGGATTATTTATTGTTGAGTCCCAACGATAAAAATGATGAAAACCTTTTAAATCATAAAAGATAGTAGATTTTATTCTCTCTTGACTCTTTTAATGGATTGCTTGTTCATTGCAGATTAAACTTGATGGTTGTTATATTGTATCGGTTTAACCTTTGTTGAAGGCTAACGATAATATATTACGCATTATCTTAGTCATAATATTTCCCTCTTGGCTAGTTGAGCTCACCCTTTTACTTTCATTGTTCTCTTGAGGATGAGAAGCGTGGCGAGGGGACTAGTCGGGAACAGAGTGAAGGGCAGGATGATAGCATTAGTAGTCCTCACTATTACGTGAAATAGTGTGATAATAATTGTAATGAGGACTCCTTTTGAGTTTGTATAATCTCTAGTAGACAATATTTGTATTCAAACTCACGACTTATGTTTTGTCGTATTGTATTACGATAGTTGTATAATTAAGTTGTATTTGTAGATACGTACCATGTATTTGATGACTTTCGAGAATAGGTGATATATACCTATTTTGGGGGCGTCCACAAAATAATCGTGTTTTCATCAGCAATTAAGTCGTGATCATGCCATAAAACAATTTATCTTTGCACCCTTGGTAGAAGAGAATCTATAGCCATAATCATACCAAAAACTTTCCATCGATGCACTACGGGCCAATGAGGACTTTTCCACATCATTTATAACATTACGATTCATGATTATCTAGAATAATCACACGGTCATAATCATATCAAGTCCATCTATGCACTACGGCCAAAGATGACTTTCAACACAATATAAGCATGAGGATGATGACAATGATATAAAAATCAATCAAATGAGATAAAGGATAAATATTAAACATTTATAATACAATTTATCCAGCGTTCAATAATAACCAAATGTTATCAATCACTTAATAATCTCATAATCTAATATCATTAATATTATAACAATATTTTAATCATATCTTAAACTTATAAACAATTTATTTCAATTGTTTACATTTTATCAAATAATGCATTTAATCATTCAAAAATGTCATACTCATATGATTTCATTATCAATGATCAAATCCCTCATCAAAAATCTGCATATACCCTATATAGGATTCTTAAGCTATAAAATCCTATTTTCCAATTTTATTACTTCACATAATATATTTAATTCATTTACTCACAACTAGTTTATTTTCATGAAAAATACCAAATCAGTCCTAAAAATATTTCTTTTCTAGGATTTAGCAGGATATAGTTTCATCTTGAACATATATTTTTCTCAGAATTTTTAAAATTCATTTACTGTTTTTCATATGGCTAAAACTTCCGAATATTTAGACATTTATCATAAATTGTAATTTTATCCAAAAATTCCGAAATTTACAGGATATACTCCTGTTATATACATGTACTCCCAATAAAAATTTTACCTATTTTGGAGTTAACCACAAAGAGTTATAAGGGTTTACTTTTAAAATAGTATTTTCCCATAAAATCCATAACTCTTAATCTATACATCCAAAAATTGCCATTTTTGGACACAATCTAGAAAACTCATCAAATTATCATTTTAAATATTTTCCAAAATTTTTTAGGGTTAGAAAAATTATAAAATTGCCCCTGGCAGAATTCCCTTTTTAATGAAAATACTATTCGTATGAACACGAATGATCATTTACCATGCATGCGGTAATCTACATAGACATATTATGTCAACAGAATAATAAAGAATGGAACCAGGTCATGCGTGAAAGCCACGCATGACGAGGATATTAAAGCGAATAATAATAAAGAATGGAATAATAAAAGAATTCACTTAGGCATGCGATAGATTGCACGCACGGAGGTTATTCCAATGAGAATACTAAATAACGGAACCCGGTCAAGGCGTGATACATATGACAAGCGAGAATATTCCAACAGAATAATAAATAACGAAACCAGGTCCGGCGTAAAACGAACAGACAGGATATTCCAACAGAATAATAAAGAATAGAATAATGGAGGAATTTCACCATGTATGTAGTACTTCGCATAGATAGGTTATTCCAACATAATAATAAAGAATGGAATAATAAAAAAGAATTTCACCATGTATGCGGTGCTTGGCGTAGACGAGTTATTCCAACATAATAATAAAGAATGGAATAATAGAAGAATTTCACCCGTGTATACGGTGTGATACTGCATTATCTGAGTTATTCAACAGAATAATGAAGAATGGAATAACTGAAGTTCTCTTCATGAATACGAATGAAATAATACCCCTTACTATAATAATAATAATAATGATAATAATAATATCATTTACGAGTACGACAATTATATCCACTACCTTTAAAAGAAAATTATTCCGATTGGTAGGGCGTGAATATACTTGAAGAAAACTTGCACTACGCTCAAATCTTTCTTAAACTCTAAAGAAATACGCTCAAGATTATAGAAGAAGAAATAATGAAGGAATGAGCTTCTATTTATAGAAAAATGGACTGCGTAGTAACTAACTCATGAACGGTCCAGATTGATTTACTTTAATCTGACGGTCTATATTTAAAGCAAAATCTTTTAAATAAAATATAATATATTATATTTATAATCTAATAAAATGAATAACTTTATAAAAGATTTTACTACGCAAATCTTATACGAGCCTTATGCAAACACTATGCATAATAAAATATAATATATTCTAATTATTGTTCAATAAAGCAGATAACTTTATAAAAGTATTACATTTTATATAAAAAGATTTTACTATTAGCCTAATAAAGCGAATAACTTTATAAAAGTATTACATTTTATATATAAAAAGCTTTTACTGTTTTATTACATTAATAATACCAATAAAATAAAACTGAGTGACTTATCACATAAGCATCAATAATCAATATCGTGTGCTACTATACAACCACACGTATTATTGTACTTTTAATAACGGGTGTTTCAACAATTAACGGTAAAACTTCCGCCGTTATTTTCATAAAAATATTTTTGTCATTTTCTCAATCAAATAATAATTACATTTGTGGGGTCCACCGATGATTGTCTTGAGTAAATGCGGATATTCTCCGACAAAAAGAATATTCTATAACAACTTGTTTACTTTGAATTTTTTTTCACATATTACCCTTAACTTTAAACTTTTATCAATTTAACTATTTACCAAAATAGAAAAATTGAATACTTTTATTCATAAAATTCGGTCTCATGATCACCCATCCTTATGAAATTTAAGCCCTCGAAAATTTACATACATTACTGATATTGAAGAGATGAGAATACCTTGCTTTCTTTTAGATTGTACCTTCCGGTTATATCCTCTGTATCATGATTTTTCCATTGCTCATCTCCGTATTTCGAGATATCATTCAGAATATATCTTCAAAACAAAGGTTAATTGACATATTACAATTTGTCAACTTATCAAGTAAACAATTTCAAACTTAGGTAAGTCACACACTAGCGAAGTATATAACCTCGTCTCTCCTCCTAGTTCAGACTCTTATCTCCGCCAATGATTATATCCCTAAGCTCGATACCAACCGTGGCGCCCCCAAAATTAGGTATACATCACCCATTCACGAGTCGCCAAATACATGGTACAAATTATTGATTCTTACAAATTAAATAAGTAATGTCTGGCGTTGTTGCGACGAAGTACGCGGTATTGCACCAATTATTGATTCTTACATAAGAAAGCCTTTACTCGATAATTATTACTGAATTAATCGCTTCAAAGATTTTATTGATTCAATAATTGTTGCGTTGATATTTTATATTACTGTTGTTTTAATAATTGTCACTACACAGTATTTTTCATTATCGAAGCAATAATTCATATTGTCGGAATAATATTATTAGATAACATTATTGACAATGTATAGAAAGTTCTGTCTAAGGAGAGGTTTGGTCACCTAATTGCGCGCCACTAAGGAGAAATTCTTATTGGAAAGACCCTCTTTCACAGGAGCAGCACAGTTGCCAAGATCTTTGTGATTCTGTAATATTATTTGTGAATAATTAATTATTAACTTATATGATGAGAAAAATATTGATTTTATGTGGATATAGATGGAGAAAATTTTTAAAGTGACAATTGTTGAAAATTTTATTATATTATTATAATATAATAATGATGATATTTTTACAATGAATGTGTAATATATGAGTATATGAGGAGGAAGAGTATTTTTGTTGCATTAACTGATTAACACATGTTTTGTGGGTCGGTGGACCCCATTTCTTGACTGAAATTTGATTATAGCCTGTAAAATCGCCCGTTTGTGAATTTCGGTCAATTTTTGTTTGGAATTTGGAAAAAATTTCTTCTGCAAAGTTGTAGAGAATTGAATTTCCTATAAAAATTCGCGAGATTCGAATTCTCTGAAAAAGGGCTATTTATTATGAATTATTGAAGATCCGTAGTTCCGAAATAATTGATTTTTGAAAGTTTTAATTAATTTTAATAACAAAAACGTTTTTGTTATGTTTGGGGGCCCATTGGTGGTTGAAATTAGCTGAATTCAGATTTCTTGGGTGTGCGTAAGAAAATTTTATAATTATATTATTAATTTATTAAATTTTCTGCTTTGGTGTTCTAAGCAATTTCCTATAAATAGGTGCTTAGGTTAGAATTGAAAATCACACCAGAAACTGAAGTTTCTCTCTATTTCTCTCTCTATATTATCGAGTGTATTCTTGTGAGTATTTTGATATCTTGAGTGTTTGTATCTATTGCAAGTTCGATTCGGCGTTATTCCAACCAAATCTTCGCTTTTGAGGTAAGGGATAATAAGGGATTTTAAGGGATTGAAAGGGATGTTATTTTATTCGTAAGTGATATTATTTTTTCAATATCATTATGTTGAAATATTGGTTTGAACTTTTTATCAAATTTAAAACTTTTTTATGTCGGGGTTACTATTCATGAGTTACTATTCATGAGTTACTATTCACGAGTTATTATTCACGAGTTATTATTCATGAGTTACTATTCACGAGTTACAATTCACAATTTACTATTCACGAGTTACTATTCACGATGGGTTACTATTCATGAGTTACTATTCACGAGTTACTATTCACGAGTTATTATTCACGAGTTATTATTCACGGGTACTATTCACTACAAAATTGGTTTCTTTTTCTAATCAAATTATAGTTGATTTATGAATATTACTCTGAAGATTAAAACTATGTATTGATTATATTAATTTTATTATCATATATAACATTTTTATAACCCTGATGTTGAAATTCTCTTTCACTGGAGTGTAAAGATGGGTAGATTATTGGTATAATCATGACTAGGGTTCTCTTTGGACAGTAGTGAAAAGTTGAATTGTGACTGGTATAATCATGACCATTGAATTTATAATTGAATATCTTTAGCTTAAGTGCAAAGGTGAATTGATCAACATGGTTATAATTATTGTTTATATAAATTCTGAAATGATTATATATTTCTTTGAGATATGAATATCTTTGGCCCATAGTACAAAGATGACTTATTGATGAATATCTTTAGCCCATAGTACAAAGATGACTTATTAATGGATATCTTTGGCCCGTAGTGTAAAGATGAATTGTTGATGAATATCTTTGTCATGTAGTGCAAAGATGACTTGTTGATGAATATCTTTGGCCCGTAGTGCAAAGATGAATTTATTAGTATGATTATGAACAGAAACTGTGATTTGGTATAACCATGATCTTTGATGTTTCAGGTAAAGACAGGTGATGAAAATTATCTTCGTCTTGGATACGAAGAGGAATTTAGAACCACAATTATGATTATGAGTTATTCACATGATTGTGGAAAGGAATTGTTGATTGATGTTCTGAGAATAAAACATTATTGGTGGACTTTTAACATGGAGAAGATAATAGACTTTATGGTCTATTGGACTCTTCTAATGCATCGCTTCATTCCATTTGCAACTATGGTTGAAAATTTTTATCATCTACCATATGTTCTAAATCTACGATTTATTCTTGATGAAGACTATTGATAATTTATTTATCTTTAGTCAAGATATTCTTTCTTGAGCTAGTTGTGCTCACCCTTTTGCTTCACAATTCCTTTCGGTGTAATACTGAGTGTAAATTTGAGTCGGCGGGGATAATGGGAGAATAGAGCGGTGGTCATCATTTAGTAGTTATATTTGGTGAATCAACTAGGGGTGAAAGCGAACCTAACGTTGGAAGGGTGTTTTGCCACTATCATACAAGATGTCTAAAGACATACCACCTCGTATCATCATAAAGGCAGGTGGTTGTGCTCATCCACTTTGCGAGTATATTTACAAGCACTACCTATATAATCTTGGTGTTTGTTTGGAGTATAATTCCCAATTAGAGGCGGTGGAGATAATGATATGTCAAGAGAAGACTCACCATTGGGAAGAATATGATAGTAATCTTCACGTTTTCTTTGGGGTCTATCAATTGACCGAGGATAATTACGTGGCCATATGATATCTATCATAACCTGAGACGCATGGCCTCCCATGTACGAAGGTTTCTTGAGTACTTTCAAAGATTCTAATTTCTAAAGCAGCTTTTTGATTATACCTTTATGTAAGGTGTCATTGTGACGTCTTTATCCAAGGTTGGGACATGAGTCGCGGTTGGTATATATTTGTATCAAAACTCACAAACATTTATGTTGTTGTATTTTGCACGACAATTGTTGTAATAAAGTTGTAGTTGTTTTCTGTACCAAGTATTTGGCGACTCAGAATAGGTTGGATGGATTAGACCTATTTTGGGGGTGTCACAATAATAAAGAATGGAACCAAGTCATGCGTAAACGCACAGACAGGATATTCCAACAGAATAATAAAGAATGGAATAATAAAAGAATTCACAGGCATGCGATAGATCGCACGATATGAGTTATTCCAATAGAATACTAAATAACGGAACCCGGTCAAAGCGTGATACGCGCCAAGCGAGGATATTCAATGAGAATAATAAATAACGGACCCGGTCCGTAAAAACGCACGCACGAGGATATTCAATGAGAATAATAGAGAATGGAATAATAGAAGAATTTCACCATGTATGCGATTACTTGGCATAGCGAGTTATTCCAACATAATAATAAAGAATGGAATAATAAAAGAATTTCACCATGTATATAATTACTTAGCATAGGCGAGTTATTCCAATATAATAATAAAGAATGGAATAATAGAAGAATTTCACCATGTATACGGTAGTCTGCGTATACAAGTTATTCCAACAGAATAATGAAGAATGGAATAACAAAAGTTTTCTTCATGAATACGAACGAAATAATACCCCTTACTATAATAATAATAATAATAATAATAATAATAATAATAATAATAATAATAATAATAATAATAATAATAATAATAATAATATCATTTATTTACACGACAATTATATTCCCTACCTTAAAAAGAAAAGTATTCCAAGGTTGGTAGAGGGAATATACTTGAAAAAAACTTGACTACGTTTCAAAGCTTTCTTAAACTCTAAAGAAATACGCTTAAGATTATAGAAGAAGAACTCTCTCTATAATTTCTCTCTCTAGAGTTTCAGCGAATTCGTAAGAAATAATGAAGGAATTCACAAAAGCTTTAAAGCAATTATTATAGAGAGAAATTATAGAGAGAAAGAAGAAGAGAAGTCTGTTACCTCACTATTCTAGTATCTAGTTTTTTTTTCTACGGTAAGGGGTATTATTTCTTTCGTATTCATGGAAGAACACATTATTCCACCCTTTATTATTACATTGGAATAACTCAGATATCTGTGCTACCCTATACTTGGTGAAATTCTTCTATTTTTCCGTTCTTTATCATTCTGTTGGAACATCCTGTCTGTGCTCTACGCATGACCTGGTTCCATTATTTATCATTCTGTTGGAACATCCTGTCTGTGATTTACGCATGACCTGGTTTCGTTATTTATTATTACATTGGAATATCTTATGCGTATGTGCGTTACGCGTGACTGAATTCCGATTATTTAGTATTCATTGGAATAACACAATCGTGCGATCTATATCGCATACACGATGATTTCTTTTGTTATTCCATTCTTTATTATACTCAGTTGGTTAAAGTTTTGGCTTTTATACTCTATAAAATTAGTAGAATGTCCTTGATATTTGCGCTTCATCCAGTATCTTTTCATAGAAATATTCTTCTGAGCATTCTTGAGTTTTATCCCACAAAACAGTATCATGTTGACAATTTGGACGTTATTGGTTCCTGGATAAATTAATTCTTGAACTTATTTTATTGAATTCTTATATCATTGTCATCATCCTCATGTTTATAATATGTTGAAAGTCATCTGTGGCCTGTAGTGCATAGATGGACTTGGTATGATTATGACCAGGGATTATTCGGTATAATCATGACCGTAATGTTACAAATGATGTGGTAAAAGTCCTCCTTGACCATAGTGCATTGATGGACAGTTGTTGGCATGATCATGACCATTGATGAATACACGAATATCATTGGCCCGTAGTTCATGGAAAATTTGTGGTCGTGATCTTAATGAATATCATCGTAGAAGTAGTGCGGGGATGATGTGGTTTATTTATTAAGTTGAGTCTCGTGATAAAAGTGATGAAAAACCTTTTAAATCATAGAAGATAGTAGACTTTATTCTCTCTTGACTCTTCTCATGGATCGCTTTGTTCTAACTGCAGATTAAAACTTGATATTTGTTATACTTTATCGGTTTAACTTTAATTGAAGGCTAATGATAAATTATTCGCATTATCTTAGTCATAATATTTCTTCTTTGGGCTAGTTGAGCTCACCCTTTTGCTTTCATTGTTCTCTTGAGAAATGAGAAGCGTATTTGGGGATTAGTCGGGAGCGAGGATGACGATCAGGATGATAGCATTAGTAGTCCTCACTATTCATGAAATAGTGTGATAATAAATGTAATGAGGACTCCATTGAGTGTGGATATTGTCTAGATGACAATATTTGTATTAAAACTCATAGCTTATGTTTTGTCGTATTTTACACGACAGTTGTATTTGAATTTTATACCATGTATTTGGCGACTCAAGATGGGTGATGTATATTTATTTTGGGGGCGTCACAAAGGGTATTATAGACAATTGATAATATAGTTAATGATTTTCAATCATTTTTTTAATTCTTGTGCACATGTCTAAAACGACCTATATTAAGGAACGGAGAGAGTAGTATATTAGCATCCGTCCAAATTCCAACTTACTTAGTGTGAACGCTTTATTAATAAAGAATTTTATTTTTTAAAATAAGTTTACGTGATATTCATGGGAATTATTAAAATTTGATTTGACATATATATATATATATATATATATATATATATATATATATATATATATATATATATATTAATATATCCATCCAACTCAAATGTTAACCAAAACTAGTAACTCCATCCAATAAGGTTTTCAAATGTTAAATTTAAATTTTGTTCATTTTCTATATTTCTTGTCCATTTTAAATTATTATTTTATATATTTCATGTTTATGTTTATTAATGATGACATGATATAAGTATGATAAGAAGTTAATACTATCAGGAAGCTTAATTATTAAAGTCATCAAACAGGTCTAACAATAATTTGCAATACAAATGTGATGAATGAATCTAAATAATAAGAGTCCTGTTATATTATAAAAATTTATTATTTAATTATAATTGAATAATACATTAATATATGAGAATAAACAAAATTATAATCGATTAGTATATATATATATATATAAGTGATATATTTATTTATATAACTGACAGTAAAACAATCCATATATAAATACTGTATATGTTCATTTGAAATTAAATTTTGACCCAAAAATTAATTTATTAAGTCTATGATCTATTAAAACATATATGCCCCCCCCCCACCACCACACACAAAAAAAAAAAAAAAAACGAAAAGAGGAACAAATGTTTTTAATTTTCCGTTTAAATAATAAATGAGTGTATAAGAGTAATAAATACAGAAACAATAATTGTACCTGCCAAGTACGCTTACCTGTACCTCTCAACTATCTCCGATGCCCGTTTTCTCTCTCTCCCCCTATATAATATTTATATCCCCCTTCACTCCTTCCACAATCTCTCTCTCTCTCCTCCAACACTCCCTTTGTCTCTCTAAAATTCTCTCATGAAGAAGTTGATTCGCCGACTCTCGCGCGTTGCGGATTCCTCGACCTACTCGCTTCTCCGATCGGAATCGCGCTCTTCTGCTCGGCCTCTCCGGTGCGACTCCTTTCGCACGCTGAAGCTCCGCAGATCCGGCGCCGTGCCGGAGGGACACCTGCCGGTGTACGTCGGCGAGGAAATGGAACGGTTCATCGTGAGCGCCGAGCTGCTGAACCACCCGATCTTCATACAGCTGCTCAATAAATCGGCTCAGGAGTACGGGTACGAGCAAAAAGGCGTCCTTCGTATTCCGTGCCATGTGCTCGAATTCGAACGAGTCCTTGAAGCTTTACGAGTCGGAGAGATTTCGCCGGACGTTCAAGATCTCCTTAACTCATTTTCCGATAAATTTCTCTAGGTTCGCCGGAATGATACTCCTTTTTTTTCTTTTTTCTTTTTTTTTTCTCACTTTTGGACAGTGAGGTTAATTAGGGAGCAGACAGAGTAGATCCTGATCGTGAAAATAGCTCGATCTTTGTTTTGTATATATACTCTGTTACAGTCGATGTTTCAGGAGTAAAATTAGGCTTTCGATGAAGGTGTTTTTGCTATGGTGTAGAGAGAGAGAGGTGATAAATACTCTCCTCACTGATAACAGCAATGGAGATTAGTTCTGGAATTTTTTTGCCCTACTTGATTACATTGTCTTCTTATTTTCCTTGTTTGGCTAACAACTAATGAAGAAATGGAAAAGGAAATGAAAACTACTAATTTCATGCTGTATATTCTTTTTTTTTCCCTTTTACTTTACGTTGAGCAAAGTGCATTTTATTTATTTGGTCTTTACAGAATGTCTATTTCTCGCCGGAGGAATAATAGCCTGAGATTTTTTGAAGGACTTGACTACAGTGGACATGAAGTTTGTGGAAAATTACGGAAATAGTACTTGAATCAGTTTTACGTACTTCCAAGAGTACAACTCACATGTAATGGAGATTTGATTTTAGATAGTAAAAAAAACAATTTATTTAGACGGTATATATTAAAAAAAATAATTTGTACAACTTGTATCCTAAATAAAAAAATGGACCTAAATATATATATACTCATTTATAACTGTGTGGAATTCAAATCCTTGTAACCGATGACCGGTGGGAAAGGAAACGGTGAGGGGGTTATCTTGAGAAGTGTGTTTTTTGTCTAGACATTTTCTGTAATTTCCGTGATTTCCGGTGGCTCTTTTGTGGCTTTCAATATGGGGTTAGAATACTATTTTAACTAATAGCCTTGAAATGAAGGGTATATTTGTGAATTGACTTTAGAACAAGAAGGGTAGTTTCGTCACATGAGCTGCATGATCGACATGTTATATACGGAGGATATATATTAAGGATATGCTCCATATTGATGGTGGGTGGAGCTGTTATAGTATCTTGGAAGGGAAGTGTGTGTTCCTGCTACAATGTGAAAAAAGTAAGACGTGTTTGGATGGGTACTATATTTTGTTTGAAAAAAATAATTTACATATTGATTAATTTTATATTAAATATAAATAATAATTAAGATAAAATTTTAAACGCTTTTATTTCAGATATTTATATTAATATGAATTTGTCATTATAGCAGTAGCAGCTTCGTTTGGAGTCAATAATTATTAATAAATTTGGTTTTACACAGATTTAACGTGTTAATTTATAAAAATTTTATTTGCCTATCAAAAGAAAAAAAAGAGGTTGAAATTATTAACTTAATTTTGTGGATACAACTAGTCAACGTTGGCACATTTCACATACTCTTTTTGTTTGACTGATAGTGTAGTATATATCTACATGGCACAAGCTAGCTAGAATGTTCAAAGAAATATATTGGATATTCTATTTTTTTTAAGTTTTGATATTATTTTTACAATTACAATCTGATAATTTTTACTATACTTATAGTGTTAGAATTTAAGAACGAATAATAATATAATCACACAAATTACATAAAAAAGGAAATAAAATAAGAACACACGATATACTCAGGTTCGCCAATTTGGTTAGTCTTGTTTGTCTAATGTATTTATTAGATGTCTGACACGCTCTACAATAATTAACAGGAGCGAGATTTCTGATTACCTTGTCGTAGTGGTTATTAGTCGGACCCACAAAAGTATGAGTCAATCTCAACATTATATATATGTAAATGAAAACCCACTTATTATTCGTATAAAAAAACTTTTATTTATAAAAATATTATAATTTTATTTTAAATGCTAGACGTTTCAAATGGATCTCAAATGACATGACATTAAACTCAAACTCACACAAATTTTGGTTCTCAACATTCCAAATTACACCAAAACAAACAATCCCTAAACATATTTGGCGGTCCAATATACATGAAAACCATCTTTAAAGTTATTATTATTTGGGAAATCCGAACAATAATTTAAAATAACCAGACCAACAAATATTACTGAGAGCCTGATTCCCTGTGTAACTACTTATTTGAGAAATATATACCTATCTAATTACCGACATTTTTAAACATACATGTGAAGAACAATGTGATCACTTCTTCCATTTTTACGATATAAGATCAAGATTGATTTTTTATAATTAATTTATAATATTTTAAAATTTAATATTAATATGATAAATTAGTCTTAAATATAATTTTTTTTTATTACTTTTATATATTAATAAATTTAATATATTGAAAGGGAGCTTTCCCACCTAAAACAATGTGGATTTATTTGATGCCTTAAACTTGTGCCACCAAATGTGGATTAGGTACTAATTTATTTATACGTTTCATACAGAAACCATATTATATTATATAAGTTTCTTGGTTTATCTTTTTTTAATGTATATAAGTTGGTTGCATATGTCATGAAGCTAAATTAGTGTCACAATTACACATGGTTCTTGGTTGATGATTATGATTTCTGACCATACAATTATTATTATTATTATTATTATTATTATTATTATTTATTCATTTTAGTTTGAATTTTTTTTATATATAATTAATTTAATTTGTGTGTAAGCTTTCTAAACAATTTCTGTATGAAAACTAAAAAAAATCCAAATCAAATAATGAGTTGATTATAATATCAATCATTGATCTAGAAAACAGTTCAAATATAATGTCATCCCAAAATAATTATATTTTTTTAACAAAATTCTTAATATCCCACTGGTCTACATTGCCATGCCATGAAGTCTACTGTTTAATATATTGGCGAAGAATTCAAAATTTATTTGGTCAGAATCAAATTATTTCAAAAATTTTTTTCCTAATCTTATGATCAGTCAACCATAAAGAAGTTGACATTCACATTGAAATTGGACAAAATAGGAAACCCCACCTTATCATTTTACTATTCACAATCCAATATATATTCTTTTAGGAGAGTGTATTTTATTTAGCATAAAAGTTTTTTAGAGTGCACTTAAATATATATTTTTTAAATATTAATTACCCTATAAATTTTGGGGTTCAAACTGTATTTTATTCTTTTTTAAAATAAAAAAAACAACAAGCAAACACTTGTTATTTTCATTTTGTTTATGTATTTAATTTTTCAAAAATATATAATTTTTTTTTATATATATTTTAGAATGGAGCTAGCGCTTTCTTTAATGGAAATAAAGTCCATTTATTTGAATTTTTTAAATACAAGATAATGTTTAAATGCATGTGAGAGAGTAGGAGTATAGCTTAATTTTGATGAAAATGTCAACTTTTGTACTAATAAATGACAATATTATTGTTATTATTACATTCTAAAACTTTCAAAGATGCCTTATCATTGTTTGGAGGATTATTGATTTTGAGATTGAATCAGAAGCATAATAGTATATGATAATAATAATAATTACTCTGTTCATTTTTAAAAGAATGAGTAAAGTATAATTTGTATATATATTAAAAAAAATAGAATTAAAAAAAATAATGACCCTCTACAAGATTATATAAAATTATGAGTACTTTTAAAAATAATTATATTAATCGACCCTACTAAATGACATATTTATCATTTATTTTATATATTTTATTTTATATTTTTATGTACTTTTAATCATCTTTTGAGTATATAATATGAGTTTGGGGAGTAGATTAAAGGGTGTCATGTCGTTAATTGGATAAAAATTAGTGAGAGAATCGTAATTTTCTTTGGCTAATGGTCCCCCATGGGATCGGAGTGATGTTCAAACTTTAATTAAAAGCAACACTTGAGTGAATATATTAATAGTGTACAAGATTATATTTTCAACTTATTAATCACTTTATTCAGGAATTAAATAAGTCAAAAATTTCGATCAAATGATACGACTCGATGCAATTTGCAAAAGCAGAAACTGAAGTGACATTTGGATTTTTAATAAAATAAAAAAAAATTAAATTAAAGTGAGACTCTTTTTAATTTTTACTTATTTCATATATACACATAACTCGCAATTATAATTGAACTGAAAATTTTCGTAATATATAACATGACTCGTTCATAAATTAACTAGTCTCACAAAATGCCAAGTTAAATAACGATTCTTATTTTTGAAATATGACTGTTTCTAAATTATTTGCGGTGCCCGTTAGTTGTTGATAGAATTTTTTTTTTATCTATTATTTATTTGTAAAAATTATTATTTTAATTCTTTTTATTATGGTTTTTTATTATAATATATAATAATCACATTTTATGATATTTTTATAAATTTATAATATTGTTGTATTAATAAGATGGATCGAGTCGTTTATTAGTTTGAAATTTTATATTATCTCTGTTCCTAAAAGATTGTCGTTTAAGGTTTTGGCACATGGATTAAGAAAACATTATTTAACAAGTAAAATTTGTTTGAAATTCCATCACTACCCCTTTATGGGAAGTTGAGAACTATTAATACAAGGAAGAGAATTTTTTGGGACAATGAGAGAATGTAGGGGTAATATAGGAAAGTAAATAATTTATTATCTTCGAAAGTTGTAAACGACAAACTTTTTGGAACAAAATTTTTCTTCTAAAACGACAATCTTTTAGGAACGGAGGGAGTAATAGAAATTGATCTTTTTAAAAGTGAAAGTATTAGTTCTACAAGATACTCTCTTACTTTAAAGTAGATTCTACTTACTATTCATATAAATAAAAACTTGTGATAATAAATATAGGTAATTGTTAAATCCACAACACTTTTTGTTATTATTATAAAAAAAGTGTCGTTGTAGATGTACAGCGAAGGTAAAAACCGTCGTTATAGAATCTATAGCGATATTTTTATTATGAAAATAACAAAAAATATTATGAATTTAACAATTACCTAAATATATACTAACCTTTTTTCCTTAAGAGGAGTTATTTAGGGAAACGAAATGATTATGGGCAGTGTCCTTGTGACCAAAAAAGTCAAATGGAAACTGGATCTAGTCAGTCTTGTGAATTGGTTCGGTTCTGCAGTTTGACTCGGATTTGGTTGACCCATTTTCATTTTCCTAAGCTTAGAAGTTAGAAGAACATTATTTTATAAATATTAGCAGTCAGAATACTCAACCATATGGAGAAGACAAATTAGAAGCTAATCTGAACTCAACTATTTGGTATTTGAATATATATATATATATATATATATATATATATATATATATATATATCGATTTCTTTCCGAACTAGAGGAACGAAAAAAATCGTTGATATAAAGGTTAGATTCTTGGTTAAATTCACTCAGGTCATTTCCAGAAAGATGAAAGCTCTCTCTCTCTCTCTCTCTCTCTCTCTATATATATATATATATATATATATATATACACCAATGATCAGTTAGGACACGATCAAAAAATTCAACCAATTTTTTTATTTTTTTTTAAAATAACTAAATTTTTTTTTTTAATATTTTATGGAACTGAAATTTTTCCACAATACAATGTTTTGGACGTGTTTTGAATACCTATACCAAAAAATGGTGGTACAGTCTACACAAATTGTACATACATGTTATGTTATACGTACCCAAATCACACCCAAAACACTGTATTATGAAAAAATTTCAATTCTATAATTTTTTTTATGTGTTTTAAAAAAAAAGCAAAAAAAAAAAATTGAATAGAATTTTAAACTCGTCTCGAGTCGGGACAGATCCCGCTCTATATATATATATAAAATATTTGATTAGTCTTATTAAAACTAGTAAGCGCATTCCAGTATTTAAAGTCATAATTTTTTTTTATATTAACATATATTGACTTAGTGGACAATTTCTTTCAAGCTTCCATACTTCTGGTTAACGCCAAGATCTTTCCTCACGTCCCAATCACCAATATGCGTCCGATATCATGCACAGTTCACCAAGTCAACATCAAAAACTTGACGGCTTGACTGTCGGGGGATAGTTCCGGCGTGAGAGTCAGTATCGGCGATCACAAGATTAACAATAGAGAAAAATAATGTCTAGTGTCTTGAGAGAAAAAAATAGTTTGGTTAAGTGATTTGTGTTGTTACCTGTTTTCCCTGTATGATCATTGCCCAATATGCACTCTAAATCCGGTTTATCGCGCCACCCACTTCATTGTTTGACATACACCTTCAATCTCGGTCATCTCGGTAGAAAGTGTACCACTTCACCCTTATCTCTGCTATCCATCATTTGTCACTATTATTATCCGAGTCTCATCCTCATTAATGC
Source organism: Panax ginseng (assembly GCA_020205605.1). Classification (NCBI taxonomy): domain Eukaryota; kingdom Viridiplantae; phylum Streptophyta; class Magnoliopsida; order Apiales; family Araliaceae; genus Panax; species Panax ginseng. The sequence continues at coordinate 131,382,212 of CM035138.1, forward strand.
CATGCAGAAAAGGGGCAGATAACAGTCAACCGTTATCTTTTGTAATGATGACCGGTCAAAGATGGGTTAAAACAAAATTTACCTAATGGGCCGGTCCAAATGAGAGGCCCAATATATTTTAGGCATAGTGAATAATATAAAGGAGGAGCCCAATAAATCCGACCCAATAATAAAAATATAATGGCCCAACACTTCCTATTACTCCGTTGCATTCAAGTTTTTCGGTTAATACTTGATATTCACAATTAGTTGGGATATAATTAATTTTCTTAATTATTTTCTTTCAACTTAATTGTATAGGGTCGATGAGAATTCAACAATCTTATAAAGTATATGTAATCTTGTGTGACAAAATTTACGAAGTAATTGTATTTTTTTTATAATTATATGCACAAAATATAAAACTGTTGACAATATTCCGATGGCTTTTTTTATTTTGGATTATGAATATTTATTATAATTTGTAATCATTATTATGATTAGTTCAAATTTTTTTATTTTATTTCAACAAAAAAAATAGTTAAAATCCGCTCTTACTGAGAAAAATTTCTGAATCTGCCCTATATATATATATATATATATATATATATATATATATATATATATATTCTTACTATCATAGGCATAATTTTTTAAGTTTTTCCTTTTGGAAATTCAGCAACTCCAAATTCCATTTTGTCACGTTCCCATGCACCTCAGTTTAATTCCATTAAAAGATTATTATCCCAGCTAGGACGGTAAATAGTAATCAGAAAATTCGTATTCGTCCGCATTCGTATTTGAAAAAAAATATGAATATTATTCGTATTTGAAAAAAAATGAATATATTCGTATTCGATTTATAAAGGTATTCGCAAATAAACGGATACGAATGCAGATATAGGCGTATTCGTTTAACATCTGACCGTAAATATATCCGACAGATAGCGGATATCCGGATTCGAATCCGTATCCGGAATTCGTATCTAAATAACTTATATATATTAGTTATTATATAATAAGCAAAATAATTTTTTTAAAGTGGCATTCCTTATATAATAATTAGTTTTTATTATCATACGAAAATTATTTTAATAATATATCATTTCACTTCTAAAAAGTAGGAAATAACACTTTTATTCTAATATTAATAAACTAAAATAAATTGATTTAAGTATAGTTAATAGATTTTTAGTATTATAAAGTTAAAATATATAAAATGTATCATTTACCAAGAATATTATATACTAGAATAACAAAACTATAGTTATTAACTTATTATAAGTTTTTTACTTTCAAAACTTACTTGCAATGTTGGGAGGCGGGAACAATGAACAATATAATTTTATTATTAAAATGTGTTAAGTTCGAATTAATCTAGAAGGCGGTTGAATAATTAATTCATGTTTATGAATTTTCGGGTGGAGGGAGTATTTTTCACTTTCATTTGCCCAATTATTTAAACATTAGAAGTTCAAATATTTAAAGTAAGTCCAAAATAAATTTTGGATCAAGTTGGATTAACTAGTTGTCAATTGTCACATATACATTATAATTCACACTCTCCATAAATATAATGAAATAAAATAAACTTTTTATAACTATATAAATTGTAATCTATGTATTGAGGATAAATTATAAATAAAAGTTCCCATAAATATATTATTACAGTTTTAATCAAGTTTATTTGAGAAAAAATAATTAAATTGTAAGACCTCAACTTATTATTAATGAAATTTAATTTTCTCTATTTCTTATTTTGAAATAGTAAGAGTTGATTTGATTAATGTGGATAGTTATGGATAAAATACGCAAATATTTCAAAATAAGCAAGTGGTTATAAAATATTCATTGTTGTAGGGAATATTCGTTTGGTCGTGGAATATTCTTTATTGTCGGGAATATTAAATACGACGTGCCTTGATCTTTTTATAGCCCCATGCTTGAAAGCGATTGGATGAAGAAAGCGACAAATATAAGTTGTTTAAAAATAACGGCGTAGTTATTTACAATTATCTTGTTAAAATACTAGGTGGTTAACACTGCGAAGACACAGTATTGCACCAATTATTGATTCTTACGTAAGAAGGCACTACTCAATAATGATTACGAAGAATTCTTTATTCAATATTTTATTTTATTGATTTAATAATTCTTTGCATTGATATTTTATATTGTTTGTTGTTTCAATAATTGTCATTACACAAGATTTTTCATTATCGAAGCAATAATTCATATTATCCCGAATAATATTATTAGATAACATTATTGACAATGTCTAGAAAATTACATCTAAGGAGAGGTTTGGTCACCTAATTGCATGCGACAAGAAGAGAAATTCTTATCGAAAGCCCCTCTTTCAAGGAAGCGCACTTTGTTGTCAATATTGTGATTCTGTAATATTATTTGTGAACAATTAATTATTGATTCATATGATGAGGAAAATATTGATTTTATGTGGATATAGATGGAGAAAATTTTTAATGTGACAATTGTTGAAAATTAAAATTTTATCTTTTCCGATAAAATAATTCATTTAAATATATTATTATATTTTAATAATATAATAATGATGATGTTTTTACGATGAATGTGGGATATATGAGTATATGTGGAGGAGAAGTATTTTTGTTACCAAAAATATTTAAAGCATATTTTATGTCGTTTGGACCCCATTTTCTTATTTGAAATTTGATTATAGCTTTGTAAAATCGTCCGTTTGTGGATTTTGGTCAATTTCATTTAGAATTTGGAAAACATTCTTACATGAAGTTGTAGAGAATTTTCCTATAAAAAGTCATGAGAGTTGAATTTTCCGACAAAAGGGCTATTTATTATGAATTATTGAAATTCAAGTTCAAATAATTGATTTTTGGAAGTTTTAATTGTTTTAATTAACAAAAATGTTTTTTGTGTTTGGTTAGCCTCATTAAACACATGCAAGTTCTTTGAATTGAGATGGTTCAAAAGTGCGTGAGACAAATTTATATATATATATATATATATATTATTATATTAAATTTTCTACTTTTGGTGTTCTAAGCATTTTCCTATAAATAGGTGCTTAGGTTAGAATTGAAAATCACACCGTAAACTGAAGTTTTCTTTCTCTATATTATCGAGCGTATTCTTGTGAGTATTTTGAGTATACTTTTTAGTCTGCTTTATCTGATGGTGCAAGTTCAAGTTATAGCTTATATCAGGTGTTTCAACTAGAAGTACTGTCTTTCGAGGTAGGGGATATTATATTTTTTTAAAATGATATTATTTCTTCTAATATCATTATGCCAAAGTATTGATCTGAACTTTTAATCAAATTTAGAACTTTTTGTGTGAGAGTTCTTATTCACGTATACGACCTTTATTCACATATCTGACCTTATTCACGAATCTGAAGACTATTCATCAAAAAATAAAAATTTTCCTTTTTCGTCTAAAATATCTATTGTGGATACTAGCTTTGATTGTATCCATGTTTTGATCATTCTTGAATTTTACACCACTATGATTATTTTTGAGGTATTTTTGGCATGGATAAAACAAAGTACGAATCCTTAATCCTTAATCCTTGTCATTTTGTTTCACTGGATTCGTTTCTTTAAAAATATTTTTCATCATCCTTAATCTTAAATGATGATATTATTGAATATCTTTAGCCTGTAGTGCAAAGATGAATGATTTCGATGAATATCTTTGGCCCGTAGTCAAAGATGAGCAGTGTTTAGATGAGCATGACTAATGATGAATATCTTTGGCTGTGAAGTGCAAAGATGAATATTTGATTTCGATATATATATTGATTGATGTTACGAGGATAAAAGATGAGCGATGAACTTTTAAATTCATACATAGAAGATAGTAGTTTGCATTCTCTACTTAACTCTTCTAATGAATTATTATTTCCGTTGCGAATATTGATTTAAAACTTGTTATCTATTGTATTCTATTAGATTTTTCCCTGTTGAAGACTAACGATAATTTGTTGTATATTATCTTAGTCATAATATTCTTTACTGGGCTAGTTGAGCTCACCCTTTTCCTTTTTGTTCCATTTTTCTTCTCGGTGAGGCGAGAATATAAAATAATACAGTCGGGGTATGGAATGAAGGTTTCAGAGAAAGTTGTTTAGTAGTCCTCACCATTTTTTGTAAAATAATGTATCAATAAATGTGATGAGGATTTATTTTAGTATAGATATTGTCTAGAAGATAATATTTGTATTCAAACTCACGCTTTTCTTGTTGTAATAATAAAGTTGAAGTTGTTTACGTACCATGTATTGACAACTCGAGAATGGGTGATGTATACCTATTTTGGGGGCGTCACGGTTGGTATCGAGCTTAGGGATATGATCTCCGGAGGAGATCGGGGAATAGAACTAGGAGGAGAGGCAGTAAATCCTTCGTTAGTGTGTCCTACCTAAGCTTATTTATTAGTTGGTTGGTCAAGATATATAGGGATATTATGTGATATATTGATTTCCTTAATTAACCCTTTTTTATGGCGATGATTTGAGAATGTCGATTGAGAATATTAATGATGGAAATGAGACCGTGGAGACGCCTATACTCACCAACGAGGAGAACGCAACAGCAGGCAATGTTCTCTCCCGTGAACAACACCAACCGAGAAAATGATGAGCGAGGGATGTTTAGAAGCTTTTGTAGTTCATGCAAAATCGAGCGAGGAGACTCGTGTTCAAAATACTGAGGAGAAATGATAGCAATTCACGGGTTATCACAAATTGCCAGCTTCAAAGAGTTGGGACCACGAATTTAAGGGAAAGCCAGATCCGATCATGGCGGAAACATGGGTCAAGCAAATTACCAAGATATTCGATGTCTTGGGATGCACGGAGAACGAAGGTTCCATTCGCCACCTTTATGTTAAAGTGGCGAAAAGCGGAATCTTTGGTGGAGTTCGTGAAGCGCACCCATCCGGCCCAGCACTTTCGGCATGTCTTGGGAGGCGTTTCAAAAACTATTTAATGACAAATACTTTCACGAAAGTGTTCAATATATGAAGGAAGTGGAGTTCATCGATTAGAACAAAAACAACATGGCGGTGTCTCAAAGATCGAGGCAAAGTTTGTAGAGTTATCGAGGTTTGCACCTCATTTGGTGGAGAATGAGGAGCGATGACGCGGATGTTTACGAGAGGTTTGAAACCCGACATACGACAATATCTCATTTCTCATAAATTTTCTCTCTATTCGGATGTTATAAGCAGGCTCAATTATTAGAGCGAGATAACGAAGATGCGGTCAACCGAGGGACCACAATCGAGGATCATATCGGAGATAGCGAATCAACAAAACAACGATAACCGGCGGAGAAAAAAAAGGCGGACAAAAATGGTAACCACTACTGGTGGTAATCGTAGCCATGAAAATAGAAGAAGCAAGTCGAGGAGGAGATTTTAAAAAGAGGAGATTTAACAAGCGACCATATGAAGGCAGCAGTCTTTGGCGATGGCGGGTTCTAAGGGAGGAGAACGACCACCGGTCATATCTTTATAAATGCGGGAAAGAAGGACATATCGGTCAAACCGCCACAACAATTCAAGGTATGCTATAATTGTGGAAAGGAAGGACATATCGCTTTCGAGATTAGACGGTAGCAAAACCTAGTTAGTGAGGGACGGTGACTCGTAAGACCGTATCCCGAGAAAAGTCAAAGTCAGCGGTTCTGAAGAAGGCGTTTGTTGTATTTGGTCAAAATGCGAGAACCCAAGCGAGGTGATCACGGTAAGCTATTTATAAATTCTTGCGAAGTTTATACCTTACTTGATCTGGGTGCTACCCATTCATTTATCTCTCCTGCTTGTGCTCAACGTTTAAACTTGACTCAGGAGAAATTAGACTTTGACCTATCTGTGGAAACTCAGATTGGAGAAACTTTCATCACATCCACTTGTTTATAAATCTTTTTAATTCAAGTTGGCACCATCACCTTACATTGACCTTACTCTTTAAAGATACTTGTTTTGATGTGATTTTAGGGATTGATTGGTTAACTACTCATCATGCAAAATTGATTGATTTTTTCGTAAGGTTGTTAGTTTTCATATTCTAACCAACTGTTGTTATGCAATTCAAGCAACTAAACCATTAAAATCAATCACTGTCATATCTAATCATAAAGCTATTCGTTTATTGAAAAACGGATGTCAAGCTTTCTTAGCCCATGTTATGGATTTGAATAAAGATACGTCAAATTTGAATAATATTCCTGTTGTTATTGACTTTCCTGACGTATTTCCTGAAGAACTTCCCGGTCTACCCCCAGAACATGAAGTTGAATTCTTTATTGATCTTGAACCTGGTACAAAGCCCATTTCTAAAATCCCATATCGAATGGCTCCTATTGAACTTCAGGAGTTAAAGGTCCAACTACAAGAATTGTTGGACATTGGTTTCATTCGTCCTAGTACATCTCCTTGGGGTGCTCTTGTTTTATTCGTAAAGAAGAAAGACGGGAGTATGCGACTTTGTATTGACTATCGGGAATTGAACCATGTCACCATCCAGAATAGGTATCTTCTACCTCGTATTGATGACTTGTTTGACCAGTTGCAAGGGGTACAATTTTTTTCAAAGATCGATCTTTGTTACGTATATCATCATTTGAAGATTAGGCGAGGATATTCCAAAAGCGCCTTCAAAACTCAGAGACGGGCATTATGAATTCTTAGTCATGTCTTTTGGATTGACTAATCTTCATTAATGGCTTTCATGGATATGATGAACCGAGTATTCAGGAATATTTGGATCGATTCGTTGTTGTCTTTATTGATGACATCCTCATATATTCAAAAAGTCGTGAAGATCATGAGCACCATTTGAAGTTGGTACTCCAAAAGCCCGTGAAAACAAACTATATGCCAAATTAAAGAAATACGAGTTACGGCGAGGAAGTAGCATTCCTTGGGCGCGTGGTGTCAAAACATGGAGTATCTGTGGACGTGAAGATTGAAGCAATACAAAGTTGGGAGAAACGAAGTCGGTGGCCAAAATCACGAAACTTTACAGGCTTAGGTGGTTAATATCGGAGATTCGTGGAAGAATTTTCTCGAATCTCTACTCCATTAACTTTCGGTGACTCGGAAAGATATAAAATTAAATATGGAGCGAGGAATTCGAGAAGAGTTTCCAAGAGCTCAAGAGGAGACTCATTTCGGCACCTATTCTAACAATACCATCTGGTTCGGATGAATTTGTTATCTACAGCGATGCTTCAGGCAAAAGGTTAGGATGTTTTCTCATGCAACGTGGGAAAGTCATAGCCTATGCCTCGCGATAACTAAAAGAGTATGAAAGGAATTATCCTACTCATGATCTAGAGTTGGCAGCAGTCGTTTTCGCGCTAAAGATCATATGCAAGAACTAGTGCGATGATGTCAAGTATACGCATAGAGCCAACTTTAATAGAAAAGGTTAAGGTTGCTCAAGCCACCGACCCGGAGCTGATGGGTATGAAGAAGAAAGTACAAGAAGGTGCTATTCCGGAAGCGAGAATTGATGAAGAAGGAATACTTGAGTCACTCTGGACTTTGTGTCCCTAACGACTCGATTTGAAGTACAAGATTATGATGGAGGCACACAATACACCATTTGCAATCCATCACGGAAGTACTAAAATGTATCGTGATCTTGACATACATTTTAGTGAAACAATATGAGAGAGAGATTACAAAGTTTATCTCGATGTGTTTAACTTGTCGGCGTGTAAAAAGCGAGACATCTAGTACCTAAGTGTGTAAGTTGCAACCACTTGAGATTTCGAAATGGAAGTGGGAACACATTACTATGGATTTCTTTATTGGTCTTCCTACGGTTTCTCAAGGCATCAATGCTATTTGGGTTATTGTTGATAGATTAACCAAGTCTGCTCATTTCTTGCCGAAATCGAGAGACTTATTCCCTTGAACGTCTTCTTAGTATATATGTAAATGAGATTTTGAGGTTGCATGGCATGCCGGTATCCATAGTTTGGATCGTGACCCAAGATTCACTTCAAGATTTTGGGTTAGCTTGCAAAGAGCTATGGGCGCAGATTTACGATTGATTCGGCATACCATCCTCAAGCAGACGAGACAATCGGAGAGGACTATTCAAACTCTTGAAGATTTATTAAGACTCGTGTCCTAGACTTCAAGAGGCGAGTTAGGATAAGTATTTACCATTGGTGGAATTCTCCTACAACAATGATTATATCAGCAAGTATAGGTGTGGCTCCTTTTGGCACTTGATGCTCGCCTTACACGTTGTGAGTTAAACATCTTGAGATAAACTCATGATCTCTCTCTTCATATTGTTCCACCAAAATGTATGTCGAATATCATGATACATTTTGGTACTCCCGAGATGGATTGCAAAGCGGGGTGTTGTGTGCCTCCATCATGATTTTATGCTTCAAATTAGAGTCGTTAAGAACGCGAAAGTCTAGAATTGACTCAAGTATTCCTTCCTCATCAATTCTTGCTTACAGAACAAAGACCTTCTTGCACTTTCTTCTTCATTTATATCGCCCCGTGTGTCCGTGAGCGGCGACTTTAACTTTATCGATTAAAGTCGGTTTCTACTCGTATATTTGCCATCATCATGTGGGACCACAGAGTCTTTAATTCTATCTTCATCCTTTGTAAGTCGTATAAAATGGGCGTTTTGCGTTGGCAATATTGCACTTTTCGTCTTTGCGTATGATCTTCACTCAATGCGCTACTACTACGTTCGCTTTTCAGGATGATATTGAATAGTGTGATCGTAATCTTTCAATAGCTCAAGCCAGCGTCGTTTAAGCATATTGAGTTCTTTTGGGTGAAGAAATATTTGAGCTTTTTATGGTCCGTATAAATCTACACTTTTCTCTCCATACAAGTAGTGTCTCCATATCTTCAACGCGAATATGAATCATTTGCTGCTAACTCTAGATCATGGTAGGATAATTCCTCTCATATTCTTTGAGTTGTCGTGAGGCATAGAGCTATGACTTTGACTTTCCCATGTTGCATGAGAACACATCCAACCCCTTGCGGAAGCATCATGTGTAGATAACAAATCCATCCGAACCAGATGGTATTGTCGAAACAGTGCGAAATGAGTCTCCTCTTGAGCTCTTGGGAAGCTCTTCTCGCATTCCTCGCCTCCATAAGAATTTTGCATCCTTCCGAGTCACAATTTGAGTTAGCAGATGGCGATTCGAGAAAATCCTTCCACAAATCTCGATAATAACTATTTAAGCGAAAAAGCTGCGTCTTGGGAACTTGATTTCAGCTTTGTCTTCCAACTTGTATTGCTTCAATCTTCGCGGGTCATCAGATACTCCTTGTTTTGACACCACGCGCCCAAGAATGCTACTTCCTCAGAGCGAACTCGCATTTCTTGACAGCATAAAGCTTGTGTTCACGAAGTCTTTGTAGTACCGATTTCAAATGGTGCTCATGATCTTCACGGCTTTTGGAATAGATGAGGATGTCATCAATAAAGAAGACAAAGAAGCGATCCAAATATTCCTTAAATATACGGTTCATCATATCCATGAAAGCGGCAGGAGCATTAGTCAATCCAAAAGACATGACCAAGAATTCATAATGCCGTGACGAGTCTGAATGCGTCTTTGGAATATCCTCGGTTTTAATCTTGGTGATGATATCCGAAGCTAAGATCGATCTTTGAAAAGAATCGCTCCTTAGAATCGGTCGAACGGTCATCAATGCGAGGTAGCGGATACCTATTCTTGATGGTGACATGGTTCAATTCTCGATAGTCAATCTGAAAGTCGCATACTCCGCCTCTTTCTTCTTTACTTAATAAAAGCAGAGCACCCCAAGGAGCGTCTTAGGGACGAATGAAACCGATGTCTAATAATTCCTGTAGTTGGACTTTTAACTCCTGAAGTTCAATAGGAGCCATTCGATATGGGGTTTTAGAAATGGGTTTTGTACCCGGTTCAAGGTCAATAAAGAATTCAACATCACGTTCTGGGGGTAAACCAGGAAGCTCTTCAGGAAATACATCGTGGAAATTCTCAACTACACGAAATATTATTCAAATCTGACTTGTCTTTATTCAAATCCATAACATGGGCTAAGAAAGCTTGACATCCGTTTTTCAATAAACGAATAGCTTTGTGGCTTGATATGACAGTGACTGATTTTAGTGGTTTGAATTCGTATGACAGGTTGGTTAGGAATATGAAAACTAACAACCTTACGAAAACAATCAATTTTGGCATGATGAGTGGTTAACCAATCAATTCCTAAAATCACATCAAAAGCAAGTATCTTTAAAGAGATAAAGATCGGGTAATGTGATAGTGCCAACTTGGATCATGCAAGATTTATAAGCGTAGATATATAACGAAGTTTCACCCAACTGAGTTTCAACAGATAAATCAAAATCTAATTTCTCTGAGTCAAGTTTAAACGTTGAGCACAAGCGAGAGAGATAAAAGAATGGGTAGTAAACAGAAGTATCTAGTAAGGTATAAACTTCGCAAGAATTCAAGATTAGCTTACCCGTGATCACCGTTTGGGTTCCTCACGTTTTTGTCCACGACGACAAACGCTCTTCCAAGCGGCCGATTTCGACTTATCCGGATGACCCTTGGAATCACCACTCCTCTTGAACTTGGTTTCGCGATAGTACAATCTCGGCGATGTGGCCTTCCTTTCCACGGTTGTAACATACCTTGGATTGTTGTGGGCGGTTTTAATGATATGTCCCTCCTTCCCGCATTTGTAACATCTAAGCTGGCGTTCGTTCTCCTCCCCTAGCATTTGTTGTTGGTCTTTGGTCTGCCAGTTGATATCTTCCGTCATTGTTGAATCTTCTCTTTCTGAAATTTCCACTTGAGTCACCTCTCCTATTATCATGTCCACGATTACCACAGTGGTTAGTTCGCTTTTGTCCAAGTATTCTTTCCTCCTATTTGGTTATCATCGTTACGATGACTACCACGATTGTGGTCCCTCGGTTGAGTATACTCACTATCTCGCCTAATAACCTGAGCCTATTGACAACATCTGAATCTAGAGAAAATTTATGAGAGATAAGGTATTGACGAATCTACGGTTTTAGACCTCTCGAAACATACGCGTCATTCGTTCCTCATTCTCCACCAAATGAGGTGCAAACACAGATAATTCTGCGAACCTTGCCTCAGTAATGAGACACTTGGTCATGTTGTTACATTCGAAGTCTAATAAACTCTACCTCCTTCATATAGCGAATACTTTCGGAAAGTACTTGTCATTGAGCGATTCTAAAATCTTTCCCAAGACATGTTAAGTGCATCCGGTCTAGTGCGCTTCATGATTCCCACCAGTAATCTGCTTCACCACGAAACATAAAGGTGGCGAATGGAACCTTTTGTTCCTCCGTGCACCCCAAGACATCGAATATCTTTGTAATTTGCTTGACCCACGTTTACGCCTTTGATCGGATCCGCTTTCCATGGAAATCTGGTGGTCCCAACTCTTTGAATTGTTTGGCCGTGACAAACCGCGTTCTTATCATTTCCTCCGTATTTTGTACACGAGTCTCCTCTGATCGATTTTGCATGAGCTGCAAAAAGCTTCTAAACATCCCGTCGTTCATCATTTGCTCGGTGGCGTTGTTCACGGGAGGAACATTGCTGTTACTGCACGCTCTCCTCGTTGGTAGCACAGGCGTCTCCACGATCCATAAACTCCATTGTTAACGTTCTCGGTGACCATTCTTAAATACTACCATAAAAACAAGGGTTAATTAAACAAATTAACATATCACATAATATCTATATTATGAGACCAACAAATAAGCTTAGGTAGGACACACTTTAGCGAAGGATTTACTCGCTCTCCCCTCCTAGTTCTATTCCGATCTCCGCCAGAGATCATATCCCTAAGCTACGATACCAACTTGTGGCGCCCCCAAGCAGTGTATACAACACCCATTACGAGTCGCCGCAAAATACATGGTATAGAAAGCAAACTACAACTTCAATAATACAAGTGTAAATGTGAAATACGACAATACATCTTTGTGAGTTTAAATACAATATCCACACGCAAATAAGTCCTCATTACAATTATTCAAACACTATTTTATAGAAATAGTGAGGACTGCTAAAACATCTTCCTAGAACCATCACTCCATACCCCGACTCGATCCTACTATGTTCTCACCTCCTGAGAAGAAAATGGAACAAAAAGGAAAGGGTGAGCTCAACTAGCCCAGTAAAGAATATTATGACTAAGATAATATACAACAAATTATCGTTAGTCTTGACAGGAAAAATCTAATAGAATATAATAGACAAACAAGTTTTAGATCAACAAATGCACAGTGAAATGAAGAATCCATTAGAAAGAGTCACGTAGAGAAAGAATTCTACTTGTCTTCTAAGGTTTAAAAGTCCATCATCAATAGTTTATCCCTGTAATAACAATCAATATACATCTTTAATCATCTTTGCACTACAAAAGCCAAAGATATTCATTTATATCACCAGTTGGTCATGTTAAATCTCAACTTTTGATTCATCTTTGCATTACTGGCCAAAGATATTCATCGATTAATCGTTCATCTTTGCACTACAGCCAAAAAGATATTCATTTATATCACCATTTAGGACCGAGGATGATGAAAAACATTTTAAAGAAATGAATCCAAATGAAACAAAATGACAAGGATTAAGGATTAAGGATTAGTACTTTGTTTTATCCATGTCCAAAAATACTTCAAAAATAATCATATTGGTGTAAAATTCAAGAATGATCAAAACATGGATACAATCAAAGCTAGTATCCGTAATAGATATTTTGGACAAAAGAAAAAATTTTTATTTTTCTATTGAATAGGCAGATTCGTGAATAGTGTCGATATCGTGAATAGTCTTAAGTATCGTGAATAGTAATCCGACACAACAAGTTCCAAATTTGATAAAAAAGTTCACCAATACTTGGCATAATGATATTGAAGAAAAATATCATTTTAAGAAAATAATACCCCTTACCTCAAAATAACCGTCTTACCGATTGAATTTCGGATATAGGTTGACAAAAACCCGCATGATAGTATAACAACACTCAAAGTATACTCACAAGAATACTTTCGATAATTTAGAGAGAAAAGAGAAAACTTAGTTTCGGTGTGATTTTCAATTCTAACTTAGCCCTCTATTTATAGGAAAATGCTGTAACGCATAAAGGAGACTAAATAATAAAATATTATTATTCTTATTCTTACTTCTACGCAACAAGCTAGCCACCAATTTCTGAAAATTTTCAGCAGCCCATGTGCATTCAACACCTACCAAAAAGTGGGTCCCACCCATTAATTTAATAAAAATTATTTTATCTTGAAACTTCAATAATTAAGTAGAAAATAGCTCAAGTTATCAGAAAAATTCAAAACTTGCGACTTTTCATGGGAAATTCCATTCTCTACAACTGCGGTAAGAAAAGTTTTCCAAATTCCAAACAGAAATTGACCGAAATCCATAAACGGACGATTTTACAGTCTATAATCAATTTTCGGTCAAGAATTGTGTCCACCGACACCCAAAACATGTGTTAAACATTTAATGCCATAAAAATACTCTTCCTCCTCATATACTCATATATCCCTCATTCATTATAAAAAATATCATCGTTAATATATTATTAAAATAATATATTTAAATGAATTATTTTATCGAGAAAAAAGATAAAATATTAATTTTCAACAATTGTCACATTAAAATTTTTCCATCTATATCCACATAAAATAAATATTTTCTTTATCATAATAATCAATAATTACTTATTTAAAATAGTATTACGGAATCACAAAGATCGATAACCAGCCGCTTCAGGAAGAGGGCTTTCGATAAGGATTTCTCCTTACTGGCGCAATGATTAGGTGACCAAACTCTCCTTAGATGAACTTTCTAGACATTGCCAATAATGTTATCTGATAATATTATTCAAATAATATGAATTATTGATTTGATAATGGAAAATACTGTGTAATGACAATTATTGAAACAACAGCAATACAAAATATCAACGCAGCAATTATTGAATCAATAAAATATAATATTGAACAATAACTACTGTAACAATTATTGAGTAGTGCCTTCTTACGTAAGGATCAATAATTCAATAATACTGTGCAATACCGTGTGCTACTGTGCAACCACGCGTATTACTGTATTTTAACCACCAGGTAACCCAACAGTGTTAACGGTAACAATTTACGTCGTTATTTATAAAACTCAATCTTTGTCGTTTTCCTTCATCCAACCGTTTTTCGTTATGGGGCCCACTAATGATCATACTGCCGTCATTCGGAGATTCCCGAACAAAAAGAATATTCCACGATCAAACGAATATTCTCCTAATAATAATGAATATTTTATAACCACTTGCTTATTTTGTAAACTTTGCACATTTCACCCATAACCAAAGAATTATATCAAATTAACCCTTATTAATTTAGAATAATGAATAAAGGAAAATTCAATTTTATTTATAATAAGTTGGGGTCTTACAACCTCCCCTCCTTATGCCAAAGTATTGATCTGAACTTTTAATCAAATTTAGAACTTTTTTATGTCGAAGTTCTTATTCACGATACTTACACTTTATTCACGATATCGACCTAATTATTCACGAATACAAAGACTATTCATCGAAAAATAAAAATTTTCTTTTTCGTTTAAAATATCTATTGTGGATACTAGCTTTGATTGTATCCATGTTTTGATCATTCTTGAATTTTACATCACTATGATTATTTTTGAGATATTTTTGGCATGGATAAAACAAAGTACGAATCCTTAATCCTTGTCATTTTGTTTCACTGGATTTGTTTCTTTAAAAATATTTTTCATCACCTCAATCTTAAATGATGATATTATTGAATATTTTTGGCCTGTAGTGCAAAGATGAATGATTTTCGATGAATATCTTTTGCTCAGTAGTGAAAAAGATGAGCGTGTGTTTAGATGAACATGACTAACTGATGAATATCTTTGGCCTGTAGTGCAAAGATGAATATTTGATTCCAGATATATATTGATTGATGTTATAGGGATAAAAGATAGACAATGAACTTTTAAATTCATACATAGAAGATAGTAGTTTGCATTCTCTACTTAACTCTTCTAATGAATTATTATTTCCGCTGCGAATATTGATTTAAAACTTGTTGTCTATTGTATTCTATTAGATTTTTTCCTGTTGAAGACTAACGATAATTTGTTGTATATTAACTTAGTCATAATATTCTTTCTTTGGGCTAGTTGAGCTCACCCTTTTCCTTTTTGTTCCATTTTTCTTCTCGTGGAGGCGAGAATATAAAATGCAGTGGGGGGTATGGAATGAAGGTTCTAGAGAGTTGTTTAGTAGTCCTCACCATTTTTATAAAATAATGTATCAATAAATGTGATGAGAATTTATTTGAGTATAGATATTGTCTAGAAGATAATATTTATATTCAAACTCACAGTTTTACTGTTGTAATAATAAAGTTGTAGTTGTTTCTGTACCATGTATTGATAACTCAGAATGGGTGATGTATACCTATTTTGGGGGCGTCATATAAATATTCAATGTAAACTTTTGAATCTAATTATAAATTATAAAAATTCATACATACTACAGTATTACTCCACACGTATAAAATGGACATCTAAATATTAATAAGTAAAACATTCATTTTGAAATTTAGGATTTCAAAAATGTTGAAAACTTATTTAAATTGTAATTTAAAACATTGATTATTGTATTTAAATATTATTAAAAGTAAATATTAAATTAACATTCATTCGTTAATAAACTATATTTTAAAAATCATTATTTTTTATTCTAGTTATAGTTACGGCTGTAAATAATAACCAGAAAATTCGTATTCGTCCGCATCCGTATTAAAAAAACGGATATTATTTGTATTCGAAAAAAAATAAATATTATCTTTATCGGTTTACAGATATCCGTAAATAAACGAATATAAATATTGTTATATTTGAATCCGTATATATCCGTATATATCCGTTTCCAAAGAACCAGGTTTGGCCTTGATTCCCTCAACTGTAACGGATTTATTAACAACCATTTTCAACCCCATATAAAATAATTAGGACGGTATTTTTACAATATTCAATAGGAATATGTCAATTTTATAATTTGAGAGAAAATTAAATAATTTTAATTGTGTTAAAATTATTAAATAGATTTTATCATGATAAATAATATTATATAATCTGTTAAAAAAATTAAAACTTTTTCATTAATTTTTTAAAAAATACAAAGTTGCATGATTCCTATTGAATGACGTAAAAACACACTAATTTAGAGAGAGACCGTTTGTCCGTTCATATAAAATTGATTCTCAATAATAAATTATATTTGAAACTGGCAAGCCACGAAGTATCTAAAGGAATATACAGTTAGAACTACATATATATTATATGAATCCGATTAACATGAAGTTTATATTTTGATAAATTAATTAATTGATCAATAAAATACTGATATACATAGAGTCTTATCTGCGTGTCAGTACTCTATTGATTATTGATAAATTTATACATAGGACGCGGTATTATTCATGATTGGTTCACATGAAGATTTTGTTATATATATAATATCCCTTAGTTATCGCAGCTAGCACATGTTACCTTGCCCTTGACACACCAATAAGATTTATACTACATTATTATTTAAAGCATATTTGCATAGCAGTTCTTGAGATTTTGGTGACTCGGGACAAAAAATAAAAACGAGGCTCTTTTCAAAAATTGTATTCACCCAAAAATAATAATAATAAAAAAATAAATAAAAAGTACAAGTTGTATCTAAAAATATATATTTTCGTAGCTTAAAACATAATAATTCGACTACAACAAAATATATGAAAACTTCGACTATAACAAAATATATGTGAAGTTCGACTACAACAAAATATATGAGAATATATTCATAGAAAGATACTTATTCTAGTATTCCTAGAGCCAAAATCTTCAATCAAACCATTTTGTCAATGGGCCAAATTGCTCCTCGAACCTCTCTGAATATACATATTATATATATATATATATATATATATATATATATATATATATATATATATATATATAAATTGGAGCCCTCTAATCGGGAGCCCAAAGCGATCGACCTTCTCGACCGTGTTCAAGAACGGCTCTGCATATTTGAAGACACCAAGGTATTTGTGGTCTTAGTTCTGGTTCTTCAAATGGTAGAAGCTGGATCCAAGAAAAGAAGGCTTTGCCAAGTAAAAATAAACATGTGAATATGGTGGATCTTGCGCATGCTCTTCCCTCTCAATATCTCATTTCCACATTCACCAATTACCATAAGACTTTACTACATCTTTTCTATTGTAAATTGTTCTGCAACACTGCAGTGAACATTTATTATTGTTCAGATTCTGTTAGTAATAGTAGCAGACTCCTCTATTTTTATTGGCAAACGCACTAAAAGATTTTTAGATCACATCCTTCCACTATCTAGATAGACGACCAAAGATGGATTAACCCTAAAATATAGCCAATAATAAATATGGATTAATAATTACGGCAGATAAAATAGCTAACTGATTTATAACCGTCCACCTAGATCATAAATAACCGTGTAATAATTACGGATCAGTCCCCTAAACAAGTTAAAAATGTCACTTTTTCTTCCATCTTGTTGCTTAGACAAGAATACAGGGAATGGTAACGAGGTTTGATGCATGACAGAAGAATTTATCCATCCAGCACATGAAACCTACCTAAGCCCATACCCCCATGGCCAAGACTTATCATCATGCAAGGCCATTCCCTTCTTACATATACAAAAGAAAATTTTGAAAGATTGTTAATGACTGCTACTTTGTCAGACCAAAAGAAAATCTATGGACCTGCAGATTACTAGATTTTGTTACAGCTACTACTTTCCTACAACCAATAATTTCAACAACTTATTCAAAAATGCTAGGGGGACAGGGGTTGGGTCACAGGGGTAGTGACTGGGCAATTTTTTTATATTTTTATAATGACTCCCAAATAATTTATAAAATTTATTAGAATTGAAATTTTTATATAATTCAGTGATTTGGATGTCATTTGGATACATGTAAAAAACAGGCCGGGTTGTACAATCTGTATAACCCTGTTTTTTACATGTAATGACACATAAATTACTGGATTCTGTAAAAATTCCAATTCTAATTCTAAATGTGTTGAATTAAAAATATCTACCAAATATCTTTCAATAATTATTCATCATTAATATTATAACTCACAATATTGACAATCAGATCGTTCCCAGGAAATATGGGGCTTTCTGATAAGGATTTCTCATTATTAGCGCAATTAAATAACCTAACCTCTTTACTCGACAGAACTTTCTAGACATTGTCAATAATGCAAATAATAATATGAATAACTGTGTCGTTTTAATTATTGATTTAATAATATAAAATATTATGCAGATGATACTGTGACAATAATTGAATCAATAATATGAGATACTATGCATCAACTGATGTGGTATTGATTATTGACCCTGGTTAATTTTGGTGCCAAGGCTCTGCAAGTTTTTTTTGTTCTTAAATTCATTTTACAAATTTATATCGTTTAACTAATAGCGTGTCGTTTTAATTATTTGGTAGATATTTGGTAGATATTTATTTAATTTTTGATATAAATAGAGGGTTTGTCATGAAGCGTTTGTTGTAAGTTTGACTTATTATTCCATGGACCCCATATGCTAATTTGTCAAACCGTCGGTAAAAAATTATCTCATTTTTGTTTTATTATTATTATAATAGTAATAAAACAAAAATTTTTTTACATAAAACATAATACTTTTTATAATATATATAAAGTTATTTGTTTTATTAGAATATAAATAGAATATATTATGATATATATAAAGTTTTTGTTATATTAAAATATTTTATTGCACAGTGATGGATAGAAAAAATCATATTTTCGTCGATGAATTCGTCCGAAATTCGAATGTTCATTCGTGATTAAATAGTGCTCTGCCATTCTCCTATAAATAGGATGCTTAGTTAAGAAATAAAAATCACATCAGAATCAGAGAATTTTTCTTCTATAATATTCTGCGTATTTCTTTCTAGTATAAGAATATTTTGAGTATCGTTAATAGTGCAAGATTTCCTCAAGAATATTTTCGCTATACCAGTCAAATTTAGTCTCTTACTAAGGTAAATGATTTTATTTTCTTCATACTCATAAGGGTTGTCATTCTGTTCCTTATTAATCTGTGAGAATAATTCGTCTACGCGGACTACCGCATGCCTGGTGAATAACTCTTCGTATCCATTCTTTATTAAATTATGGAAATGGTCTGTCTACATGGATTACCACATGACGGGTGAAAATTCATTTGTAGTTTCTTATATTTTTTTCATACTCGTATGATATATCATTTCTTTTGTACTCGTCAATGGATATAGTTTCTTTCATATTTTCTCCATCATGGTACAAAATTCATGTTTGTTTCCATAACATTATTATAAAATGGTGTAAATCCCTAAAATTAGTAGAATATCAATGAGGTTTGCGCTTCATCTAGTATCGTTTCACTGAAATATTTATCTGAACCTTCTTATTAAATTTTAATATTTTCATTCGGGGTACTTTGTGACGCCCCTAAAATAGGTATACACAACCCATTCTGAGTCGCCAAATACATGGTACTGAATTCAAATACAAACTTCATTAATACAATACGGCAAACGTAAGCTGAGAGTTTTAACACGAATATTATCTCGTAGACGATATACAAATACAAATGGAGTCTTCATTACAATTATTATCACACTATTTCATAGAATAGCTAGTGAGGACTACTATAACCACCACCTTGGATCATCACTCCATTCCCCGACTAGTCCTATTTATATTCTCATTTCCTGAAGAGAACAATGAAAGAAAATGGTGAGCTCAACTAGCCCAGTAAAGAATATTATGACTAAGATAATGCATAATAAATTATCGTTAGCCTTCAATAGTGTTAAACTGATAGAATACAATAGACAACAAGTTTTAGATTAACAACTGCAGCGGAATAAGCAATACATTAGAATAGTTAAGTAGATCATGATATCTACTATCTTCTATGATTTAAAAGTTCATCAATAATATTTTATCGTTGTAACATAGCTCAATAAATAATTCACATCATCGAATTATCCATGCACTACGGGCCAATGATATTCGTTAGTATCACATCTATGAATTATCCATGCACTACGGGCCACAAATATATTCATTATTATCACATCCACGAATTATCCATACACTATGGGCCAAGGATATTCGTTAGTATCACCAGTGGTCATGATCATGCCAAACAACAATTCATCTTTGCACCCTTGGCCGAAGAGAACCCATAATCATGATCATATCAACAACTGTCCATCAATGCACGTACTACGGGCTAATGATGACTTTTATCACATCATTTGAAACATTATAGTTCATGATTAATTCGTTAGTATCACCAGTGGTCATGATTATGCCAAACAATAATTCATCTTTTCACCCTTAGTCAAAGAGAACCCATGGTCATGATCATACCAACGACTGTCCATGTAAGACCCCGAATTTTTTTTTTTTATAAATAAAATGGAATTTCCTTTATTTATTATTTTGAAATAGTAAGGGTTGATTTGATTAATGTGGTTAGTTATGGGTAAAATGCGTAAATTTTATAAAATAAGCAAGTGGTTATAAAATATTCATTGTTGTCGGGGAATATTCGTTTGGTCGTGGAATATTCAAATCTTTGTCAGGGAATATTAAATACGTGGCACCTTGACCATGTGTGGGCCCCATAAACTAAAAGCGATTGGAGGAAGAAAAGCGACAAATATAAGTTGTTTAAAAATAACGGCGTAGTTGTTACCGATTTACTTTGTTGGAATACCGGTGGTTAAAAAATACGATAATATGCGTGGTTGCAAAGAAGACTGATATTATTGCATAAGATTGTTGAATTATTGATCCTTACGTAAGAAGGCCACTACTCAATAATTGTTACAGATGAGTTCTATTCAATATTATATTGATTCAATAATTCTTTGCGTTGATATTTGGTATCACTTTGTTGTTTCAATAATTGTCATTTACAAAGTATTTTCTATTATCAAATCAATAATTCATATTATTTGAATAATATTATCGGATAATATTATTGGCAATGTCTAGAAAGTTACGCTCTAAGGAGAGGTTTGGTCACCTAATTGCGGCGCCATAAGGAGAAATCCTTATTGGAAAGCCCCTCTTTCACAGGAACCGCTCGTTGTTAGTAATGTGATTCTATAATATTATTTGTGAATAATTGATTATTGATTTATATGATATTGATTTTATGTGGATATAGATGAGAAAATTTTAATGTGACAATTGTTGAAAATTAATATTTTATCTTTTTACGATAAAATAATTCATTTAAATATATTATTTTAATAATATATTAATTGGTGATATTTTATAATGAATGTGGGATATATGAGTATATGAGGAGGTAGAGTATTTTGTGGCATTAAATATTTAACATATGTTTTGTGTGTCGGTGGACACAATTCTTGACAAAAAATTGATTATAGATCGTAAAATTTATCGCTCATTTATGGATTTTGGGATAATTTACATTTGGAATTTGGAAAATCTTCCTTCTTTAAAGTTGTAGAGAATTGAATTTCCTATAAAAAAGCGTAAGATTCAATTTTTCCGACAAAAGGGCTATTTATCATGAATTATTGAAGTTAGGAGTTCAAATAATTGATTTTGGAAGTTTTAATTATTTTATATAAGAAAACGTTTTTGTGGTTGTTGGCACATGGGTGGTGATGTTTTTGACCAAAGAAGGCATGCTAGAGTTTTCAAAACATGTGGGTAGGAATTTGGAATTAATAATAATATATTTTATTAATTTAGTCTCCTTTCATGCTCTAACATTTTCCTATAAATAAAGGGCTAAGTTAGAATTGAAAATCACACCGAAACTAAGTTTTCTCTTCTCTCTATATTATCGAGCGTATTCTTGTGAGTATACTTTGAATGTTGCTTTATCTATGCGAGTTTTCACAAGACTATACCGAAAATACAAATGTAAGAAATACGGTTATTTTGAGGTAAAGGATGTTATTTCTTTCGCAAATGATATTATTTTCTTCAATATCATTATGCCAAAATATTAGTTGAACTTTTATCAAATTTGGAACTTTTTCATGTGAGATTCTTATTCATGAGTTCTTATTCACGAGTTCTTATTCATGAGTTCTTATTCACGATTCTTATTCATGAGTACTATTCACGAAGCGTGAAGATGTTTTTTTGTGAAATTTCTATCTTTTTGTGTCGTGGTTCTTATTCACGATATCGGCCACTATTCACGTATACAACATTATTCACACGATCACGACCTTATTCACGAATCTTTAAGACTATTCATAGAAAAATGAAAATTTTTCTTTTTGTCCAAGATGTCTATTTTGGCTACTATCTTTGATTGTATCCATGTTTTGATCGTTATTTTTGAGTTACGCTCAAAATCGTTTATTATGAAGTATTATCGATCTTGGATAAAACTGTTGTACGAATCCCTAATATTTGTCCTTCTATCTCCTTGGATTCGTTCTTAAAAATATTTTCATCATCCTCGGTCCTTAATGGTGATACTTGATGAATATCTTTGGTCTGTGTAGCAAAAGACGAGCAGTGTTGAGATGAACATGACCAATCTGGTGATTTAAATGAATATCTTTGGCTTTGTAGTGCAAAGATGAATATTGATTGTTGTTATGAGGATAAAATATTGATGATGGACTTTTAAACCTTAGAAAGGCGGTAGAATTCTTTCTCTACGTGACTCCTCTAATGGATTGTTATTTCATTTGCATTTGTTGATCTAAAACTTGTTGTCTATTGATTCTATTAGATTTTTTTCTGTTGAAGACTAACGATAATTTGTTGTATATTATCTTAGTCATAATATTTTTTTTGGGCTAGTTGAGCTCACCCTTTTCCTTGTTGTTCCATTTTCTTCTCGGGAGGTGAGAACATAGCGAGGATCGAAAGTCGGGGTATGGAATGAAGGTTCTAGAGAGTTGTTTAGTAGTCCTCACCATTTTTGTAAAATAATGTATCAATAATTATGATGGGGATTTATTTGCGTGTGGATTTATACAGGCGGCAATATCTCGTATTTAAACTCATAATTATGTATTGTCGTATTTCACACGACATTTGTATTATTGAAGTTGTAGTTAGTTACGTACCATGTATTTGGCGACTCGAGAATGGGTTGGGTGGAATGGACCTATTTTGGAGGCCACAATCCATCGCACTACTGCTGCAATTTAATGAGGACTTTAATCAATATAAGCATGAGGATGATGACAATGATATAAGTATCAATCAAACGAAATTAAGGATAAATATTAAATATTTTGAATTTATCCAGAGTTTAAAAATGTCCAAATTGTCAACATGATAACTACTTTGTGGAGTAAAATTCATGAATAATATTCACATATCAAAAATAATTTGGACAGAAAAAAATCACTTTTTCGTCGTGAATAGTACCTCGTGAATAGTGTCGTACGTATGAATAGTAACGTACATATGAATAGTGACGTATGTATGAATAGTACTCCGGCATGAAAAGCTTAATATTTAACAAGAATGTTCAGAAAAATATTATTGTGAAACGATACTTGATGGAACGCAAATTTCAAGGATATTCTACTAATTTTAAGGAGTATAGAAGCAATACTTATCAAAATGGATGTAAAATTCGGAATCTGAAACGAAATAATATTACTTACATACTATAGAGTATGGAAAAAAAATATTATTTCTTACGAATATTGAACAAAAATAATATCCTTTTTACGACTGTTGAACGAAAATAATATTCCTTACGAATATTGAACGAAGATAATATTCCTTATGAATATTGAACGAAAATAATATTCCTTGCGAATATTGAACGAAAATAAAATTCCTTACGAGTATGAAAAATAATATCGTAAGCGAATATGAAATAAATAATACCCATTACCTCAAAAAGAGAGCAATTCCGACTGGTATAGCGGAGATATTTTTGAAGAAAACTTATACTATTTTCTACACTCAAAACTTTCTTAAACTCAAAAGAAATACGCTCAATATTATAGAAGAAGAATTCTTTGATTCTGGTGTGATTTTCATTTCTAAACTGAGCATCATATTTATAGGAGAATGACATGATACTATTTAGAAAATAAAATCACAGACTACACAGTAAAATTTCGACGAATTCACGGGCGTTCGGTTGATTTTTTTTATATTTTACTTTGCTGCACTATGCAACATTATACAACACTATGCAGTACTATGCAAATAATAAAATATAATATATTCTATTTTATATATAAAAACAAAACTTATAATATATATATATATATATATATATATAACAAAACTGAGATAACTTTCTACCGATAGTTTTAAAAAATGGATAAGTGGGGGTCCATGCAATAAGCCAAATTTATAACAAATACTTCATAAAATATCCCTCTATTTACCTCAATATTCACTTGGCTTCACAAAACACATTTTTAATAACATTCATCATTAATATTATAACTCACAATATTAACAACCAGATCATTCTCAGGAAAGAGTGGGCTTTCCGATAAGGACTTCTCCTTATTGGAGTGCAATTAGGTGACCAAACCCCTTTTTTCGACAGAATTTTCTAAACATCGTCAATAATGCAAATAATAATATGAATAACTTTATCGTCTTAATTATTAATTTAATAATATAAAATATTATGACAATAATTAAATCAATAACGTGAGATACTATGCAGCAATTATTGTGGCAATAATTTAATAAAACTAAGTGACTTCTCATGTAAGCATCAATAATCAAAAATATTATACAATCTGGTGTGCTTCTTACGCAACCACGCAGTATTCTTTATTACTTTATCAATAGGGTATTTCAACGATTAACGATAAAACTTTTCTTTCGTTATTTTTATAAAAAGTTATTTATGTCATTTTTTAACTCAGGCAATAATAATTACATTTGTGGGGTCCACTAATGATTGTCTTGGTAAATACGAATATTCCCTGATAGAACGAATATTCTTCGACCAAACGAATACTTCATGACAACTTGCTTACTTTGCAAAATTTATAAATATTATCCACAACTATAACATTATATCAAATCCATACCATAATATTCAAAATGATATTTAGAGAAAATTAAATCTTTATTCATAAAAGTTGGGGTCTTACATACTATTCACGGGGTACTATTCACGATAAAATTAGTTTCTTTTCTGTTCAAATTATTTTAAATACATGAATATCATTTTTGAATTTTACTCCACAATTGGCGATCATGTTGACAATTTAAACTTTCTTATACTATGAATAAATTAAATTATAAATCTCTAATATTTATCCTTGATTCATTCTTTAAATCATTATCATTATCCGCATGTTTATACTGTAGTGAAAGTTATCTTTGACCCGTAGTGCAAAGATGGACTGTTGATTAGTATGCTTATGACCAGAAATTGTGTATTGGTATAATCATGACCTTTAATGTTATAGATAAAGGTTTTTGGTGAAATTTTTCTTTGGCCCGTAGTGCTAAGATGGATATGTGTTTGGCATGATCATGATCACTGGTGATTTAAACGAATATCTTTGGCCCGTAGTGCATAGATAATTCGTTGATTGAAAATAATTATTGATTGGTGTTAAAAGAATAAAATATTGATGATGAGCTTTTAAATCATAGAAGATAGTAGACATCATGATCTATTTGATTCTTCTAATGGATTGCTATTTCTGCTACAGTTGTTGATCTAAAACTTGTTGTCTATTGTATTCTATCTAGTCGAGGAATGGAGTGATGATCCAAGATAGTTGCTATTGTAGTCCTCATTATTCTGTAAAATAGTACGACAATAATTGTAATGAGGTCTTTATTTGATTTTGGATATTGTCTACGAGATAATATTTGTATTGAAACTCACAACTTTTATTTTGTCATATTTTACACGACAATTAATAGTTGTATATAGGATGTTTGTATTTGAATTATGTACCATGTATTTGACAACTCAAAATAGATTGTGTGGACCTATTTTGGGGGCATCACAAAGAACATCAAATATATATACATATTAAATGGAAGATGTCTAACAATAGCTTACAAACGAGAGGTAGAAAAAGGAGGAAAATCAAGAGGCCGATATTTCCCCTGAGAAGATCGTTGACGGGAGAGTAGAGGACGGTGACGGAGGAGACGACGATGGGCAGAATCATCTGGGCGGCTAGAATACCATACACCTTACGAATGAATCCCCATTGACCCTCAAATCTTGCTTAAAATCCCATCAGATCATTCCATTAGAGCTTGCAAATGACTGAACTTTTTCCCCAACAAATTTCGAGTAGAATTAGACTGATGTGGCTTTGATTTGTATACATATCTTAATTTGTGCGGTTTTGATTTGGGATTTTTTTGATCATAGAGGTTTCTTATGGCAGATAAAAAAATAGTGGAAGGAGATGAGAGGGAGGGAGAAAAAAGCGGAAGAAGAAGGAAAATAGATTTTTTATTATTATTAACTTTTATTCTCAACCCATGTCAGCCACATAAAAAAAAAAAATTTAACATGTGTTTGTCTAGTTGACATTTTTTTAACAGAAAGAGTATATTTTAAAGTGTACCTTTAGAAAAAAAAATTCAGAGTATAATTGGGATTTCGGGATAAATGTCTGTTTTTGGACATTTGCCCTACGAAATTAATGTATAAATGTCAATGTGGATGACTTGTTGCATCCCTTTGCAAGGGTAGCCGTTTATCTTGGTAGCATTTGAAAATTTTGTGGTACCATATGAGTATTTATTAACCAGTTTTCTCATACTTGGGCCATCCCCTATATAAAAAAGACTAACAAGTCAATAAAATTTAGTTGAATAACTCACATTGTGTTTTTTTTTTCTTTTTCTTTTTCTTTCCTCCAGAATAAATGAGCTTAAGTCTAATGCTGCCCTTTGGTTGGGCAAAATAGGCCAAAATAGAATGATCAAGAATGACTTTTATTGTAATAGTCGTATCCCATTAGTCATATTCATTTCTCTCAAAAAAAATGATATTTTCATTTATTTTGTATAATTGGGTTAGCCCATTGAGACCCTGCTAATATTTATGACCAAATTGCCCAAACATATTTGTTTGCATGTATATATATATATGGAATTGATATTTTCACAGGTGAAATTGTTATTTCACATGAGAGTGAACCCCATTTACTATAAATATGACAAGAACCTTTTGAAATTGACATTTTTACTTGTGAAAATATCAATTTCTTATATATATTTCTTATTTGAAAGGCGACTCAAGGCAAGCATGCAATTTGAAGTGAACATAGAATGCTTTTCTTTTCTTTTCTTTAATAAATGACTTGAGAGTTGCCAAATAATAAAAATGAAATAAACTTACAAGAAAGCATTTAAATACGAAGAAATTCGTCCACTCCCTTTTATTTGATCCACGTTGTTACTACTAATTAGTATTATGATGTTCCGTTTCAAGATTTTCAGTGCAATAAAATAGACTTGTTCCAAGTTCCAAACTCCAAATCAATTAATACTTCCTCCGTCCCTATTTAAATGACATTTTAGAATTTTTATTTGTCCTTAATTAATTGACGTTTGTTTAAATCTAGGAGAATTAATGATAATTTTTCTAAAATTACCCCTCATTACTCTACCTATTTTTTTGTATTTTAAACTCTTGTTCTATGATAAATTAATGATTTAAGGGCATTATAGACAATTGAGTACCATATTTAATGATTTTCAATCATTATCTTAATTCTTATGTCCATCTCTAAAACGTCATTTAAATAGGGACGGAGGGAGTATTGATTAGCTTTCACTTTCATCACCAACCCTTGAAAATAACCACCATAAGCAAAACTCAAATTTTACTTATTCCACTTTCTAGTGGCACATGGTTTGAATTTTTTCCCCTTCTATGATACATATTTTTTTAAAATTTAAACACTTCGATCCACAAAAAGAATCTCATCTACCAAAAAAATTGTTGTATAAAATGAGTCTCCTTTCTATTGATGGTAAATGTATATATAAAGAAATCATAATAGTCTAAAGTATAACCAAATAATTTCACTACCATGTCGCAGCAACTAGTATAATCTTCATTAATTGAGGGATGGGTATGTAAATGAATTGCTCTAGTAATGAAAAAGAAATCATAATATTCTAAAGTAAACATAATCTAACTTTGGATTAGAGGTGGTTGAGCTTCTTTGGCACAAATTTAAACTCGTCCGTAGAATAGTTGTGAGACAGCATAAACTATACCTTGTCCGTTGTATAGTTTGTGCAGTTCTCATAACTATTTTGCGGGCTTAAATCTAACTTTGGATTAGACGTGGTTGAGTTTCTTTGGCACAAATTTAAACCCGTCCGTAGAATAGTTGTGAGACAGCATAAACTATACCTTGTCTGTTGTATAGTTTGAGCAGTCCTCATAACTATTTTGCGGGCTTAAATCTAACTTTGGATTAGACGTGGTTGAGCTTCTTTGGCACAAATTTAAACCCGTCCGTAAAATAGTTGTGAGACAGCATAAACTATACCTTGTCTGTTGTATAGTTTGTGCAGTCCTCATAACTATTTTGCGGGCATAAATCTGAACCATTTTAATTTGTTTTGAATGGTTAGATGCATGAGTTCTCATTCAATTTGGACCTGGATTGGTCCCCTATATTATTTTACACACACACATATGTGCTCAAAATGATATGGACAAACCAAATATAAGAAGTGAAGCTGAAAAACCTCCCAATCATTCCAGTCCATTTAAGTTAAGGGAACAGAAAAGCAAACATTGGCCATATATTGTTCAGAAGCTTTATCACTGGCCTTTGATGAATCACTAGTAATGTCACAAGCAAATTGTAATATTAAGAAATAATTCCATGTTTGGAAGAAACAAAAATGAAAAAAGCAAATTAAATCCAGTTCTGAAACTGAAGCTTGCAGATGAGTAAAATTTATGGGAGATTTTTCGGTTCAGATAAAATAGACTTGTTCCAAACTCCAAAGCAATTAACAAGGGTTTCACTTTCAGCATAATATCATGTTTTAATTTCTTAGTATCTGACCATTAAAGTTACAGTTTGATTACAATTCACCAACCCTTGAAAATAATCCACCCATAAATCTATCATCACATCAAATAAGCAAAAACTCAAATTTTAAGCATTCGCTTGTTCCACTTTCTAGTGGCCCCTGGCTTGAATTTTTTCCCCTTCCATGATAATGATAAAATAAAACAAAAAACAAATGCACCCATCTCATAAAAAAAAATCTCATTTGCGAAAAAGTTTGTGTTGGTTTATATTTTTTTCTATTTTTAATAATGATAATATATTTGGATTGGTATAATGGTCTTATTTGATTTATCTGGATTAATATATATTATTGTGCATGAAGATAATATACTTTGCATGCAAACATTATTCTTTGCATGAAAATATTATATTTTGCATAGAGTGATTTTTTAGCACGTTTGGGTTTAAAGGAAAAACTATTCATATATGGTGAAGTGATTTTAATGTTGACAAAATATCTGTATTGGGTTTAATTCTATAGAATTGGTTATTTTATTTTTGGGCTGGACTAATATATATATTGCTTTCCTTATTGGCCCAAGAGTGTATTTATAGTCGATTAGAATATTCATTCTCTAGGTCTGCATGAACTTTTATAGGTTATAATATCTGTTTGGGTTTAATTTTAGATATCATTTTTGTTTGAAAGATATTTAATAATATCATAACTTGTAACGAAAGACGGTATATCTTGGAAAGGAGTTTAAAAAGGTAACTACTCTTAATTCTCTAACTGATTGGAGATTGGCATATAACAAACTCTATCTAATATATCTATTATTCCTTTATTTAAGTCTTTCCAATTTGATTTGAATATAATATCCTTGACTGCTGATTCTAAGGAATATATTATATCCGTTGGACATATTTTACTGTTGATATTATTCTTTATTTCATCCTTGATCTGAGTAATTTTGTTATCAATTATTTTATAATCATTGGGTCTCTCATTATATAGTCTTATTTCACGGCTAAGCAGTGGAGAATATAAGAAGTTAATTCCCGTTGCTATATAGAGAAAATCCTATTGAGATCTTTCATTATTTATTCTTAGCTATTCATTGTACTGTTTTTAATTCTTTGTGGCTGGAAAATAAGAAGTATATTTTAATTTCTTTTATTATATTCAAAGTTCAAGTCTTGTTTGGCTTGATCTATCTAGCAGTAGATAGGATCTGTTCAAAGAGAGTTTTCAAGGTTGTAGAGGTGAAAATGTCTCAGTGGTGAGAAATGTTGCAGAGGTGCAAGGAGGCAGTGGTGTCCATCAGTGTGAAACTACTTTGAACATGAATTTTTTTTATTGTATTTAATTGAATATTAAGTTTAATAAAAAGAGTCTTCAATACTAGTTGCTATTGGTCGTGAATTAGGCCACTAGATAGAGGATAGGGGTTGAACCACGTAAAAATCTTGGTGTCTTTACTATTTTGCACTTCTCTTTTCTGTTTGTTTAATTTCTGAATATTTTTCTTTATTTGTTTGAAGATATACTAATCCAGACACTAAAGCGAAGAAAAATTGGATTAATCAGAATAAGACCTATTCGTCCGAGCATGCTTAAACAATGCTAATGCACGAATATGAACTATTCAAATTGGAGAAAAATGAATCAATCAGAGATGCCCAAGCAAGATTCCTCACTCTAATGAATTCTCTAAACATGCTCGGTCGAAAGATTGATAAAAAGGAAATCAACCGAAAGCTTCTCAGAGTCATGCCAAAGCGATTCGCACCAAAAGTTACTACACTTCAAGACTCAATCACAATCAGCACAATGGAAATTCTCACTTTATTTGGAGAGCTTGAAGAGTTTGAAAACCAACTGAAATTGTATGATGAAAAGGAAGAAGATACTTTTGAAGATTCAGATAAAGAAATAGCATTAATGACTAGAAAATTGAGGAGATGATCCGAAAGAAGAATAGATAAAAAACTACCAACAAAAGCTTTCAACAACAAGAAAGACTTCAAGCAAAAGCCACAAGAGGAAACATGTTTCGAATGTGGAAGACTTGATCACTTCAAAAGAGACGGCTTCCAACTAAAAAGAAAAAACAAATCAAATGGTTCAAAAGGGAAGGCACTAATGACATGGAGTGATAATGAATCCGATCATGAAGAGCAAGAAGATGAAACTGCTCAACTATGCTTCAGTGGATTAAGCAATCAGGAATCATCCGAGGTAAATTCCGAACTAGGTGAAATTACTATTTCTGATTATCTTGTTTTAAAGAATAAAAATATTCGTATTAAAGAGAAAAATTTTCATTTAAAAAATTGGATAAATGATTTAATGAAAGAAGTAGAAACATTAATTGAAGAAAAACAAGACATAGTTAAAGATTGCACATCAAGTGAAGTATATAAGTTAAATGCTAAAATTAATTATATTGAAAACTATAATAAAATTCTATATAATCGTGCAAACAAGTTAAATGAAGAATATAATGATCTTAAAAAGGAAAATGATAGTTTAAAAGAAAGTTTAAAATTGAGAGATAGATGTATTGATGCATTTAATGATGGAAAAATAATAAACATGCAAAATAATAATGAGGAAGAAATAGTTTCATTAAAAAGGGATCTTGCAAAATTTGTTCAAGGAGAAGAGAATTGAAACATAATGTTAGGTGCTCAAAGGTCAATCCTAAATAAACAAGGAATTGGGTACAATCATGTTAAGAACATAAAAAACACCACTAATAAAATTAGAGTAATAAATAATAAAATAAGAAACAAGTCTCTTTATTGCTCACCTTTTGTTACTTATAGAAAATGTGGTTTAATAGGACATTTTGACTATAATTGTAATAAAATAAAAATAAAACAAATTTAGATTAAAAAGTGTGATTTATATATGCTACTAACTCAAAAGGACCCAAGAAGATTTGGGTACCAAAAAGATAGAGACTATTTGTTTATTTTGTAGGTGTCAAGATCAAAAAGGAGATGGATGATACTTCACATTGAGAGAGTAAGTTACGTATAAATTATTTGGCGGAATCTGTAAGTACCTTATGTTATTTTTAAATAAAGTGTTAATTAGATATACTATTATGAAAACTCTATGAATTTCGTATTACAAGGGTTCATAACATCATTTATTCTAAAGTTTTTATTGTATTAAATATTTTATATTTAATATAAATTATAATATTGATAAAAGGTTGAGGAATCTGTTTATATTATATTTGATGATTTTGACCTTAATCTGTCAAAAGAAGAGGATGGAGACTTTGCAGAAAAACAAATAAAGGATATGGAATTTGGAAAGCAAATAGCTCAATCCGGACAGCGTAAGTCATCTGCATCAGAAGGAAAAACAGATGAACTAAAAAAATAGACAGATGAAATCAGACAGCCTAACACGTTTATTTTAGAAGGCAAATCAGATGAATATTCTGATACAAAAATTGATATTTCAGAAAGTGAATCAGATGAACAAATGACCAATGGCAGTCTTCCAAGAACAACCAGAATAATGAAAAAATATCCTCCTAACCTGAGTTTTAAAGACCTCAACATTGGGATGAGCAAAAGAAGTGTTATTGAAGAGATTTTTGATTATGAAAATACAAAATTCAAATCTACATTAAGGAGCACAACTATCAAGCTTTCTACTAGTAACAAAATGTTGATATATAGGTAACAAATCCCAAAGGTATGATTATATTGTTTACTTGTTATATGTGATTTTGTTATAACCTTGTTCCAATGTCATTCTTTGTGCTTATTTTTTTTAATTTGGCAAATGAGGTGAACTTCAGCTAAATTAATATGAATTATTTTTGTTGATGACAAAGGGGGAGAGATGATTTATTTCTTTTTGATAATGACAAAGGGGGAGAGATATTTGGGTATATTTGAATTGGTATTCATGTTGATATTGAGATACTATATTTTGCTGGAATATGCAATGATGATTATTTGGATAAAGTCATTTTGTTTTGCTCGTTGATATACATAAATTTAGGGGGAGTCTTATACTTATGGGGAGCATGTTGATTACAAAGTTTAATATATTGTCATCATCAAAAAGGGGAGAATGTTGGTTTATACCTTTTTGTGTTTTTAATAATGACAATATATTTGGGTTTGTGTAATGGTCTTATTTGATTTATCTGGACTAATATATATGTTTGTGCATGAAGATAATATACTTTGTATGGAAACATTAATCTTTACATGAAAATATTATATTTTGCATTGAGTGATTTTTTGCACGTTTGAGCTTAAAAGAGAAACTATTCATATATGGTGAAGTTATTTTAATGTTGACAAAATATTTGTATTGGGTTTAATTCTACAGAATTGGTTATTTTATATTTGGGCTGAACTAATATGCTTTCCTTATTGACCCAAGAGTGTATTTATAGTCCATTAGAATATTCATTCTCTAGGTCTGCATGAATTTTTATAGGCTATAATATCTTGCTGGGTTTAATTTTAGATATCATTTTTGCTGGAAAGATATTTAATAATATCATAACTTGTAACGAAAGGCGGTATATATTGGGAAGGAGTTTAAAAAGGTAATTACTCTTAATTCTCTAACTGATTGGAGATTGGGATATAACAAACTCTATCTAATATATCTCTTATTCCTTTATTTAAGCCTTTTCAATTTGATTTGAATATAATATCCTTGACTCTAAGGAATATATTATATCCGTTGGACATATATTACTATTGATATTATTCTTTATTCCATTCTTGATCTGAACAATTTTGTTATCAATTATTTTATAGTCGTTGGGTCCCTCATTATATATAGTCTTATTTCACGGCTAAGCAGTGGAGAATATAAGAAGCTAATTCACCTATTGAGAGTTTTCATTGTTTATTTTTAGTTATTCATTGTACTGTCTTTAATTCTTTTTTACTAGAAAATAAAAAATCTATTGTAATTTCTTCTATTATATTCAAAGTTCAAGTCATGTTTGACTTGGTCTATCTAGCATTAGATAGAATCTGTTCAGAGAGAGTTTTCAAGGTTGCAGAGGTGCAAATGTCTCAGTGGTGAGAAAAGTTGCAGAGGTGCAAGGGGACAGCGGTGTCCATAAGTGTGAAGCTACTTTGAACAGAGAATTCTTTTTATTGTATTTAATTAAATATTAAGTTTAATAAAAAGAGTCTCCAATACTAGTTGATATTGGATGTGGATTAAGTCACTAGATAGATGATAGGGGCTGAACCACATAAAAATCTTGGTGTCTTTACTTTTCTGCCTTCTCTTTTCCGTTTGTTTAATTTCTAGATATTTTGTTTTATTCGTTTGAAGATATACTAATCCATACATTAAAGCAGACAGATCTAACTGTCTGATATTAATAATAAACGAAGAATATAAGCTAAAGCAGACAAACATAGCTGTCTGATTTAAACCTGTTGCAGAAATTTTCAAAAAGATTTTACCGTTTATCACTTTTAGCTTAAACACTTATTCACCCCTCTCCCCTCTAGATGTGCTCATACACAGAATTACAGTTTGTTATAAAAAGTATATGCTTTCTACAACACTAATATTTACAAACAAAAATGGAAGAAAAATATTTCCATGAATTTTGCAAGTTTTACAAAATGGACTTCCTTTTTTTGATAAAGTTGAGTATCCGATTTGCAGTCCAACTAATCTCCTCACCCCGATCAGACATGACTATTTTTATTCGCTTGATAAATTGGAGTTAGTGATATTCAAATTCAAGATATCTGAATCTACGGCTCGTCCCGAGATATCATTCTCACCACCACACTCGGTGGGTCATGAGTGGCAACCACATGAAACAGCATTTATAAACATAAATTTCATTTATCATGTGTTAGGTTATAGGACAAAAAACCGCCACCAGCCATAAACTTTGCATGAAACAACCATTAACAATTAAGTATTTTTCAGACAAAACTTAGGTAAATGCTGTTTTCAATCATTTATACAATGCAACCACATTCCAATATCTTTCTTTGCCTCTTGAATTCAATAATAGAACTTGGGAAACGAGAGATTTGACAAAAACTTACGAGCATTCAACCATATGACTGAAACTGAAGAAGAGCCAATTGCGGATAAACATTAAATACGCAGAGCAGACTCGCCATATTATATTTAAATGACAGCAGCACATAACAACTATTCCATGACACAATGAAGTGATAGAAATTATTTGTCATGCTCATGCCAAAATTGGCCATATGTCAACAAACTTTATACTAAAAATTGACACACAACTATTAAAAGATGAGGAGGAGCCTTGTTTTATGGTTAGGGAGAGATATAATTCAAGACAAATGAGTATGTATCATGATCCTGATGATAAAAGCCCTTCATAATAGTTTACATGGACTGATGCTAGCTAATGTGTAACATGTTACTCCCTTTGTCCCACAAAAAGTCTTATTTACAAATTCTTTTTGTTCCACAAAAGAGTCTACTAGTAATATAAATCCTTGATATTTGTAAATGAGACTCTTTTTATAGAACGGAAGGAGTATAATAGAGAGTAGAATCACAAGTAATTTCACCCGTTTATGCGTGTATCATCAGTAATATTGCTAATCTAAAACATATGAAAAAAAAATGAGAGTTGCAGACTTGCAGCCAACAATATAAATTTCATAGGGAGTACAATACAACAATATCATGCCTAAGAGCATGGTCTAGGGAGATTTGCCAAAAATTAGGCCAGTCTCACCAGCATGTTATAAATAAATCAATGATCAAAACATCATTGATGAACATCTATCCATATTGGCCATTTCATCAAGGAATTCAAGAAACTACAAGTACTCGAGCATCAAAACTTGTAATAAAACTTGGACATCTATCTTCCTATTGCAATCAAAATGGCCACCAAACCCATAGAAGCTAGATTTGTATTATGGCCCCCAGTAGATTATCCCCATATTCCCATAAATAATAATCTGCACCAAGATGAAATTATTTATAATGTTACAATCAGACTATAGTTAAAGCTTGCAATAAATTTGAAGTAGTAGTATCATTGAATTCACATTTAAGTAAGCTATCAATACACTAACAAATATGCTAAAAGGCATTAAACTTGTCTAAAACATCATTAGTTTGTTCTCATGACATTATTTATCCACATATAACAACCTGCATTATTAAGAACCTAAAGCTTATAAGTAAACTATTATATGGATGCAACAAATATGAAGGAAGAAAAAATTACAGTCATTCAATTTATATCTATAAATAATACTCCATTGATCATTCATATTGGGTTCAGTTCACAGATCAAAATACCAAATCCAGGTGATGGGTTAGATTCAAATTGGATATATCTGATTAACTGACTAGCCTACAAGTGGTTGCTGGCTAAATTTAATGTACCAACATATACATAATTGGTAATGGCTTAATTTAACATTAACTGCATGGTAGGTCTGCCTATTTAAAAGGCCCATAGCATATAGAGTACAACTATAACCCCATTAATTGAAATATAGGTATGTAAATGAATTGCTATAGTAAATGCCCAAATAAATTAACTTTATGATGGAGTAGAAGCAACCATAAAGCTACTACTACTACTTATTAGTAGTATGACAGTTTAGGTGGACTCTGTTTTCAATCATTTATCAAATAAGGCACAATATGTTTTTCATCCCAGAAAGAGTCAGTAGAGATGTAAAAGACTGGAAAAAGATCTATTTATGTAACTTTAAAGTCCTTGAAGCAAGTAAAGGGTGACATCTTGCTGCATGATCACTCAACTGCATGGATACAAGTCACTTTCTAAAATTAATGGATTTTTTTATTAATGATCAGCTACTCTTAAAACTTTTTGTTTCTCCATAAATGATAAATCTCTCTCCAACTTACACACACATGCAGACTTGTATGCAAATGCTTGTGCAGATTGACCTAGTGTTGTGTAATTTACTACTAGTAATTTGTGCTTAAGCACACCTATGCATATTTCAAGAACTGAAGTGAAAAACTAGAAAACATATTTGTTCCTAAAAAATTTAATTTTATTTAAGACAAAATTACCTGGTCAAAAAGTTAAAACTCAGATTAAGGTACACAAAAAACAAGTTTATTTGATGATACATATATTGCACCATCCATTTGATTTATTCCCAACTCCATTTACTTTGCTCCCATGCTCCCAATCCTGAATCAGATTAAGAATTTTTTTTTAAAGTCTCACCTATCTTTAGTTGGCACTTTAACTATAGTCAGCATAAAACCCTATACTTAATCACACTGTGCCAAAAAAGAAAGGGGTGCCATGGAAAAGTCAAAATACTTTAGAGTTATGCAAACCTAAACCTCTTGAGCTGCTTGCCAAAATAAAGGATCAATTTTGACTTGTTGACGTTAATTTGAGATATTTTGAAATTCAAAATTTGATGAATATATTTGATTTTACACAACACAATTATGAAAATCGTAAACTAGTATAAAAAAAGTACTACTAAGATATTCTTTTCAAGATCGTTAAATGAATTATCTCAATTTTGAATATGAAAATATCATATATTGACTTTGAAAAAGTCAAACTTGATACTCCCTCAGTTCCAAATTATAAGATTCAATTTGATATATTTTTAAACTCAAATCTTATAATTTGAGATGATTCATTAAAGATTATGAAAAAACAAATCTTATAATGAATAGTATTTTTGAGATAATTTATAATATTCATCATTGTTTTGACTAAAATTAAAAGATTTATATAAATATTCTGCAGACGAGACATATTTAAGTAGGAGCTGTTTCTTTTTGATAACTGAGAAACCTTTGACAATTGCAAAGTCCAAACTAGCATCTTGAGCCAATATAAGGGTTTTAGACTTTTTTGTTATTTCTAATTATTTGTCGTTTGTGGTTATCTAGGAGAATTGATCACTATTTTTCTCAAATTGCCCCTCATTACTCCACCTAATTTTTTGATCCATATTTATGAGATAAGTGATGTGAAGGGTATTATAAACAATTGATAATATAGTTAATGATTTTCAATTATTTCCTTAATTCTTGTGCACATGTCTAAAACGACCTATATTAAGGGAACAGAGGGAGTAGTATTCGCAGACCAAACTACATATCCATGCATGTTCGACCTTATACATGCCTGAAATTAATTACAATTAAGTTCTAATCCAGCCATTATGTGCTGGGGCGTAACAGCTTGAGGTTGAGAATTCAAGTCAAGAAAAAAAGGTAGAAAAGGATATACTAGTAATCTATTGAGTAATGTGAACACCATTAAAGCTATATAACTCTGACTTTGCCATCTCTAAATTGGACTTTACAATAAATAAATACCACTAACCTTGAGTTGCAGGCAGAGTATCTTTATTCAGATAAACAACGGGAATCACTTATTCAGTAAGACCTTAGCAACACACATATATATACATACATACATACATACATGTTAGTTTTTCTCTTTTTTGATGAGCTCAACAGAAAAGAATAAATAAACTTGAGAATATGATCGAATTTATTTTAGTATGTTCAGTCTTCAGAGAGAATTGATTGAGAATAAGTTTGCATTCAACTCTTCAGATCAGAAGGTAGGTTTGCACCTTCCAAGATTGTAGAAGAAATAATACTCATTTATTTCTGTTAGGTGTATAATTAAACATACTAAAATGACATAATTGGCTTCATGAAGGCTGAAGCAGCACCGTCCACCAACACCTCTTGATAATAGTAAGTAGGTGCATGTTTTTTTAAGTCATTTTAATATACTACATTTACTGCGCTCAAGACTAAAGAATACAAGGCACTTTCAATATCCACCACGACCACCAGACATTATAAGCTCCCTCCAATGGCGAAGCCAGGATAAAAATACAGTCGGGTCAAAATTTTATGATGCTATAAATAATTTAGCGGGGTTCGGAGCCAATTTTTTAAGATAATTTTGTGTTTTTTGGCCAGTGCCCAATTGCATATGTAAAACATGTATTTTGTTATAATATTGTTAATATAATAAGTAATAACATTATATATATATATATACCACACATCCCTTAGTAATACGTCTTTCTAATCACAAATTTGTTAATAAATATTTAAATTTCATATATTATAAAAATAATATAAATTAGATTATTATTTATTTTAAAAATATTAGAGGAGTAGAAGTAATATAGAAGTGAAAAAGTTATAAAAAATTTAAATTGATCTCGTTTATTAAAAAATTTATAAAATTTCAGTGAATCAATTTATTCATTAAACTTAAATTTCTTCTTAATTTATCATATATTATAAATTTTTTTTAATGAGATCAATAACCTTCCAAGTGACTTCGCCGCCCCTGACTCCCTCCATCCTAAAAAGATATTATGGTGAAAGTCAACAATAAAAGTGGTACTCTTTGTTTTTTAGATGGAGGGAGTCCGAGGGGGTATGAAATAGAAACCTGGAAGCTTCAATTCCTTGTGAATTAACAAGCATGTTATGGTATGATGTAGGACTTGCATGCTTTGTGAAATGAAAAATGGAAAAATAAATAAATTATATGCTTACATACAAAATTATTGTTCTGCGTAATGCATACCTGAGAATTCAAATCCACCAGGAATAAGATTCACCAAGATAAAGTCCACATGGGGCTAATGACCTTTCGTTCTTGAGGGGTACACCCTACATGTAATGCTTAAAAGGTACTGCATGTCAAAACGAAAGTCTAAAGAGTTACCATCAGACTTTCGGATATCCTATAATTCAATAATTGGAAATCCAAACACGTTTCAATACAGTGCAATAAACAAAGCCTTGGGGACACTGCAATTCTTTTTATACAGCAAAATGGCATAGCTAACAGTTACTGCATTACAAAATAATATTGATCTCAAGTTTAATACTACAAAATAAGAAAGAAGAAGAAGAAAAAAACACAATAAATTAGACAGAGAAAAGCAATGAAAATTTATGTTAAATATTCTAAGAAGTAGTAGGAACACCAATGCTTTGAAATATATTCATATATCATTATTCTGTTCATTACAAAAATATTTCCTATCATATACAAATATATCAAAATCAGCTGGCTTACTGCTAAAACGGTTATCTTAACTACTCATATAGATATATTGAGATCAATTCTAGGTTTCTTCAGCGGCATTGGTGATGGAACAATCATATTGCACCGAGGGCATTTAGGGTTGCTCTTTGATATTAGCACATAAAGCAGGCAACTGGGGCAACCAGCAGCAAGAGAGGGATATGATTTCTCCTCAAAGTCCACATGATCAGTTTCTTTGATTGAAGACGATGAATTCGAAGGTGAAGAAGACTGTGACATGGATATGGACCGCTTTCTGATTGTCTCTTTCTCTGCTCTTTCAAGTGCGGATTTTACCTTGTCAAGAGTGCATACACTTTGGTATTTTGATGATGAAGAAGATTGGACAAGCTTTAGGTCCAAGCTAGTGTCATCAAACAGGCACAAAGGTTGTTTTGATGCAAGTGGAAAGTTCAAGTCTTGAAGCTTTGAAACTGTTTGATTGGTTTGGTTCTTATGTTCTGATGATGAACCAGATGTATTTGAAGAGTTGCATCTCTGGAGATAAACCTTTCCTGACTGCAATAATTTATGGTAAAAAAATATCAATATAGGAAAGAAAAAAATGGAAGACATAGGTATGCACACACACACCCACATATATAAATATATATATATATATATATATATATCAAAACTCGAAAAATAAGGGTTAAATGCTCTGCTATAGAGTTATAAGAGATACAGAGGATTCTAAAATGCACGATGATATAAACAGCTGCTGCTGCAAGATTTAAATAACACATTAATTTGCATTAATCAATATGATATTAATATATGATCATCCCATTACTTTAAACTTCACAGCAATACATTTATCACAAAATTAGATTACTAACTTAAAAAGTTGCTGAGGGAACTTCTTCATTAGGAAAAAGTAGTGACATGCCATTCTTTTATATATAAAAATTATTAACCGACACTGAAAATTCTGAGAGGGAAAACAAAGGTAAATCTACATGCACATAATCACGTCCACGTGCATCCAAGACTATGGAAGAGACAGACAGAATATTCATAAACGTTTCAAAGGGAATTGAAGAATCAGAAAATAAATGAATGAATCA
This sequence comes from Panax ginseng, assembly GCA_020205605.1. Lineage (NCBI taxonomy): Eukaryota > Viridiplantae > Streptophyta > Magnoliopsida > Apiales > Araliaceae > Panax > Panax ginseng. The sequence continues at coordinate 131,423,536 of CM035138.1, forward strand.
AATCCACATAAATGTTTATAACTTTGTACTAATGGTAATCAATTCTTTTTTCTGTGAACATAGGAGGATACTACTACAAATCAAAAAATAAATAGAGTTTAATATAAATAAAAGCAATATTAATAGAAATTCCAAATAATAACATACATTCAAAAGAACACTCCGTTAAAAATACCAAATTCATCCCATAATTATATCAAAACAAACATACCAAACTCATAAATTACTGTTTGATTGAGAAATAATATACTGGAAAAAGATAAGGAGATACTAAAAACCCAAGAACAATAAAATAAAAATTTTGATAAACCAAAAATGAATTCTCTTACTTTCTAATAAAAACCCCAAAATTCTCTGATAACTTTTTTTTTTACCAGATTTTGTAAACAACCAAACAGTGAAGATTAGGGTACCTTCAAATCGAGCCGCTTTTCATACCCAGAAGGAACTTGCAAGTCCAGGTCTAATTCTTTGGAATCAATGGTGGAACAACCACCCAGCAAATCCCGGGTAATCAGAGCCGATGATTTCGATTTCCCACTCCCCTGCTGCTGCTGTTCTTCCTTGTACCCGTTCATTGACCGAAGCAGGTAGCTAACGTCAGCCGCCATCGCCATCCCTTCCTATTTCTCCTTCCTATAAACAAACCCCTATTGCACAGAGATTAAAATTTTAAAACCCACCTCTGAAAAACTTGAAGAAAGAGATATATAGAGAGAATTTGATAAATTCAACACAAACCCAATACATATATATATAGAGAGAGAGAGTGAGAGAGGGAATACAAACATGAGTTCTACTACTAATTAAATAATACTAATAAATTGAAAATTACCCAGTAAAGGTAATGAGGAATTTGTAAGTATGTATGTATTTATGGAGGGGTTGGGGAATTAATGGAGGGGGAGTGGAAAAGAAGGATCGGAAGTGAGGAGAGATAAAGAGGAGGGACCTGTCAGTAATGGCGGCATTAAATGATTCGAAAGGAAAAAAAATAAGGAAGGGAGAGAGGAGAGGAATGGAATGGTAGTGGACAATTGTGATTAATTGCGAGGAGCACACAAGCACAAAATCTATTTAAGACTCTCCCTTAACTTTTTCCTTGCGAGTTGCTCATTAATGAGACATTGACCGTTTACTCTGTTCATAATAATAGTAATAGTATAGTACTATTAGTATTAATCTTTAAACTTTTATTTTTTATAGACACATATATAATAAAAATTTAGGATAAAATAATTTTAAATTAAAAAATTGGTGAATCTTAATACTTCCTCAAGTTTGATTTTTAAAAATTAATTTTAAATTTAAAGTGATTTAGTTTACTGTTAAAAATAATAAATCTTGTGATTAATAGTAATATTTAAGTACTTATAATTTTCATAATTATATGACAAAAACTAAATTTATTCATGTTAATTTTGAATCTAAAAATATTTTAAATTGAATTTAAAAAGTTAATATTGATCTTATATATTTTATATGAAGAGAGTACTAAAAGCGTAATTATTAAAAAAACTTTATATTTATTAAATTTAATTTCTATATTTTAGAAAATTATTGTAAAACCTTTATGAAGATTTAGACATTATAAAATAGAGTCTTGTTATTTATTGCGAGAGTTATTTGTCAAATTATATTACTGTCAAATTATATCGATACATGAGATTGAATATAATTATTATAAAATTGACATGTTATATCAAATATTTCATTAAAATATTACTACAAACTACTAGTAATTCTCTAAAAAGACATGTAAAATTATAAAATATATTATTATCCTATGGAGTATATAAATTGTGAACCTCTAGTTTATTCTATGGTTCCAAGGTTGTCATTTATTGATTCTCCTTGTTTTATTTTTTTATTTTTTTATTTTTGTAGTTATCTCCAACGTACGGTGGTTGCCGGTTGGCTATTTTGTTTGGGTTTCTAACTTAGTTATAGCAATTAATTTTTCTTTGTATTTTTCCTATATTTATATTTTATATATTGGCTTGGTCTTCTTGTTTAATACTTTAGATTATAATTTTTTGACTTTTTTTTAATAAAATAATATTTATATTCACATGATTTTATTTATTTATTGACTAACGTGGGATATAAGGTAGTTAGGTATTAAATTATTTTAATCAAAATTAAATGCATTTATTAATATTAGCTTCATGAATCTGCCAGGTGGTTATATTTTGTTGAGCTACTAATTAAAACCTCCTCCGGGTTATTATCCCTCAATAAATGCATGTATCTAATCTAAACCTACCTTGAAAGAGAGAGATAGGGTTTTAAATTTTAAATTAGGTGGTGTAATAAATCATTAATATCACTTCCTCCACGTGGAAAATAACCCACCGAATTATTTGAATTTAAATAATTACTCCCCAACAATTATATTTAGTTATTTTATTGAAATAGAAAACAATTCTTATGGTAAGAAATTTCAATGCCTTATGTAGAGGAATGAATTTGTGGATGTAAAATCATTTACATTAAATGGCCTTTATTTGCATTTATTACCAATATAAATTTTATCCTATCCATAATGATAATATCAAAGTAATATTTATTTTAAGTAATTGATATTGTAGGAACAAAAATTATATTGTTAAAATAATAAATGTTACTTAAGTTATTATTATTATTAAAATAATTATAAATGTGTTGTTGCATCTATATTTGCTCTGAGAATAATAATCCTTCGGAAACTACAATCAAACTTTCAGTGACACTAGCTTGATCAATTAATACTAATGGTCTTCTTTTTTTATTTATTTTCTTAGGCAGTGAATTTTTTTTCTTTTTGTTTGTCGTTTTTTGATTTCAAAGAAACAATAACAATTTAGGTTATCATATCATTTCTATATTAAATATTAAATTTTTTTTCACGGAATTTAAATATATATATATATATATATAGTAGTGAAATCTAATATTTATTACAATTAAGAATAAATGGACATAGTACGTAACTCTTATGCTACGTTTGGATTGAAAAAAAAAATGAAATTAGTGAATAAATGAAATAATGAGTGAAATGATTCATTTGATTCCTAGATGGAATGAGTCATTTTATATCTTCCTACAATGAATAAAATTTACAAATTTAGTTTGCATAAGAATTGTTTATTCCATTCCAATAAAACAACTAAATATAATTGTTGAGGCGTGATTATTTAGGCCTGGATGGTTTGGTGGGCCATACACCACGTGGAGAAAGTCTCCCTACGTAGGAATCTGTTTTGGCCAGTCGAAAAACTTTAAAAAATCTAAGATTCTTAACTGTAGTTAATTTCTAACAAAGAGTCAGGAGGATAGTGTCCGATTTTCTATCTTGAATGATATTCAATTCTATCCCATTAATATATTCATCCTAATGAGAAATTCTATTTCCATGCAAGAACGGACCTGTAATAGGAGATGTGATCATTATAAATACAAAGTTACACCATAATTCTTAGGTATCTCATTGTTTTTTCGCACTAAAGCTTAATACCTTTATTATTAACCTTATTCAATCTATATTTATTCTCACACCTGAGTTATCCCAACAGTTTAAACCGTCAAATTTTTTCGTATAACTTTCATTTATGTACAGAATTAAACACGCTGTTGGTGATTCAATTCTCACCTTGATTCTTGCTTTTGATATCCAAAAGTAGCATTACTATTTTTCCAAGAATTTTTTTTTATGGTACAGATGAGTTAAAATGGAAGTTAGGACTTTGTCATGTCCCTCTAGTTTTTGATCCCATATTAATTGCTAATGTTTTTCTAGCTGAAAACTTTTATGATGAATGACGAGGTGCTTGCATCATTTCATATTTTAGTATGACTATTTTATTAGAATTTCATGATTTTTTTTCAAAATCCTAATAATACAATGTCATATGCCATTAATGTCAAGATGACATCATTACTCAATAAATAATGTTCTATTAACAAATTTTGTACTCCATCCGTTCGTTAATATATGTCATTTTAGATGATTTTATTTTTTCTTAATTATTTGTCGCTTTATATAATAATTAATTATAATTTTTTTAAATTTTTTCAAAATTACTCTTCATGAAAAAATATTACAGATAAAAAAGAGTATGAGACAAGTATGGTAATTATGAGAACAAAAACTCTATGTAGACATAAAAATTGGTCATGAGTGTATTTGAATTAATCTCGATTTCAAGTAATACTTTTTCTCTCTTTTCAGATTTGAGTTTAACGAAAAAAAGAAAAGGAAGAATCTGTTATGAATAGTTATATTATGGATGTTCATTCATTTTCTATAACCTACATAACCTACATATTAGTACATTGATGAGCTATTCATTCTCTCTATTTAAGTTTGTATTTCTTTCATCTTCTATCTTTGTTCATGTATTTGTGAAGCCTATAAATAAAGGCTCACTATCCATGTATTTGAGTACTTGAAGAATATTAGAAAATCTCATTTCTTATATATAATCTTCTTATGCTCTCTCTAAAATTATAATCGTTATCAAAGTATTAATTAGCTTTCCTTATTTTTTATCTTGAAGATAATCATATTTTGTTTGTAGCAGAAGAAGATAATCATAGTTGATTTGAAGGAGAAGGTATAATTCTCTTTCTCCATATATATAATATATGTTATGTTCTGTTATTACGACCATATGAATAAGAGGTGATAACAGTTTCGTGTATATATATGTTGTCTATTATCTCTGCACCACCAATATGTCCATTGTCCACTAGTACTCTATAGCTAATGGTGTGAAATGGGTCAAGAAATAACATTGACCACACAACTGTGGTAAAATTAATTATTCTGATTTTAATAGTATAACAATTGGTAACAACCCTTGCGTGAAAGTACTAAAATAATAAAAATGGACTGTTTGAATACATTTTTGCATCACCTTGACTTTGAATTTGTAAGTTTATTTGTTGGCATTTTTTTTAGTAGAGGCTGCAAGCTCAGCAAAAGAATAAAGTAATGTTCTGTTTTTACGGCTACTGTCTTTTTATGCAATAATTCAAAAGAGAAAGTCTTTTTGTTCTAAAAACAAATAAAGTATTATGTTAATTATGTTGTGTATTTAATTTATTTTTAGAATATTTTCTTCTAACTAGTTAATCATATTTGTGATAGTTCATAATGTCAAACATTGCTAAACTCGAATTTGTGGCTCTTGACATTCTTTGGAAAGAATTATTTATCATGGGTGTTAGATCTTTGAAATTCATCTAGAATGCAAAAAGGTCTTGGTGATACTATCAAAGAAGGAAACAAAACATCTAGTCAAGATAAGGCCAAAGCGATGATATTTCTTTGTCATCACCTCCATGAGGACTTAAAATTGAATATTTGGTCATTAAAGATCCACTTATCCTTTGGAACAATCTAAAGGAAAGATACGACCACCAGAAAACTTTAATTCTTTCTAAAGCTCGTTATGATTGGATGCATCTAAGATTACAAGATTTTAAATCTGTAAGTGATTATAACTCAGCTATGTTTCGAATCAGTTCTAAATTACAATTATGTGGAGAAAAGATCACTGATGTAGATATGTTAGAAAAGACATTCTCCACCTTTCACGCATCTAATATGCTCCTGCAGCAACAATATCGTGATAAGGGCTTTAAGAAATACTCTGAACTGATTTCATGCGTCCTTGTGGCTGAGCAAAACAATGAACTATTGATGAAAAATCATGAGGCCCGTCCAACTGGATCTACTCCATTCCCTGCAGTGAATGCCGTAACATATAATGGAAAAAACAGAGGTCACGCCAGTAGTCGTGGACATGGTCATGGACGCGGACGTGGATGTGGTCGAAATAATCATCGTGGTGGTCATTTCTCAAACACATATACCCACCAGAAGTGGGAATATAAGGATGGAAAACGCGAAAAAGGTGATAAAGATAAAAATACCATAGAGAATTTGTGTTATCGTTGTGGAGGTAAAGGCCATTGGTCTCATGCACCGTCAATACACTAAAACATCTTGTTGACCTCTATCAACAATCATTAAAAGATAAAGGGAAGAAGATAGAGACAAATTTTGCTAGTGAGGATGGAAAAGATGAGACAAATCTCAATTTTTCTAGTAAGGATGGAAAAGATGAGACATATCTTGATTCTCGAAATGATGATTTTAATTATGGTTGTGTTGATACCACTCATCTAGATGTTCTTGATTTTTTCTCAAATTCTCGAAGAAAAAATGGACTTCTAACATTTGGTGATGAGAGTGTCCAAATATAAAATTTTTTAGATGATGCTTTTGATCTTTATTGGACTTTATTTTAAGCATTAATAAAATTCTAATTATTATGTTTTTATCATGTTTAAGCATTTTCTTATGATTTCGTTATATATGGGATATTTTATTAATCGATTATATATTTCTTATTTTCTTTGAATAACATAGATACTCTCTTGATTCGATTTGCAATGAATGGTGGAGATATATGTCTGCAGACAGTACCACTAATACACAATTATATTCTGAGAATAAGAAATATTTTCTTCTTCATAATGCAAAAGGCCAATGTTAAGTACTTATATCGGGTAGTGCAAAATTGATAGAAGGCTCCAGAAGAGCTAACATTTTCTTGCCTGAAGGAACAAAACTTGAAATTGATGAAGCATTATACTCTCCCAAGTCTCAAAGAAATTTATTGAGTTTTAAGGATATCCATTTGAAATGGGTATCATATTGAGACAACATGTGAAGGAAAGATTGAGTATCTTCACATTACGAGTATAATCTCGGGTAATAAAAGTGGGTTAGAAAATTACCGATTTTTTCCTCCGGTTTTGTACTACACGAGAATTAGAACAATTGAAACAAATGTGGTTGTTAATAAAAAGCTAACGAATCACAATAACTTTGTTGTTTGGCATGAGCAGTTAGAGCCATCTGGATCGATAATGATGCGAAGAATAATTAAGAATTCATGTGGACATCCATTGGAGAACCAATGATTCTTCAATCGAATGATTTCCCGTGTCTTTGCTTGTTTTCAAAGCAAGTTAATTGTCTCGGCAATCATCGGCCAGATAAGATTTGAATCCCTTACTTTTCTAGAACAAATACAAGGTGATATATGTGGACCAATTCATCCACCATGTGGACCTTTTAGATATTTTAGAGTTTTAATTGATGCATCAACAAGGTGGTCACATGTATCTCTATTATCAACTCGTAATCTGGCATTTACGAGGTTACTTGCTCACTTAATCAGATTACGAGCACATTTTCCAGATTATCCCATCAAGAAAATTCGTATTGACAATGCTGGTGAATTTACTTCCCAAACTTTCAATGATTATTGTATGTCTATTGGGATAAGTGTTGAACATCCTGTAGCACATGTTCACACACAAAATGGCCTTGCAGAATCATTGATTAAACGTCTTTAATTGATTGCAAGACCATTACTAATGAGATCAAAACTTCTAATTTCGCTTGGGGTCATGCTTTATTTTACACGCAAGAACACTAATTCGCATCGGACCAACAAGTTATCATAAGTACTCTCCTTTTACAATTGGTTTTGGTCAGAACCAAATATTTCTCATCTAAGAATTTTTGGTTGTGTTGTATATGTTCCAATTCCTCCACCACAACGTACTAAGATGGGACTTCAAAGGAGGTTAGGAATATATGTTGGATATGAATCCCCATCTATAATTAAATATTTAGAACCATCAACAGGGGATTTATGTAAGACCCCAAATTATTAATAAATGAAATTTAATTTCCTCTATTTATTATTTTGAAATAGTAAGGGTTGAATTGATTAATGTGGTTAGTTATGGGTAAAATGCGCGAATATTTTAAAAATAAGTAGATGGTTATAAAATATTCATTGTTGTCGGGGAATATTCGTTTGGTCGTGGAATATTCTTGTTGTCGAGGAATATTAAATGCGATTTGCCGCGATCTTTTGTGGGCCCATAATGTGAAGCGATTGGATGAAGAAAACACAAGTATAAGTTGTTTATAAATAACCGCGTAGTTATTACCATTAATCTTGTTGGAATACTAAATTGGTTTAAAACACAAGAATGTCTGGCGTTCAGACAAAGAAATAACCTGCAGTATTGCACCAATTATTGATTCTTACGTGAAGGCACTACTCAATAATTGTTTAGTGAATTCTCGCTCAAAAGATTTTATTTTATTGATTCAATAATTGCTTTGCGTTGATATTTTATATTCTTGTTGTTTGATAATTGTCTTTACTACGTATTTTCCATTATCGAAGCAATAATTCATATTATCTGAATAATATTATTAGAAAACATTATTAGCAATGTCTAGAAAGTTTTGTCTAAGGAGAGGTTTGGTCACCTAATTGCACGCCAGTAAGGAGAAATTCTTATTGAAAGCCCTCTTTCCAGGAGCTGATTGTCACAAGATCTTGTGATTCTGTAATATTATTTGTGAATAATTAATTAATGATTTATATGATGAGGAAAATATTGATTTTATGTGGATATAGATGGAGAAAATTTTTAAAGTGACAATTGTTAAAAATTGATATTTTATCTTTTTGATAAAATAATATTTTATTATATTATATAATAATGATGATATTTTTTTACAATGAATGTGGGATATATGAGTATATGAGGAGAAAGAGTATTTTTGTTGTAAAAGTTGTTTAAAACATGTTAAACATGTCTGTGGGCCCATTTCTTGACTAAAATTTGATTATAGCCTGTAAAATCGTCCGTTTATGAATTTCGGTCAATTTCTGTTTGGAATTTGGAAAAACTTTCTTCTGCAAAGTTGTAGAGAATTGAGTTTCCTATAAAAAGTTGCAAGATTCGAATTTTCTGATAAAATGGCTATTTGTTATGAATTATTGAAGTTCCGAAATAATTGATTTATGAATGTTTTAATTATTTTAATAAAGAAAAACGTTTTTTTTATTTTTTGTGAGTTGGTGGCTGATGCTTGGGTCTGGTGTAGTGTGCGTAGAAAAATTTAATATATATATTAATATTTTATTAAATTTTCTGCTTTGGTGTTCTAAGCATTTTTCTATAAATAGGGTGCTTAGGTTAGAATTAAAAATCACACCAGAAACTAAAGATTTTTCTCTCTATTATATTGAGCGTATTCTTGTGAGTATTTTAATACTTTGAGTGTTGCTATACGATGTAAGTTCAAGTCATAACTTATATCCGGTGTTTCAACTAGAAGTACTGTCTTTACGAGGTAATGGATGTTATTTTATTCGAAAATGATATTATTTCTTCAATATCATTATGCCAAAATATTGGTTGGAAATTTTTATCAAATTTAGAACTTTTCATGTCGGGGTTACTATTCATGAGTTACTATTCACGAGTTACTATTCATGAGTTACTATTCACGAGTTACTATTCACGAGTACTATTCACGTAAGCATGATGATGTTTTTTTGTGAAATTTTATCTTTTGGTGTCGAGATTCTTATTCACGTATCTGGCATTATTCACGAATACGACACTACTCATGAGAAAAAATTAAATTTTCTTTTCTATGTCCAAGATTATGCATTATAGTTCCTATCTTTGATTGGATCTATGTTTTAGTCTTCATTAATTTTCTCCACTCCGGTTATTTATGAAGTATTTTTCGAACTTGGGTTATTTAAAGTATGAATCCTTAATACTTGTTCTTTTGTTTCCTTTGGATTCGTTTTTTTCTTTAAAATATTTTTCATCATCCTTAGTCCTAAATGATGATATTCTTGAATATCTTTGGCTTTGTAGTGCAAAGATGAATGATTTCGATGAATATCTTTGGCTGTAGTGGAAAGATGAGCAGTGTTTAGATGAACATGATTAATCGATGAATATCTTTGGCACTGTAGTGCAAAGATAAATATTTAATTCCAGATATATATTGATTGATGTTACAGGGATAAAATATCGATGATGAACTTTTAAATTCATATATAGAAGATAGTAATTTTCATTCTCTACTTAACTTTTCTAATGAATTATTATTTCCGCTGCGAAGATTGATTTAAAACTGGTTGTCTATTGTATTCTATTAAATTTTTCCCTGTTGAAGACTAACGATAATTTGTTCTATGTTATCTTAGTCATAATATTCTTTTCTTGGGCTAGTTGAGCTCACCCTTTTCCTTGTTGTTCCATTTTTCTTCTCGAGAGGCGAGAATGTAGCGAAGTCTTAGTGGAGTGTGGAATGATGGTTTTAGAAGTTGTTCTAGTAGTCCTCCACTATTCTGTAAAATAGTGTATTAATAATTATAATTAGGACTTATTTGAGTGTGGATATTGTCTAGATGACAATATTTGTATTTAAACTCACAGTTTTTATGTTGTATTAATAAAGTTGTAGTTGTTTACATACCATGTATTTTGACGACTCAGAATGGGTGTTGTATATTGTTTTGGGGCGTCACAATTTATTTCTGACTAGATTCATTTGATTGTCATTTTGATGAATCTGTCTTCCCAACATTAGGGGGAGAAAATAGGCAGCTGGAAAAAGAGATAAGCTGGAATGAATTATCATTGTCTCATTTTGATCCTCATACAAAACAATGTGAACTAGAAGTTCAGAAGATAATTCATTTACAAAGTTTTGCAAATCAATTGCCAGACGCATTTTCTGACCCAAAGAGTGTAACAAAGTCACATATACCAGCTGTTAATGCTCCAATTAAAATTGATGTCCCAGCAGGACAACCACTTGTTGCAAATGAATCTAAAGCACGCTTGAAGCGTGGTAGACCAGTCGGTTCCAAAGATAAGAATCCTCGTATGAGAAAAGGAAAAAAGATTCAAGATGGTCATGAGGATGAAATGGTAACTCCAGAAGAGTCTACAGAAAAACCTCTAGACATGACTAAAATTACAGTTCCAAAAGACAATCAGGTACCTGAAATCATGAAAATGAAGAGATCTCGATAAATTATGTCATGTCCAGAAAAATATGAAACCGAAATGAAATTGACGTCGATAATGTTTTTTCATACAATATAGCGCTAGATGTTATAAAAGATGACGAGGATCTTGAACCAAGGTCTATTGTGGAATGCATGCATAGAATTGATTGGCCAAAATAGAAAGATGCAATTGAGGCAGAATTGAAATCTCTTGAAAAGAGAAATATTTTTGGACGATGGCGTACACCGATGGTGTAAAACCGATTAAGGGTACAAATGGGTTTTTTCGAAAACGAAATGAAAAAGGTGAAATTATGCGACATAAAATACGACTAGTTGCTTGCGAGGATTTTCACAAAGACCGATATTGATTATGAAGAGACATACTCTCCTGTGATGGATGTGACTACTTTTCGATTTCTAATCGATCAGCAATAAAGAAGGACTTCACTTTGCGTCAATGGATGTCAATTATCGCATATTTGTATGGCCCACTAGATAATGAAATTTATATGAAACTCCCAGAAGGATTTAAGTTGCCAGAAACATGTAAATCCGGTTCTCGAAACGATGCTCGATCAAATTAAATAGATCTCTATATGGATTAAAACAATCCAAATTGCATTTGGTATAACTGTCTTAGTGAATATTTGTTAAAGGAGGGATATAAGAATGATCCTGTTAGCCCATGCATTTTTATAAAGAGATCTAGATTTGAGTTTGTTATTATTGCAGTATATGTTGGATGATCTAAATATCATTGGAACTCTGAAGAGATTTCAAAGGTAGTTAGGTAATTGAAAAGAAGAATTTGAAATGAAAGTTCTTGAAAAACAAAATTTTGTCTTGGGTTACATATAGAGCATTTAAAAGGACGGTATTCTTGTGCATCAAACATCTTATATAGAGAAGGGGCCAAAACGATTTTATATGGACAAAGCACATCCGTTGAGCACCCCAATGGTTGTGAGGTCACTTGATGTAAATAAAGACCATTTTCGACCTGGAGAAAATGATGAGGAGATTCTTGGTCCTAAAGTACCATACTTGAGTGCAATTGGAGCACTAATGTATCTTGCTAGTCATACACGACCTGATATATCATTCTCTGTCAACTTATTAGCAAGATATAGCTCTTGTCCAACCCGAAGGCATTGGAATGGGGTTAAACATATACCGTTACCTACAAGGTACAAAGGATATAGGTTTGTATTTTTCTAACCAACCCAAAGCAGATTTGGTGGTTTTGCGGATCTGAGGTACTATCGAGATCCTCATAATTCTCGATCATAAACTGGATATGTATTCACTTGTGGTGGAACCGCCATTTCTTGGCGTTCGATGAAAGCAAACTATAGTTGCTACATCTTCTAACCATCTTTAAAATTTTGGCAATACATGAAGGCTAGTCGTGAATGTGTATGATTAAGGTCTGTAATTCAACACACATCTGAGGAGCTTGCGGTTTATCTTCGGGAGAAAACACAAAGCGGTCGTATATGAGGATATCTGACGTCGTTGTCAACTCGAGGAAGGATATATCAAAGGTGATAGAACAAAACATATTTCACCAAAGTTCTTTTTCACTCATGACCTTTAGAAGAATGGTGATATAAATGTTCAAAAATCCAGATCAAGTGAAAATTTGGCGATTTATTAACAAAAGCGCTTCCTAGTTCTACATTTGAAAAGCTAGTCCACAACGTTGGATTACGTCGACTCGAGAGATCTCAAGTGATATAATCATGAGGGGAGTAATTAAAATTTTCATAAAGCAATATCTCATAAGTTTTGAAGAATTATGTACTCTTTTTTCCTTCACTTAGGTTTTTATCCCACGTGGTTTTTTTCTAGTAAGGTTTTAACGAGGCATATTCTTGATAATGGACATCGAAGGGGAGTGTTATGAATAGTTATATTATGGATGTCCATTCATTTTCTATAACCTACATAACCTACGTATTAGTACATTGATGAAAGCTATTCATTCTCCCTATTTAAGTTTGTATTTCTTTCATCTTATCTTTGTTCATGTATTATTTGAAGCCTATAAATAAAGGCTCACTATCCATGTATTTGAGTACTTGAAGAATATTAGAAAATCTCACTTCTTATATATAATCTTCTTATTCTCTCTCTAAAATTATAATAGAATCTAGGTTTAAACCAAGATCTAAATAACTAAATAAGTGTGTAAATTTTGCCAATGTATATATAGAACTTAATTTCTCTAAAAATTACAAAGAAAAAAAGTCTTAATTTTGGATTAATTTTTCTATTTTTTTTCTTCTTTACAAAATAGAACAATTAATATTAGGGCATTTGGTGCAATTAATGTGACGACATTAAGTCCATTAATATTTGTTGAGTATAAAATTTTTATTTGCATCAGAAGAGCTTTCTTCTTCTGAAAAAAAAAAATAAATAAATAAAGAAGAAGGCTCTGCTCTGAGATGTAAATATATTAAAATACTTTTTCTATATATACGTTCATATCTATAATTGGTTTGGTTATAGGTAAACATGATTAGATTATCAATTGTAGCACTGCAATTGTCAGAGTTATTTTTGAGTTCTTTGGTGCATATGTTATATGGGTTTTAAATTAATGGTTTTACATTCCTAATTTGGATATTAAATTTAAAGGGGTCAAAGATGAGGAGCCGAAAATTTTAACATCTGCTGATAATTAGCATGGGAACAATGAGGTGTTTAGCATGTCTGATTTAGTACACATATGTACATCATTTTTTTAAATGAGGACTTTTAATACTTGATTATCTTTTTCCTGTGTGAATAATTTTTTGCATAATTTTGTATATTTACAAATTGTTGAAATGGACATTGTGGACTTATAGTTTGGGAGTTGTGACAATGTTGATTTGAATGTAGGAGAGAGTGGTGATGATATAGAGTTTCAAGTAGATAATGAGTTAGAAGAGTCAAATTCCATTTATAATCCTCAAGTAAGACTTGAGCTAAAGCCCAAAATAGGACAGCAATTTGAGACATTAGAGGATGCCAAAAAAAATTACAATGCATATGCAAAAGAGGCCGAATTTAGTATTCGAAGTTGGACCCAAAGGAATAAAGGGGGAGGGAATGAAGAAATCATAAGGAAGGAATATGTTTGTTTTAAGGAAGGACGGGGTTCAATAGTAGCAGATACTGATACACAAAGGCGTTGGGGGAATGTGAAGAGAATTGCAAAGCTAAAATTGCTTTTTTGAAATTAAAATCTGAATTTTTTGTTGTGAGTGTATTTATTGAAGGGCATAGTCACACATTGTCCACCCCAAGAAAAGTCCATCTTTTAATATCCCAGTGCAATGTTTCTAATGCCCAAAAAAGCTTAACACAACAACTTAGAATGGTAAATATACCATTGCATCAACAATATAATTTTTTGGGAGTTCAAGCAGGGGGGTTAGAAAACATAGGATGTACGTAAAAAGATTTATATAATTATGAGAGGGATAAACGTAATAAGATGAAGGGGCATGATGGTGGTATGTTGGTTGAATATTTTAAATTAGAACAGATCAAGAATTCTTCTTTCATATTTCAAATTGAGTCAGATGATGAAAATCGTATTACTTCTTGTTTTTGGGTCGATGGAAATTATAGACATGCATATAACTTTTATGGTGATGTGGTGATATTCGATACTACATACAATACCAACCGGTATGGAATGATTTTTGCACCATTGTTGGGGATTAATAATCATGGGCAGACCATTGTCTTTGCTTGTGCTTTCTTATCTGATGAGACTGTAGATTCTTTTGTTTGGCTTTTCAATCAATTCCTAGAATCTATGCCAGGTGATGCTCCAAAGATGATTATCACTGATCAAGATCCAGCGATGGTGAAAGCTATTTTTGAAACTCTTCCAAGTACTTATCATAGGTATTGTAGTTGGCACATTTTGACACAATTTTCTGAGAATTTAGATTCGGTAAAATATGCTCAATACTATAAGGAATTTTTAGATTGTATATGAAAATCAGAAAGTACAGAAGAGTTTGACTCTAGGTGGTTGGGTCTTGTTCTCATAAGTGGGTTGAATTAAAATATATAGCTAAAGTCAATGTTTGAAATTCGTTCAAGATGAATGTCTGCATATGTTAATCATGTTTTCTCGGCCGGTATGTCAAGTAGCCAACGAGCTGAGGGCACTCATGCATTCTTCAAGAGATATGTTAACAAAATAAATACATTGGTGGATTTTATGATTCAGTTTGATAGGGGTCTTGCACACCAACGTCATGAAGAATTAAAAGTAAACAATAAAGATATGAATAAGAAAAACTAAGGTGAAAATGCTCCACTCTTTTTGTTATAAATGGTTGATATTTACACATGTGAATTATTTTATAAATTTCAGGATGAGTGGTGGGGGAGCTTCTTGAATTATTGATTCCAGCTTATTGGAGATTATGATAATCATTGTGTGTATAATATTAAAAAAAATGATGATAAATATAAAATGAGGGAGATTGTTTATGAAAAGACTTGGATTATGCTACATGTAGTTGTAAAAAATTTGAGAGCGTTGGAATTCCTTGCAAGCATCTTTTAGCTTATTTGAACAAGTTTCATGATCTAGAGAAACTTCCAAATAAATACATATTAAAGAGATGGACCTAATATGCAAAATATGGGAATGTTAGAGATGGTGCAGGAATGGAGATAAATGATGACAAATTATATATTACGTTGCGGAGTCAATTGGTTCAAGAATCTTTGGAAGTTGTTGATAAAGCACTTGTAACTGTGGAAGGAACTAAGATATATAGGGATGCTTTGAGTAATGCACTTGAGAAATTGAATATATTGAATAATGGTGATAAAAGTGTAGGAGTTTCTGGTGAAAAAATTGGTCTTGACATACTTAGTTCAATGAAATTGAGTTCAACATATGAACATATGCTTCAAGAACCTAGTCAAGTGCTGGCAAAGGGGTGAGAAAAAAGGCTCAAAGGAGGAAAAGAAAGAGCATTAGGGAGGCCAAAAAAATAGAAACCGAGAATGTGTCGTGGATGTGAAAAAATTGGACAAACACATAATAAAATAAATTGTCCAATGCTTCAACTCAGGTAACAAATCTTTTTATTTTTGTTTTATCATTTTAATTTGATTTTTGCAAAATTATGAATATATTTTTTATTTAATGTGATTTTATTGAATTTTTTGTAGGTCCGTATGCTCTGAAGATTTCAATTCAAATGTAAGTGAAGACGATGGCGAAATTATTCATCTACTTAATTGACTACTATTTTTATTTTTTTGAGTATGTAATGACTATTGAAGTTGTGTGTAGTTAACCAAGGTTAATTAACTAGAATTATGTTTTATTGGCCAAATGTAATGGCTATTGACTACTATTTTTATTTTTTTTACTATGTAATGGCTATTGAAGTTATGTTTTATTGGCCATTTTATTTTATTTTTATTTTTTTCGATGGTATGTAGAGAGAAAAGAGAATATCTGGTATGGAGAGGGGAGAGGGGAGAGGGGAGAGGGGAGAGGGAGAGGAAGAGAATAATTGATAAGTTTTGTTTGGATACTTAAATTTTGTTTTTTTAGTGAAGTGAGAATACCTGGTATGTCTAGTCTGACTTAGATAATAATTGCCAGGTTGGATTTGTTAAATAAGCGAATAGTCCGTTTTGAGAGCTTTATTATATATATATATATATATATATATATATATATATATATATATATATATATATATATATATATATATATATATATATATATATATATATATATATATTTTTTAAAATGAACATTTTATGCATATATAAATTATGGAAATATTAAATTCACAACACTTTTTGTTATTTTCACAACAAAAGTGTTGTTGTAGATGTATAGTGACGGTGAAAATCGTCGCTATATATTATTTACTACTTTCATATTTTGTGCATCATCAGTCTCTTCAATTCAATGAGCTGTACATCAAACTCATCAAGCAAAATAAATATTTTTAGCATTTCATAAATGTTTTGAATAGAGAGAATGAGGTTGCAAAATTGAAGAGAGAGAATGAAGTTGCAGATTTGATGACGAATGAGGTTTTGATAAAAATTGAATGAATCTCAATCTGAATATGAATGAACTGAATCTGAATCTAAATGAAAAAAGTTGTTTGATAATTAACATGTCTAAAACCTCTGAAAGACAGAATTTTATTATTTTACCTTCTGAAAAAAATTCAAAGTTATTGTAAATTTATTTAATATTACTTAATATAATAGTTAATATTTTTTTAATTTTTTAATTTTTTTTATTTTATTCAGCTGCTCATTTAATCATTCAGCCAAAAAAATCTGACTTAGACATTCAGCTCAATAATTTGTCCGATTCAGCCATTTAGACGATTTTTTTTTCTAAAATAAGCGCACTTAATGGCCGATCGATTCAGTCATTCAACCATTCAACTATATTAAGTCCTAAACAAATAACCTCTAAAATTTAAT
The DNA here is from genome assembly GCA_020205605.1 of Panax ginseng. Classification (NCBI taxonomy): domain Eukaryota; kingdom Viridiplantae; phylum Streptophyta; class Magnoliopsida; order Apiales; family Araliaceae; genus Panax; species Panax ginseng. The sequence continues at coordinate 131,440,929 of CM035138.1, forward strand.
AAAATATTGGAGATAATTTTTTTTTGATGTGGCTCACCTTATTTAAGTATCTCAAAATAATAGAAGAGACAGTTGAAGATGCTATAAAGTATAAGAAAAAAAAAGATATTCATTAAAATCCTCATTTATATCATTATTAAAAAATTACTAAAATATTTGTTGGAAATGAACATATCATTAATTAATTTGGTACCGATTCCGTCCATTAGTTATGACTTTTAAGGATGAAACTTAGTAGTCGGTTGGCTTATTAGTCACGGGCGTGTTCCCCTGCGTGCACAAGTTTCATTTGTAGTCCATCATTTTTAAGTAGTACTACTAGTAGACTAGACTAGATGCATAGAACATTGATGAAAATGACCCACATTTATTAAATGTGGAGGAATGGCCCAATCACATTAAATACCCAACTTTGGAATTTTTCAGGATATCTAATTTGGTACCACCTCATCATTATTTTTGAAATACACAATAGGCAAATAATAACATTATTTTCTTTTAATTATTACTATTAAAATATCCCCTCAATTTCATTTTATCTTACGTTTTAAAGGTAAGTACATATATTAAAAAACCTAATTACTATTAATTAAATATGCTATCAAATGCCAAAAACACACCGTCTCTTTTTTTCCGTCATCCCACTCCTTTTCTTCTTTTTTTTACTTCTTTTTTATTACTTACTGCCAAAAAAATTTGTTAGTTCTATTTTTTATTTTTTGACCATATTTCCTTATAATTAAAAAGTTGTTAGTATTTAGATTACATATGATCTTATAAAACAAAACAAACTAAACTATATTAATTATAGATATAGAAAATTAAAAAAAAATTAATTAAAAATTTTGCAATTAAAAACACATTACCAAATTACTTCTACTTTTTGTGTGAAGAATACATGATTATATTAAAAAGAGTAATTGCAAGAGAGAGAGAGAGAGAGTCAAATAAGGAGAGAAGAAAAAAAAAGGGAGTGCGAGTCAGATAGGAAGGAGAAAGAAGGAAAAGAAGAGAGAGAAGATAGTGGATTGCACGGATATACGTCTATTTGGTTAGCATGAAGTTTATTTTTTAATAAGTTGATCGATTAATTTAATAGAATCTTTGACAGCGTAGAAGCGCGCCTACATGTCAAGACTCTATTGGTCGATCAATTAACTTACTCTAAAATAAATTTCATGCTAACCACTTCCGATATACATAAAGAAGATGAATGAGCATTAAAATTGTAGATAATTTATTTTAAGGGTAATTTGGGAAACATTATAACTAATTCTCCTAGAAATCTTAGAACACAAAATATTTAGGAACAAACAAATTATCCGAAAACGTTATATAAAAGGGAACTGAGGGAGTACTATTAACAAGTATTTTTTCCATTTCTTAATATAAGTCTTTTTAGAGTTGTGTACAAGTATTAAAAAAATAATTATATAACATTAAATATTAAAACTTAAATATCTCAATATTACAGTCTTTTTAATACGAGTCGACTTTCAAAATAACTTGTAAACACAAGATCAATTGTTTATATTGTTCTTGTATTGAAAAAAGAAAGTGTTATTTATAGCAGAAAATAATGAGAAAATCAAAATTATATTTAATACTTGAGATAATATTAAAAATTAAATAATTAATACTGATTTAAAATTCTCCATATATTAAAGAAAAAAGGGAATAGAACTTAAATATCTCCAACCAAAGGGTTTTGGCCCAATAGTTACTCCCATCTCTTAAGTTTCAAGAGTGAAAGGCTGACTTCCAAGAGTTCCAAGTGTGTGTGAGTTTAAATTTAAATTAGTACATAATATATATATATATATATATATACTCTCGTTCCTTAACATAAATTATTTTAGAAAAATATGTGTTCCTTAATATAAGTCGTTTGATAATTTCAAGTAAACATTAATTGCTTAATTTCTAATAGAGTCCTTCTAGGGAAACATTTTTTAGTGACATTTCTAGTGACATTTTTTTTAATTTTTTTATTTTTGTAGTACCTCCCAAAAAATATATCGTATTTATTCCAACTGAAATTTTTATAAAAAACAGTGTTTTAGGTGTAATTTGGATACATACAAGAAAATGAGTGCATGCGGTGCATGCACCTACATTTCTTGTATGTATCCAAATTACACCTAAAATATTATTTTTTACAAAAATTTCAATTAGAATAAATATTATACATTTTTTGGGAGATATTACAAAAAAAAAAACCAAAATAAATAAATAAATAAATATTGTCACTAGAAAAATGTCCCCCTAGACTTATTGTTTCTAATATTACTCCAAGTATTAAATGTAACTTTGGTTCTCTCACTATTTTCTGTCTAATAAATAACAATCTCTTATTCTAATACAAGAGCAATATAGACAATTGATATTATAATTAATGCTATACAATTATTACCTTAATACTTATGCACAACCCTAAAATAATCTATATTAAAGAATGGAGGTAGTATATATCCGTACCTTAGTCTTTTTAGGATCCGGTTAGCATGGAGTTTATTTGTTGGTAAGTTGGTCAATTGGCCAATAGAATGCTGACACACATAGAACCTCAAATGCTGCGTGTCGACTCTATCGTCAATCGATTCAACTTATCCAAAAATAAACTTCATCTTAACTTTCGCTAAATCTTTAATCTGAGGTTGACTTTCAAAATAACTTGTAAGAAGTCTTCTACCACGTCACAATATTGAGGTTAAGCTCGACCAATATAGATAATACATTTGGGCTCAAGACTAAATGACCCAAACTTAAAAAAAGAAGGAGGAATTACATATTTTATTACATTTTTGAAAATAATTATAACAATAGTGCACTCATAAAATTTTAACACAATTAATACAATTTTATATTTATTTACAATATTAGTGCAATTAGGATTCCTTAATTTAGGGAGAAGTTATCTCTATGACTTCTTCTCTCTCTCCTTATCTAACAACTGCATATTAATCAAAACATCATGAACAAATCAAAAAGAGTAGCACAACTGTATTAAAATAAACAAAACTACATTAAAGTAGTCTTGCATACAAAATGAAAATCGATTCTAACACCACCAAATGACATGAAGGTTTAAAATTGAAGGCAAAATGCGGGGAAGGTTAACAAGTCGTCTCTATTGGTTCAGTCCTTCCCATCTTTTCTCTCTCTTAACTTAACCAAAACTTGAAGAAGAAGAAGAGAGCACAGAAAACCCATTTATCTCTCATCCTCTTAGTATTTGAATTCCGATCCCGTTACATCTTGATATGTCAGGTCCAGTTCTTCAACCATTTCACTAGCATGATGTATCAACCTCAATATCAAATGGGAAGTGGATATTACGAATATGACTTGGGGGCCCAAATGCAACATTTCAATTACAGACCATTAACCTAGACACAATATTTTGGGAGGTTTGTTTGTAAAGTACTGCCAGACCTCCTTACCCCCAATCCACGTCCACACCTGCGATTTTTTTATAGTACAGTTACTGCGATTTTTTTATAGTATAGTTGGTAGCCAAACATTCATACAAAGGTAACCAATTCAGTGTTATTAAGTTACTAATTTATTTTTAAAAAATCTATTATAGATTTTTTTATTTAATAGTGCAGTTGGTAGCAATACTTTATACAAATGTAACCAATTCAGTTTTATTGGGTTACCAATTAATTAAAAAAAATCTATTGTATATTTTTTTTTTATAATGCAGTTGGTAGCCAAAGATAACCAATTCAGTTTTATTGGGTTACCAATTAATTATAAAAAATATATTATAGATTTTTTTTCATAGTGCAGTTGGTAGCCAAACCTTAATACAAATGTAACCAACAAAAACTAAAATTATTACCTTTGTATGAAAGTTTTGGTTACCAACTACACTGAAATTTCTCTTGGTTACCCACAAAAACTAAAATGGTTACCTTTGTATAAATGTTTGGCTACCAACTGAACTAAAAATTATCTTTTTCTCATTTTAATTTTTGGACTAAATCAACCAAATTATAATGACAATTTGTGGTAGTAATGGATGAGAGAGATCGGCGTCCATGGCGGCTACATCTTCAAGATCTACAGATCTACATCTTCAAGGTGTTGAAGCGGCGGCGAAGGAGGACGAATGGGAAGAAGAAGAAGACTTACAAGATCTACATCTTCAAAGTGTTGAAGCGGCGGCGACGGTGAAGGAGACGACTAAGGAGGAGGAACGCATAAAGTGGAGTAGTTTTCTCCTTGAATCAAGGTGTTTCTATTTTTGTTGGTTTGGGTTCTGTGACGTGTATTGCACTACTATTGATATTATTATATATTATTACACTATTACTATATTTATTTAATTGGTGCACTATTCTTGTAATATCTTTCTTTTTGTTGTATATTTATGTAAATGACCCATTATAAAAGAAACTCTATTTGCATAATTCCTCTCCAGGGTCGGCCCATGCGCTACTACTAGTTAGTTAGTGACAATCAAGTTTAATGTCCTAATAATTTGCAAAATGGATGATCTCTTTGACTCCTTGTCACGAGCATAATATAGAAATTGATATTTTCATATGATTTTGTGATATTTTTATATGAAAATCAGTCGCTATAAATCCTATAACAATAGTTTTTATCGCCGTTATACATCTATAACAACACTTTTCATGTGAAAATATCAAAAAGTAATGTGGAAATATCAATTTCCTAAATTTTTTATATAGAAATTATAGTAGCATGACCTCTTTGATATATTTTCAGTTAAATAAAATTTAATATATTTTATAAGTATTTCTATTAATAAACAATAATATTAAGAAATACATATTTTAACAATTTTTAATTTTAATTTTGTTAGGCCTGAATGTTTTTATGTGTGGACGAGCCAGAGTTCATTAAATAGTATTTAATAAACTTCTTCTATTTATAGAGTTTTTAGAAGGCTGTTGCACCGACTTAACTGTCCACTTAGTCACGTCCCTTTCAAATTTGGCCCACTAACCTACTTTCTGCTAGTAGGAGTGTTCATCGGTAATAAATCGAACCGGTACTAAAAAAATCAAAAAATCAAAAATCGGTACCGGTTCGGTACAAAGTCGGTACCGATTTTTTCGGTTCGATTTTCGATTATATCGCAATAATTAAATAATTTTACACTAGTTGGTAGTCTCGGTTAGTGGTAGCTAACATTGCTTCTGACCTGCTGATTATTTCGGCTTTCCATTCATTCTCATCCCACTTTAAACCGAAACTTGCATTCTATAATTGCAGACATGCGTGTAATGCATAGACTTGTAAGCCACAAGGCCTAAAAGATGATTTCGACCACTTTTTGTAAAAACTGTAAATGATTCTCCGACATTTGTTGCAGTGTATTCGGGGAAGATCTAAAATCAATTTCAACAATTTCTTTTTGATCATTTTACAGGCACTATTTTTTCCTTATCACGTTCAGATCCTATCTCTACTGCACTTCCGCTAGTGCGATGAGATTCACAACCAGGATGGATGCAAGGCCAGAACTTGGCCATCTTTGTTCTAACCTTAAAATTATGTAGATGCGTGCCAGTCTTTTTCAAAAAATGAAATGTACAGCTTCATAGGTTTCACTTCCCTTTGTGAACAAGCCAGGCTTAATTAGGCAAAGGTTGTTCTCTCTCTCTCTCTCTGAGAATATAGTGAATACATTTGTGTAACTATATATAGATGTATATATATACATGTTGGATCATCATATTTCCTGGATGGATTGGGCCTATCCATTTAATTAACCTATTGAATCTTTGTTATTGAGTTTTATAGTCATTGGGCTTAATATTTATGTTACCTTTATCATATCCTCATAATGATGGGCTGGGTCTAAGAATTGATCCATTAAAACTTTTTATATCTAAGCCTTTGACTTGTAATGATGAAAAAAGAGAGCAGTTGACCAAAAGTCTGCAGATCATTAATGTGGATGAGATTTTATCCAAGTACGTGGCGAGTCTGATAGGAAAAAGATGACAACTTTGTATGCATCCAAAATTTGAGACTATAGAGGGTGGGAGTAGTGTGTGATTAGGGTTGGTGGCACAAAAACCGAAGCATGAGAGTATAACCTGAGGAGTCTTAACAACAAAAGGCACGCGTACATTTTTATCTCTCTCTGAGGCGCTGAACATTTTCATCCTCCATTGTTAACCTTGTGACCACACTTTACTACTCACGCATAGGGGCTATCCCCCGACGGTCCGGTAGTCAAGCTTTGTGTGTTGATCGCGTTTTCTGCTAGCAGGATCGGAACGTCTTACGTGATTGGGGACGTAGCAGAAGATCTTAAGCGTTAACATTGGTATGCTAGAAGGAGGTGAGTTCTAGTGTCTGAGTATTTTCAATCACACATTCCGGCCGATTCTACGTCGGTGATCATGGGAAGAGTAGAACACCTACACGAAGGAGCGGTAGATAAGCTATCGGTGAGGCGGCACGAGAGTGTCTGTAAAGGATCGTTTGGGACCTACATTAAGTGTTCATGCCGGCCTGACGTCGAACATTCGCAAGAAGATTCTCGTGAAGGTTGAAAAGCAAAGCTAAGAGGAAGCTAATTTTCACGACGGAGAAAGGATCTAGTCATGGTGAAAAAAAATGAGTAGAAGGCACCTCGCCTAGAACTCAAAAGCAAAGGCGACCAAGATGAAAAGGCCTCCGTGGTTAAGATGGCGGAAAAGCGAGATAGGGTCGTGGAGGCACTTACGAAAAAAAGCGAGGATATAGTTTGGCGAGATGTCTCGGATGGAATAGTTGAGAGATGAAGCGTCCGGTTATGTTCGGTCCAAGAAGAGCATGGGCATCGAAGTGGGAAGGAACCCGCTCATTCGGGGCGTGAAACTCAAGGCCAACATCGAGAAAGAAGAAGATCGAGAAGCCCTACTCCTCAAAAATCGAAGGGGCGCACCATCATGTATCGGTTCAGGGAGCAAGGTGAGGTGAACAAAGAGGTAGATCGAGAGAACATACTCCGAGAATACAAAGAGGCGCTTCGTTATTGCACATTCTCACCACGATCACTTGGGACCCAGAGGCGAAGCGAGATCTAGGGGCCGTACACGAAAAAGTCCACTAAGGCACTCCATTTCTGGAGGCCGTCATCATAAAAGTCCTTGAAAATTGGGGGTATTATGGTTAAAGAGCGATCTACTCAAAAGAGGAAGGAGTCATCGAGAGAAAGAAGTGTCATCACAACGGAAGGAGTGGAGTATCCGGTAAAAGAATTGAAGGAGCTCTAGGAAGCAGCAATTTGAGGTCCAACAAGTGAAGGATACTCAAAGGAAAAAAAGCATCCTCATTTTCTTTGGATATTCTTAAGGAGAAAGCGGACACCACCAAGAAGTTGCCTCACATGGAAAGTTATGATGGATCGGGGATCCTTATGACCATAGCCAAGCATTTGATACCGGTGATGGATTACTACGATTTTCTTAATCTTCTTTAAATGTCACACGTTTATTCTGACGTTAAGAAAGGATGCAGACGGTGGATGGGGACTCTCGCTGCAGATTCAATCTCATCATGTTCGAAGCTCTTGTGACAAGTTCCACGCTTTCGCTTTGGGAGAATGTAGAAGAAGAGGGAAGCCCACGAGTTCTCTGGCACAAGTCAGACAATACACTAATGAGTCGTTGGGTCAGTATGTAAAGAGGTTCCGAGAAGCCGTTGGTCAGGTATCCCATTTGAACGATCTCCAAGATGTGGGGTTGTTTCAGAATGGTTTAGACCTAGTAAAGTCCGAGAAGTTGGTGAAGAAGCTGATGTTTCATCATCCGAAGAGTTTAGCAGAAGCCTTTGATAAAGCGGAAGGTTATATCGTAGTGGAGGAGGCTATGAACAGTCTGAAACAATCTTCCTCGAAACGAAATAAGGAGGTTGATGCTCCTAAAGCCGATGTCGAGAAAAAGAAAGGGGGGTACTGATGATCGATCGGGGGCGGCTCTAAAAATTCAGTAACACTTGGCGACAAGGAGGTAATCGCCCATTCCCTCAGAAGGTGAATAAGGTGTATACCAAGCTGAACACAGATAGATCAGTAATTCTAGATCAAATCAGGGGCCAACCGTTATTCGAGCCGCCTCGTGATAACTTCAAGCCAGGGCAAGGTAACACTCGGAAGTATTGTGGCTATCATTAAGCTACGGGTCACGATACCAATGAATGCTGCAATTTGAAAGATTTTGTGGAGAGGAAGGTTCAAAGTGGTTTGCTGATTCAATATATGGTAGGAGAGATCAACCGGGAACAACAGAATGCCGTATTTTGCAGTTGAGACAGTTCAAACAAATCCTCCGTCTGACTGCCGAATCGACCACCAAGACATGTCATCGACGTAATAACAGGGGGGACATTGAGAAAGTTGGTAGGAAAGAAGAGGAGGGGGTATCTGGATTCGGTCATGTTCATGGCGGGTGCTCCCAAAGATTGATAGACCTTTTAAAGGAGGCTGTTATATCCTTTACCGCGTCTGATTATCCTTGAGCCCATCGAACCCCATGAAAGAACCTTTGGTGATCACTCAGCAAGTGGGTTCGATGAGCGTGAAGCGTATGATGATGAACAACGGGTCTTCGGTGGATATTCTATCTGCTCATGCTTACCAAAGGATGCATCTTGATGGGCGAAAGATGGAGGTTGGACAGGAGGCTCCTCTGTATGGCTTCAATGAATGACCCGGTCGAGTGGTAGAAACTATTGAAATTGCCCGGTCATCTTTAGTGCTGCTCCGCGGCGGTAGAAATAACATGCAAGTTCTATGTTGTGCATGTAGATTCGACCTACAATGCCATTTTAGGAAGACCTATTTTGGCTGCTCTCCAAGCAGTGACTTCCATTCCTTATTTTAAGATCAAGTTCCCTACCAAGACATGGAGTAGGAGAGGTGGCGGGGGATTTGGATCTGGCCCGACGTAATATCGAACCTTTGTCATTTCCTCGGGAGTTGAAATTAAAAGCATAAGAAAACTATGGCAATCGAGATCGAGCCCTTCACGTAAAAGCGATTCGAGCCATCGAGTTATTCCGTAGGGAGACAGAGGAGATTGAGTTGGTCACAGGAAAGAAGGATAAAGGCGGTGAAGATTAGTTTGGGTTTGCGAGAACCTCTCGTACAAATCTCATGGAACTTCTTCGATGCTATGCAGACATATTTGCATGGGAACCACAAGATATGCACGAGATCGTGAGGAAGAATCGCCGAAGCATCGTTTAGGCGTAGATCCATCAAAAGAAGCGATTCGGCGAGAAAAGGCGGATCTTTGCACCGAACGTCAAAAGATCATCGATGAGTGGAAATTGCAAAGTTGATAGCCCAAACTTCATTTTGAAATCGACTACCCAGAGTGGATGGCAAATGTAGTGTTGGTGCAGAAGCAGAACGGGAAATGGCGAGTCTGCATCGACTACACCGACCTGAACAAAGCATGCCCGTTATCATCAAATATCTATGTGCAAGGAAGATATTCCAAAGACAGCATTCATCACACAGATTCGATTATGCGCCTATAAGAAGATGACCTTGACTAATAAATCTGGGGACCTTACCAGAGAATGATGAACTTTATCTTCCACAAGCAGCTGGGAAAGAATATGGAAGTATATGTAGATGACATGATTGTGAAAAGCATGATTGTTTAGAAGCATCTGGATGACCTAGAGGAATGCTTTCAAACAGTCCGCCATCACAAATTGAGGCTCAACCCCACCAAATGTACCTTTGGACTCGATGCCGGGAAGTTCTTGGGTTATCTAGTCAGTCAAAGTGGCATTAAAGCCAGTCCGGAAAAAATACAGGCCATCCTAGACATGAAGACTCCTCAGTCTTTCAAAGACGTTCAACGTCTGACTGGTAGGATTGCAACGTTGAGGAGGTTTATGTCCGAATCGGTGAGAGGTGCTGCGCTTTCTTCGACACGTTGAAAGGACCAAAAATGTGAAGACCTTTCGGTGGACTTGAGTGTGAAGATGCTTTCAAGGCATAAAGACATATCTTTCTTCGCCTCCTTTATTGATGAAACTTGTTAATTTGAGACCTTATACTTATATCTGGCGGCGATTCGTTTGGCGATCGAGCCGGTGTTGGTTCGGGAAGTCAGTGGAAAGCAGCGTCCGGTCTATTATGTCAGCCATATCGTAAGAGATGCTGAAACTAGGTACCCCAATATAGAAAAATTTGCCTTTGCTTTAATAATTGCTAGTCGAAAGCTTTAGCAATATTTTCAAGGTCAGCTCCTGGTGGTCTACACGGATCAGCCATTGAAGAAGGTGATGAGCAAGCCAGAAGTCTCGGGAAGATTAGCAGCATGGACCATGGAATTATCCCAATTCTTCATCGAATATCATCCCAGAACTGCTATTAAAGGTCAAGCCTTGGCTGATTTTATGCTGGAGTGTTCGTTCTCTGAAGCAGATCTTTGGCCGTTGGAAGCAAGAGCGCAATCGATCGGCGATTCTGATTCTTGACATGGTCGAATCGTGGACACCTTGTATCTTTGATGGATCCTCTACCGCGGATGTTAGTGGCGCAAGGATTATCTTGACAAGCCCGGAGGGGTTCAGGGTTCAGCAAGCTATTAGATTTGGATTCAAAGCAACTAATAATTAAGTAGAATATAAAGCGGTCTTTAGCGGGGTTAATTTGGCGAAGAGTCTAGAGTGCGGTGATTATTTCTGATGATTCTCAAATTTGGTCGTCAGCGATTATTAGGAGATTATGAAGCTTGTGGGGCGAGAATGGTCAAGTATTTAGCAGAGTTGAAAGATCGACTTCAGTACTTTACTTCCTATGAGTTTCAAGGCGTAGAATGTAACAACAATTCTATCGCCGATGCATTGTCAAAGTTAGCCACTACGGATGCTGTTGTTTTTAATGGGTTCGTTTATTTGGAGGTTTTGCAGCAACCGAGTATCCAGCATGAAGCGATGATGTGTATCAAACGATCTGACTGCTGGATGACTCCCTACATCGAATATTTGGCAGATGGCGTCCTTCCTTCGGACCAGATGCTAGCAAAGAAGATCAAGTACAAGAGTGCCAACTTCGTTCTTATTGATGGGGATCTTTATCAAAGGGCATTTTTCGTCACCATTATTAAAGTGTTTGGTTCCGTCTAAAGCTGAGTATGCTCTTCAGGAAGTCCACGAGGGCATTTGCTGTGATCACATGGCTGCTAAGTCACTGGCATACAAAGTTCTTCGGCAGGGATATTACTGGCCAACTATCTTTAAGGAAGCTATGGAGTATGTAAAGAAGTGTGAGAAATGTCAGCTCAACAGTCCAATCCCACATCAGCCACCAGAAGAGCTATACTCGATTCTATATCCTATACCCTATCATGCGGGGTTGATAAACTGGAGTGCGTTAGAAAGCTAAAAGGATGAGTCGATTTTATCATAGTTCTTTATTGATTACATGACCAAATTGGTAGAGGCGAACTTAACTTGGTTGATAATGAACAAGAATGTTTGAAGTTCATAAAAGAATCAGTAGTGTTCCGCCGGAATTCCTAAAGCGGTGATATCGGATAACGGACGCCGATTCGTGGGATCAAAATCGAAGGATTTTTGAAAGAATTGGGATCAACACGGAAAACTTGGTGGCTCATCCACGGTCAAATGGGCGGAGTTGAGGTGACTAATGAGCAATGTCTTTGAATGGGATCAAGCGCAGATTGGACGAAATAAAAGGAAGATGGACGGAAGAGTCAAGCCGGTGTATTGTGGGCTTCTTGAACTACTGGCCGAGGACTACTGACGGAAGATTCACCTTTCAGATTGGCCTGTAAATGCGATGCCTTGGTCCCAGTAGAGATTGGATCTCCAAGTCTTCCGTCGACCGGTTTAGAGATCTACAATGACGAAGGACTAAAGGCCAACTTGGATCTGTTAGAAGAAGTCGGAGAAGTGGCTTTGATCAAGTTAGCGACTACTGGAGGAGAGTTGCCAAAGCATTACAACAAAGGGGTAAAGCTCAAGTAGATTGAAGTGGGGACTTCGTCCTCGAGAAAATTTGAAGCATCTATCTTGCATGAGCGTGGGGAAGGCGATGCCAAATTGGGAAGGACCTTATGAAGTAATCGAAGTACCAAAGTCAGGAACTTACCAATTGAAGGCATTGGATGGATCCGAGATTAAGAACACTTGGCACGCCAACAGACTCAAAATACTTTCGGTGAGATCGAGTCGGTTACCTAAATCTGTACATAATTGCTCACCATCAATAAAAAGTCACTTTTTCACAACTGATCTTCTTCCTATTTGTCCTAAGTTCACAATGGTGTAAGGAGGTATGGTAGGACTCGCTGGCCATTCTATGGCAGCCCATTTATTTGTTACCCCGTGTGGTAGTCAAATCCTATGATCCTTTTAATATTGTTTTTACCAAGGGTGGTAAATCAATGGGCACCGAAGTAAGGAGGACGGGGTGGACTCGCTGACCATTCGATGGTAGCCTCTTCGGTAGGAGTGTCCTTATGGTTTTGTTATACCCTGCGCGGTAGACAAATTCCATGGTCCTTTTTAATTTTGATTTACCCCGAGTGGTAAATGGGCACCGAAGTAAGGAAGTATGGTAGGACTCGCTGGCCATTCGATGGCAGCCTTATTGTCAGGAGTGCCCTTATGAATTTGTTACCCCGTGTGGTAGACAAATTCCATGGCCCTATAAAATTGTTTCACCCAGGAGTGGTAAATAAATGTCCTTATATACTTGTTACACCAGAGTGGTAAACAAGATCTTGATGGAACAAAGAGGATCGGTAGAATTCACCTCACACATGATCATCTCACACTTGAAAGCGATAAGTATACATTACTTTATTTTATGCAAGTGTTAAGTTCGGTTCGATTCATTCGATTGCATTTCATTTCTTAACTTAACCGCTATATCGCCTTTATCTCGATTTGTAGTTAAGCTAAGTTCATTCAAGATCATTAATCTTTGAATTATCGACGAGAAACGAAGTAAACAAAAGTCATAGTAAAGAAAATTAAAATTTCATTAAACACTTAAACAAGTCCACTTAAATTTCTTTTACAAAATTTTTGCACAAAATTCTAAAGATCGAAGTAATAAGATCCTATTTATACATCATTTTCAAAATCGAGCAAGGTGGGATCTAATTGGTTTGCCACCGACTTTTCCTTGCATTGACCTCGGCTAGGTCTTGAATCCTTCGTAGTATACTTTCATAATCTCTCGCACCGAGAGTTCATCGAAGTCGATAGTCTCTTGAATCGCTTGAGCAATTCTTGGTCATGGGGGATCCTGTTTCAAGTACCTTAATCTTTATCTGAAGTTCTGGTAGCTTAGCCCTGGTGGGCCTTCCTATCATCCCGAGCCTTTGAATGAACTTCGCTAAGTTGTGTTGCCAAGTCTCGATGTGCTGTAACGATCTCTTCATTCTTATTCTTCAGAGCTTCAGTCTCTGTAATAAAGTGGACATTCATGTTGGCCAATTTATGCTCACTGGCTTTTGTTGTCTTCAGTTCTTCCCTGACCGAGACCAACACTTCGTGAGTTTCCCTCAGATCATCTCTATTTTGGGCCAATTCCATCTGGAGACCTTCATTGGCATGAAAAGCGGATTCGCATTCCTCTCTTTCCCGAGCCAATGTGGCCTTCAACATGTTGATCTCCCTTTTCATGGTCTCTTCATCAGACTCGGCATTTATGTGTCTAGGACGTAAACGCCCGAAGACTGCATTTGCCTACACATATTCGGCAATGTCCAGTCAATTTCAGATATTTAAACAAGAAAGGAAATATTTAACCAAGAAAAGTGTCACTTACTTTTGCCAAATAACTCATGCCTTCGTCAAGAAAATTCCCGTTCGTATGATCATTAAATCGATGATCGTCATTTTCCCAAACGAAGGCCAAAAAAGTGGAAGGAAAATTGGCGTTATCTGAGGCCACAAGGTCGGCATTCCAAATAGCCTCATCATGGAATTTTTGTGATGAAGGCCTTGGGGGAAGGCCTTGGTTGGTCGTGAATAGGAGAAGGATCCATATATCGTTTTTACGTGAAAGATGATTGGTTTGGAGCAGGATCGGGAACCGAGGAATGTCTGAGTTTTGAACTTGGATGATATCGGATGGTCGTTCCTCTTCCGAGATGGAGTCGCGTGAGTTCGATTCGCTCTTCTTCATTAGTAGTTCGAGTCTCCATTGGGATCATTGGGGAGAGAACACTCGAAGACGGCACCCTCAGGTCTTCGGCAGTCAAATGAGTAACTTGGGTCTTTAGCTTCTTGATTCGAAGGGCCTGCCTGCGATCGCTTACATGAAGATCAAGTAGACTCCTTCGAACTGTTGTAGATTTGGTATTGGTGGTATTTGGGGTTAACGGTGGTGGCGTTGGGTCGGTATTTGGTGGTGTTGGGTCGGCCGATCGGTGTTTGGTGAGTGATTGGTGGTGATAAGTCAGCAGTTGGCGGTACCGATTCGGCGATAGGTGGGGGTATTGGATTGACATTTGATTCAGATTCAGAAAAATCTTCGGAATCTGATGGTATAGAAATCCGTTTGGGCTTTCGAGCGACACTCTTTCTTCGATGTGGTTTGAGTTGTATTTCTGATAAAATGGGCTCTTGATTTGGGCTCAATGGTTCGAGATTCGACATTGATTTGAGGTGCTTGGTAGGAGGTGTGTCTCGATGAGGTGGTTGGAATTTAGAAGAAGCTTCAGGTTGTGAAGGTTCAGCACCAACCTTTGTAGACTTTCCGACTACATTATCTTCGGACGGGATTTCCTGCTGGGAGGATTCGGCAGTGACTTCTACGGACTTTCCAGCTAGGAAATCCTCCAACTCCTTCACATCCGAAGACGATGGTTTGATCAAAGTTACTGCAGAAGATTAACAGTTCTACATCAAAATCCATACTACAACAATTTTCAAAATATTGATAAAATAAATCCATACTTACATTTGTGGTCGTATAACCACGCTTGTTTAGATAGAAGTCCGTGTTTCCACTCTTCCTTCGGGAAATTGTTAAATAGACCTATCATTTCGACCTTGCGTTCTTCGGAAATGTCTCCAAAATCAGCAGAAGTCTTCTCATCGGTGGCCCAGTTCGGTAAGGAAGAAATTTCAGGTCCCTTGACGTAAAACCATTTTTCATGCCACCCCCTATTGCTCGAAGAAGTGTTCACCAGCGAACGTCTTTTAAATTTTTCTCCTATTCTCGATGCCTGCTTACTTATGACTTTGAACCCTCTTTCGCGAGATTGACCAATTTTATAAACAGTAAAAAAGAAGTCAAGAGCGGGTTCGATTCCGGCTTCATGACAAAATGCAATGAAGGCCAGAATATGAATATAAGAATTTGGCGTTAATTGGGCGAATCCAACGCCGACAAACCCTAGAATAGTCACCAGAAATGGGTGTAGAGGGAACCTAACTCCTTTCTCGAGAATTGTCACTTAGACAGCCATCCACCCTTCAGGCCTTTGATACATTTTTTCCTCAGACCTAGGAACTCTTACCAGATGAGTGTCCGGAATATGACACCGATCTCGAATCTTCCATAATTTCTTTTCAACGACCGTTGACGGAGTATTGGCATGGGGAAAAAATTCTTTACTCCTGAAGAATTCAGAATGAGCAAGTCGAGGTTTAGGAGGCATTTTCTTTTTATCTGGAATGACAGATTGGGGGTTGGACCTCGAAGTTTCTTTTACTGAGAATTTGGGTTTAGTTGGGCGTAGTGAGGGGGTTCTTTCGTAAGGGAGAATTTTGACTGGTGTTTGGGGTTGTCATCGATCGTATTTTGCAGAGATGGTGAGGGAAGCTATGGAAGGAAGAAGGGAGTTTGAGAGTCCGGAAATTCAAATTGGCAGGTAAAACTGTCATATTTGGTAAAGTTTATCTTTTATCTTGTGATTTACACGATGAGTCGAGGTGGCACATTAAATTGGCGATCATGATTACTTAATTTGAAAGGGTTGCGTCCGGATTGAGCTTTAGATATTTAACTGATTGGGCCTCCCCTTAGATTTTCGGTCTTGATCCGTCTTTCCAGTATCCTTGTTGTTCCCATCCTTTATCAGTTGGACCTTGGTAAGTCATACTTTAGGCCCATTTCAATCTTGTTGGATCTCATAATATCGTGGACCACTTATAGTTTTCTATTAAATATCCCATTTAATAAAAAACTAGGGGGCAATGTTGGGTCATGATATTTTCTCTATTGGGCCGGACGGATTGGGCCTATCCATTTAATTAACCTATTGGATCTTTGTTATTGAGTTTTATAGTCTAAGAATTGATCCATTAAAGCTTTTTATATCTAAGCCTTTGACTTGTAATGATGAAAAAAGAGACCAGTTGACCAAAATTCTGCAGATCATTAATGTGGATGGGATTTTATCCAGCTGGCGGCAGGTACAGTAGGAAAAAGGTAACAACCTGCATGCATCCGGCAGAGACCATAGAGGAGTGGGGAGTTGTGTCAGATTAGGGTTGGTGGCACAAAAAATCGAGCATGAGAGTATAACCTAGAAAGGGAGTCTTCTAACAAAAGGTACGCATACATTTTTATCTCTCTCTAGACGCTAGACATTTTCATCCTCCATTGTTAACCCTTGTGATCGCCTGTACTTACTCTCACACCGGAGCTATCCCCCGACGGTCCAGCCATCAAGCTTTGTGTGTTGATCGTGTTTACTGCGCAGGATCGGGACATCTTACATGATTGGGACGTAGCAGAAGATCTTGGCGTTAACAATACATGTAAACATGGTGATTGACATGGTGAGGCCTGTAATTGATGTACAAGGATTAGTGAATTAACTTGTGATGTCAAATATATATCACAAGTGTTGTATTTTATAATATATTACAAAGTTAATATGCAGATTTGTAACTGCTATTATATATTAATAACAGTTATTGAGATATTAATATTTTTATTGTTGAAAAGATTTTAATTATATTACCGTTGATGTTTCCGTTGCCATGTAATATTACCGTTGTTATACGCATTCTGTTCTTTTATATAAAGGTTAGGTAGCTCATGTAAGAAGATATCTTTCCAAAATAAAAAAAAGACATTGTCAGTATATATATAGATTACATCACTTTACAGACACATATTCTTTATATATATATATATTTGTACTCAGTGGCGAAGCTAGGATTTTTTTGTCAGTGGGGTCAAAATTATTACTCAGTTACAAATAATTTGGCGGGGTTAAAATACCTAAGCCAATTTTTTTAATACTTTATACTTTCAAGTATATATATACTATATTACAATGAAAATATAATGAGTAATAATATATGGTATATATACACTATATTAACTCATAGTAGACTTTTTTAATCACAATTGTTCATAAGTAAGTAATTCATATTTATTTTTAAAAATAATATAAATTAGATTATTATTTAGTTTAAAATATTATAGAGATACATATATTAAGAGGATATGAGTCATATGTGATTAAAATTTGATTGACAAAGTTATAAATTTTCAATTTGACCCAGTATAATAGAAAATTTATAAAATTTTAAGTAAATCAATTTATATATAATACTTAAAATTTTAAAATTTACCTTATATTATAAAATAATTTTTTTTTACTAGTAAGGCGATTGCCCCATATTAACTCCCTATGTGGCTTCGCGCACTGTTTATCTTCTTGATTATATATATATATATATATATATATATATATATATATATATATATATATATATATAGTTTTCTTAATTTGTACACATATATTATATACATTGATATATATATATATATATATATATATATATATATATATATATGTGTGTGGTACAATCTTTGAGTTTGAGTAAGAAAAAATTGAAGTTGTTCTTGAGTCATTCAACTATTTCAAGTCTTTGGTTAGTTGGGTGAAGAGCCATTGAATCTGGAGTAGGATTTTCGTCGGTGACCTTAACAGAAAAAAAGTTCTCAGAGAGGCGAAAATTTCTACTTAAGACGGGTACATCTTTGCTGCCTCTGGTCAAAATTATTCGCTCTAAATCGATAAGTTTATTTATGCCCTTCTTTTATTTGATAGTTGAATCCTATATTTTGTTCATATTTTTCCAACAATCTTAAGTAGAAATATTAATACTTTTACAAGACCTTATTTACATGAATAACGTTTTTTTTATTATTCATGTGGGGCGAGTTTTGTGAAATAAACAAAAATCTTAATTTATAAGTCCAATATGTGTTACTATCTATCCTACAGTCTGCATGCAGATGAAGTACTTATACATGGATGATCCCCATGACAACTTTATCTAATTATAATGTTGTGAATTAAGTTACTAAGATCATCCCATAGGCCTTAATTACCAGGTTCAAGTCATTGAAATAGTAAGACTATATATCCACTTGGCCGTGCAAGAAATATCAATTTCCTTGGTTACTAGTAGAGAAGTTTAGCTCAGATAAAAGATGTAAGATGTTTCCTTAAAGAAGGACAAGTACCGCTCAAGAAAAACAATACACACCAAGGGAATTGTTGTTCCACAAGCCTTTAAAAGACTTAAATTTATGCAGTGATATATATGTTCACAACCCCCTCTTCGCATGAATGTGAGACTCACTTACTGTTCATGAGAGATTCCTCCAATCTATTGAGAAAACTAAGAATTCTAGCTACATTTCTATGTAATATGAAGAGACATACTTTGAACATGTAGTGATATACTCAAGAGTTATGACTTCGTGACTCTTAGTAGGAAAGAGACTTCACTTTAAACCACAATTATGGGGAATGTAATTTTAAACAAATTAATATGAGTACTATTACTAATTCTCTACATTAATTCTGAATTGAAAGGGACGTGATGACATACATTGCATGCATATTTGCATGAAAAGTTCAAAATTTCAATTCCCAATATGAATAGTCAAGTTTGAATACTCGTGTATGTATAATGTGTATATAAAGTTACCTGTTGGTGAAAATTGGAAAAACACCTTTTGAGCTTCGGGAAAATCATTTACCTAATTTGAAATACCTTAAAGTGTGGGGGTGTCTTGCTAAGGTAATGTTACATGACCCTAAAAAAGGAAAATTGGTTTTAAAACTGCTAATTGTTTGTTTATTGGTTATGCTGAACATAGTGCTGCTTATAGATTTCTTGTTTTGAAAAGTGATGTATTAGATCGTAATACAATCATTGAGTCAAAAAATGATGATTTCTTTGAAAATATTTTTCCTTTGAAATCTAAAGTGGATCGACCAGTAGCTGAGCTTTCGACGAGCCCTTATTTAGTTCCAATTGAAGAATCTGAAATTGAACCAAGGAGAAGTAAACGTACTAGAAAATCCACTAATCTGGGAGATGATTTTTTTACGTTTTTGTTAGATAATGACCCATTAACTTTTAGAGATGTAGTTTCTTTTCCTGATGCTCCTTTTTGGAGAGAAGCCATAAATAGTGAGATTGAGTCTATTATGGCTAATCACACTTGGGAGTTAGTGGAACTTCATCCTGGTTCTAAAACTATTGGTTATAAATGGATTTTTAAAAGGAAATTAAAACCTGACGAATCAATTGATAAGTTTAAGGCTAGGCCTTTTGCTAAAGGTTATAAACAAAAGCAAGATCTTGACTTTTTTGAGATTTATTCACCAGTTGCGAGAATATCATCCATTAGAGTTTTAATTGCTCTTTCCGCTATTAAAAATTTAATAATTCATCAAATGGATGTTAAAACTGCGTTTCTTAATGGAGATTTCGAAGAGGAAATTTATATGGACCAACCTGAGGGATTTATTTCTTTAGGAAATGAGCATAAAGTTTGTAGATTAGTTAAATCTTTATATGGTCTTAAACAAGCTCCTAAACAATGGAATGATAAATTTGATTGTGTGATGACTTCTAATGGATATATAATAAATGATGGAGATAGATGTATATATACCAAATTTAATAAAGAGAATTGTGGTGTTATTGTATGTCTTTATGTGGATGACTTGCTTATTTTTGGAACCAATATTGATGTTATATATGAGACTAAAAATATGTTATCTACTAAATTTGATATGAAAGACTTGGGAGAAGCAAATGTTATTCTCAAAATTAATTTAAGTAAAGTGTGTAATGGGAATATGATTTCTCAAGATCATTATGTGGAGAAAATGTTTAAGAGATTTGGACATTATAATGTTAATCCTGTTAGTACTCCATATGATTCTTGTTTACATCTAAAAAAAATATGAGGGACATAGTGTATCTCAATATGAGTATGCCCAAATCATAGGTTGCTTAATGTATCTTACTAATTGCACAAGACCTGATATATCTTATGTAGTTAATAGACTCAGCAGATACACTCATAATCCTAATAAGGATCATTGGACTACTTTATGTAGAATATTCAAGTATCTGCGAGGTACTATTGGATTTGGTTTGTATTACTGCGGTAATCCTGCAGTTCTTGAGGGCTATTGTGACGCCAATTGGATCTCTGATTCAGATGAAATCAAATCCACAAGTGGCTACATATTTACCTTAGGATGGGGAACAGTTTCTTGGAAGTCTTCTAAAGAGACTTGTATAGCTCGCTCTACTATGGAGTCTGAGTTTATTGCCTTAGAGAAGGTAGGTTCTGAAGCAGAGTGGCTTAGAAATCTTTTGGGAAATATTCCTTTGTGGACGAGACCGGTTCCATCTGTGTATCTACATTGTGATTGCCAAGCTGATATAGGCAGAACTAAGAATAAGAGCTATAATGGCAAGAGTAGGCATATACGCCTAAGACATAATATTGTGAGACAGCTGTTATGTGACGGGATTATATCCCTTAATTTTGTTAGGTCAGAGTTAAATCTTGCGGATCCTCTGACAAAGCCACTAAGCAAGAGGCTAGTGAGCAATACATCGAGGGGGATGAGTCTACTGTCTATTACAGAAATCAACAATGATGGTAACCCAACCTATATGAATGGTAATCCTAGGAAATAGGTTCATATGGGTAACAACAAGTCATTGGTTGATTGGTTGAGACACTATCCATCTTATACATATTTGAGTTCATCCCTATGGTGTAGGATAGTGTAATTCTACAGTGTTAGAGGTTGATTTATATACTCTTAATGTTTTCTATAGTCCTATTGGGTGATGTGTTTAACTGTAGAACACATTTGATGGAAACACCGATATGAGTGTAGAGGTGGGTTCGCCTCTTATAAAAACAAGACAGGTTTTCTAGAGCGCTCATGAATTCCAGGTATGGCGCAAGGCCAAAATGTGCCAAATCGCATAGAACAGCTTCAGTTAAAGTTTGTAGTGTGAGTAATATGATTACTGATTCATAATAAGGAAGAAGGTTCATAGAAATTTTTTATTTCACCGAATTCCTATGAATCAAGTCTTATTTACTCTATATATTGGTTCATAGTACAAAAGACACCAGTGTTAATGCACTGCATTCTTATATTTCTTACTCAGTGTATTTTTACTTTGTAATATGTGGGGGATTGTTGTATTTTATAATATATTACAAAGTTAATATGAAGATTTGTAACTACTATTATATATTAATAGCAGTTATTGAGATATTAATATTTTTACTGTTGAAAAGATTTTAATTATATTACCGTTGATGTTTCCGTTGCCATGTAATATTACCGTTGTTATACGCATTCTGTTCTTCTATAAAAGGCTAGGTAGCTCATGTAAGAAGATGTCTTTCCAAAATAAAAAAAAGACATTGTCGATATATATATAGATTACATCACTTTGCTGACACATATTCTTTTATATATATATATATATATATATATATATATATATATATATATATATATATATATATATATATATATATATATATATATATATTGTATCATAGATTATATATATACTGATTTCTTAATTTGTACACATATTATATACGTTGAATATATATATATATATATATATATATATATATATGTGTGTGTGTGTGTGTGTGTGTGTGTGTGTGTGTGTGTGTGTTTGAGTAAGAAAAAATTGAAGTTGTTCCTGAGTCATTTAACTATTTCAAGTTCGGTTAGTTGGGTGAAGAAATGGTTGAATCTGGAATAGGATTTCGTCGGTGACCTTAAGACAGAGAAAGTTTTTTAGGCGAAAATTTCTTAAGAGACGATTAGATCGCGCGCTCTGCTCAAAATTATTCGCTCTAAATTGATAAGTTTATTTCTGCCCTTCTTTTATTTGATAGTTGAATCCTATCTTTTGTTCATATTTTTCCAACAACAATTAATGAGAACTCTTGTTTACAAATATTTTTTCCTTATTACGTTCAGATCCTATCTCTACTGAACTTTTCAATTTTTTCGATTTTTTTCGATTTTTCGATATTTACTGAATTTAAAAATTTTTATTACCTCTACCGGTATCGAAAAATATAAAAAATCCAAAAAGCACCGAGAAAAGTTCTCCGAGGGGCGAAATTTCTACTTAAGGACAGTGCACTGCACGCCTCTACTCAAAATTATTCGCTCTAAATCGATAAGTTTATTTCTGCCCTTCTTTTATTTGATAGTTGAATCCAATATTTTTTCATATTTTTCCAACAACAAGTAATGAGAACTCTTGTTTACAAATATTTTTTCCTTATCACGTTAAGATCCTATCTCTACTGAACTTTTCAAATTTTTTAATTTTTTTCGATATTTACCGAATTTAAAAATTTTATTACCGCTACCAGTATCGAAAAATATAAAAAATCCAAAAAAGCAGCGAAAAAAAGTTCTTCGAGGGCGAAATTTCTACTTAATGACGGCACCAAGACTGCGCCTCTACTCAAAATTATTCGCTCTAAATCGATAAGTTTATTTCTGCCCTTCTTTTATTTGATAGTTGAATCTTATATTTTGTTCATATTTTTCCAACAACAAGTAATGAGAACTCTTGTTTATAAATATTTTTTCCTTATCACGTTCAGATCCTATCTCTACTGAACTTTTCAATTTTTTTGATTTTTTTCGGTTTTTCGATATTTACCGAATTTAAAATTTTTTATTACCGCTACCAGTATCGAAAAATATAAAAAATCCAAAAAGCACCGAGAAAAGTTCTCCAAGGGGCGAAATTTCTACTTAAAGACGGTCTTGTTTGCGCATCTCCGCTCAAAATTATTCGCTCTAAATCGATAAGTTTATTTCTGCCCTTCTTTTATTTGATAGTTGAATCCTATATTTTGTTCATATTTTTCCAACAACAAGTAATGAGAACTCTTGTTTACAAATATTTTTTCCTTATCACGTTCAGATCCTATCTCTACTGAACTTTTCAATTTTTTCGATTTTTTTCAGTTTTTCGATATTTACCGAATTTAAAATTTTTTATTACCGCTACCGGTATCGAAAAATATATAAAAATTCAAAAAAAGGGTACCGTAAAAACCAAAACTAAAAAAAACCGGTACCGCCGGTACCGGTTTCAATTGATTCTGTAAAAAACCAAAAAAAACTAAATTTTTTGAGCACCCCTATCTGCTAGTGCATTAAGAACGTGGGTATTCACTTGCTTGATCCGAGTATTTGACTTAATTGTCACGTCCCTTGAATTTCGGTCAACTCTGCTACTGCTTCAGTTAATTCAATGTGGGCTTTGCATGTTGCTGATTTGAAGGAACGTGTGTGCTTAACCGCTACTCAACGTGTTTGAGTACAATTCAAACACGTTCTTAACCATTTTCTTAATTATATGCCCAGCTAGATGACTTTGTTTTAATACTAGGTGATAGCCCATGCAATGCACGGGCTAGTTTAAATAATGGATTAACTAACTTAAACTTGAATATATCTAACAAAAAATACATCCACTAAACCATTATGTTGGTTTTTGATTTTATGATGTTTTGAATGATGACTAATTTAAGGATATTAGACGTGTGCATGGTTCATGGTTTGTTATTATATTATTAAATATGCATGGATTATGGTTTATAATATTATAATTAATATACATGGGTTTATAATATTATAAAGGAAGATTTGAATTGGAGCTTATTAAGGAAGATTGGAATTGAAGTTTATTAAGGAAGGTTGGTTTTCTAAGAAATCTGTTTTGGTTAACAGGTGTTAACAAATCTTTAACAAAATCATATCAATCTCCTTTAATAAAGTTTGGATATATATAGCTTTATGACACCTAATATTGTGGGATTCTTTAGAGAATCCAACTGGACTTATCTTGTATGACAACTTATTTGGACTCTTATTATATCCTTGATTTACCAAATCTGTTGGACTCTTTAATTGCTAATATCATGGGGTATACCAACTTTGATATGAGTTTCCTATTCTATCTTATATTCATAACCGTTGGTCGATATTGTATCTTTAATTATGGGATTTAAATTATCTAATTTCTTGCTAACAAATATAGTCGTTGGCCTTCATGTTATATAAAGCTTCATCATGCTCGGTTATGGAAAAAGCCCAAGAATTGGAAAGCAGTAATTCATTCTTCTTAATTCTTATAGCTTTCTAATAGTCTTTCTAGCAATCAATGTTCTGTTATCCTTAGGCTAGAAAGTTGATATTACATTGGAATCACCATCATTGTAATCTAAAAGACAAAACTATTAGCTTTGGTGGTCTAGAGTTTCTAGAGTTTAGTGGGTCTGTTCAAAGTATGCTTCAAAGGTCTCAGAGGTGAAAACAGGTGCAGAGGTGTATAAGTTGCAGAGGTGCAAAGGGGGCATTGGTGTCCAACATCAGAATTGAAGCTTCTTTGTAACAGGGAGTTCTTTTTATTGTATTTAATTGAATACTAAGTTTAATAAAAAGAGTCTCTAATCGTAGTTGGGATTGGACGTGGATTAGGCCACAAGATTAGAGGATAGGGGCTGAACCACGTAAAAATATTGGTGTGTTTTTTTATTTACATTTATCTCTCAGAAGCGCCATTCACGTTCTGCACATTTTTATTCATCACGCTTATCCAGACACTAAAAGCGAGCGCAGTCTGGTACATTCGATAATCATAAACGAAGAAATGAGACCTTCAAAAGCGAGATAAGCGTGGTCTCGAATTAAACCTGTAGCATAAAATTTCAAAAAAATTTCACCGTTTTTCACTTTTAGCTTAAACACCTATTCACCCTCCTTCTAGGTGTGCACATACACAGAATTACATTTGGTATCAAAGCTTGGCTCTACTAATATTAATCGTTGCGGTCGTAGGGAAGATCTATGGCACACCTAAACTTTCAAGAAAATTAGGTCCACAAGTAGTAGCCCACCATTGTTGTTGAAGTGAAAACTTCAACTTTTGGAAGTTCAAAATGAAGATTTTTCTTAAAAGAGACCCATGGGAATGGTGGGTTGTTGAAAATGGACCTGTCATTCCTAGACATGATAATGGCAAAGCAAAGACTCTCATGGAGATGGATGCAAAAGAAAGCTATATGTTTTCCTACAACTCAAGAGCCATGAACACCTTGCTAAGCGGAATGGTCCAAGCTGAAATTGATAAAGTATCATCGTGCAACACAACAAAAGAAATGTGGGATACTATCATCATGAGCCACGAGGGAACTACTAAAGTGAAGGAGGTCAAACTGAGCATGTTAATGCATGAATATGAACTATTCAAGTTGGAGAAAAATGAATCAATTAGAGATGCCCAAGCAAGATTCCTCACTCTAATGAATTCTTTAAGCATGCTCGGACGAAAGATTGATCAAAAAGAAATCAACCGAAAGCTTCTCAGAGTCATGCCAAAGCGATTCGCTCCAAAGGTTACTACACTTCAAGACTCAATCACAATTAGCACAATGGAAACTCTTACCTTATTTGGAGAACTTGAAGAGTTTGAAAACCAATTAAAATTATACGATGAAGAAGATGAGGCACCTAAGAAGAAGACCTTGGCTCTACTGTTGAAAGCTACATAGAAGGCAATGATGAAGATTTTGATGAAGAAATTGAAATACTATCTCGAAAACTAGAGACTACTTCAAAGAAAGAAATAAAGGAAGAATCAAGAAGGTATCTCAACTCCAATGAAGCAAGTCCAAAGCAGAAAAAGATGAAAAAATTGGCCAATTATGTTTCATGGGACTGAAGGCGATGATCAACTTGAGGTAACTAATTTTCATGAAAATTTTGAAATATCTACATCGATTATCTTGCTTTACAAAATGAAAATCAAAGGCTTAAAAAGAAAAGCGCTTATTTCAAGAACTGCGTAAATGAGCTAATGAATGAAGTTGAGTCACTTATTGAAGAAAGAAAAGAAAATAAATATCTTAAAAATGAAAATCAAATTTTAAAATAAAAATTAAAAATGAGAGATGTATGCATAGATACTTTTAATGATGGAAAAATTATGAATATGCAACATGATGATAATGTAATAAATGCAGAAATAGTATCTTTAAAAAATGATCTTGCTAAATTTATGCAAGGAGAAGAGAACCTAAATGTTATGTTAGGGGCACAAAGGTCTAGTCTTGATAAACAAGGAATTGGGTATAATCCTACAAATAATAATATTAGAATGATTAATAGTAAATCAAGGCATAAACCACTTTATTGTTCACCATTTGTTACTTGTAAAAAATATGGTTTTAAAGGTCATTTTGATTTTAATTGTAATAAAATTAGAATGAAACAAATTTGGGTAAAGAAAAGTGATTTATATGCTACTAACCCAAAAGGACCCAAGAAGATTTGGGTACCAAAAAGATAGAGACTATTTGTTTGTAGGTGTCTCAAGATCAAAAAGGAGATGGATGATTCTTTACTTTGAGAGGGTAAGTTACCTATAAATTATTTGGCGGAAACTGTAAGTACCTCATGTTGTTTCTTAAATAGAGTTTTAATTAGATATATTATTATAAAAACTCTATAGATTTCGTATTACAAGGGTTCATAACATCATTTACTATGTCAAATGCTCCATATTTAATATACATGACAATCTTGATAAAAGGTTGATATATAGATAACAAATTACAAAGGTATAATTATATTATTTACTTGCTATATGTGATTTTGTTATAACCTTGTTCTATTGTCATTCTTTATGCTTATTTTTTAATTTAGTAAATGGGGTGAGATAACTAACTTCAACTTAATTGATATGAATTATTTTTTGTTTATGTCAAAGGGGGAGAGATATAACTTGATGATTTATTTCTTTTTGATAATGACAAAGGGGAGAGATATTTGGGTATATTTAATTTGGTTTGAATTGGTATTCTTGTTGATATTGAGATACTATATTATGGTGGAATATGCAATGATAGTTATGTGGATTAAGTAATTTTCTTTTGCTCCTTAATATGCATAAATTTAGGGGGAGCCATATACTTAGGGGGAGCATGTTGGTGCATAAATTGTCATTATCAAAAAGGGGGAGAATGTTGGTTTTTAATTTTATGATGTTTTAAATGATAACTAATTTAAGGATATTAGACGTGTGCATGGTTCATGGTTTGTTATTATATTATTAAATATGCATGGATTATGATTTATAATATTATAATTAATATGCATGGGTTTCTAATATTATTAAGGAAGATTTGAATTGGAGCTTATTAAAGAAGATTGGAATTGAAGTTTATTAAGGAAGGTTGGTTTTCTAAAGAAATGCATTTTTGGTTTTAAAATGTCCATTTATTAAGGAAGCAGTGTTAACAAATCTTTAACAAAATCATATCAATCTCCTTTAATAAAGTTTGGATATATATATAGTTTTATGACTCTAATATTCAGGATTCTTTATAGAATCCAATTGGACTTATCTTTGTATGACAACTTATTTGGACTCTTATTATATCCTTGATTTACCAAATCATTGGACTCTTTAATTGCTAATATCATGGGGTATACCAACTTTGATATGAGTTTCCTATTCTATCTTATATTCCTACTTGATTTGGTCAATATTGTAGCTTTAATTATGGGATTTAAATTATCGATTTCTTCTTTAACAAAATATAGTGGTTGGCCTTCATGTTATATAAAGCTTCATCATGCTCGGTTATGGAAAAAGCCCAAGAATTGGAAAGCAGCAATTCATTCTTCTTAATTCTTATAGCTTTTTAATAGTCTTTCTAGCAATCAATGTTCTGTTATCCTTAGGCTAGAAAGTTGATATTCCATTGGAATCACCATCATTGTAATCTGAAAGACAAAACTATTAGCTTTGGTGGTCTAGAGTTTCTAGAGTTTAGTGGGTCTGTTCAAAGGACGCTTCAAAGGTCTCAGAGGTGAGAACATGTGCGGAGGTATACAAGCAGCGGAGAGGTCTGAAGGGGCATTGGTGTCCAACATCGAATTGAAGCTTTTTGTAACAGGGAGTTCTTTTTATTGTATTTAATTGAATATTAAGTTTAATAAAAAGAGTCTCCAATCCTAGTTGGGATTGGACGTGGATTAGGCCACTAAATTAGAGGATAGGGGCTGAACCACGTAAAAATATTGGTGTGTTTTTTTATTTCTGTTTATCTCTTTAACTGCCATTCACGTTCTGCACATTTTTATTCATCACGCCTATCCAGACACTAAAGTAGACATGTCTAGCTGTCTAATAATCATAAACGAAGAACAGACACTAAAGCAGACAGGCGTAGCTGTCTAAATTAAACCTGTAGCATAAAATTTCAAAAAGTTTTCACCGTTTTTCACTTTTAGCTTAAACACCTTTTCACCCTCCCTCTAGGTGTGCACATACACAGAATTACATTTGGTATCAAAGCTTGGCTCTACTAATATTGATCATTGCAGGTCGTAGGGGAAGATCCTATGGCACACCTAAACTTTCAAGAAGATCAGTCCACAAGTAGGCCACCGCTGTTGTTCGGAAGTGAAAACTTCAACTTTTGGAAGTTCAGAATGAAGATTTTTCTTAAAAGAGACCCATGGGAATGGTGGGTTGTTGAAAATGGACCTGTCATTCCTAGACATGATAATGGCAAAACAAAGACTCTCATGGAGATGGATGCAAACGAAAGCTATATGTTTTCCTACAACTCAAGAGCCATGAACACCTTGCTAAGAGGAATGATCCAAGCTGAAATTGATAAAGTATCATCGTGCAACACAGCAAAAGAAATGTGAGATACTATCATCATGAGCCACGAGGGAACTACTAAAGTGAAGGAGGTCAAACTGAGCATGTTAATGCATGAATATGAACTATTCAAGTTGGAGAAAAATGAATCAATTAGAGATGCCCAAGCAAGATTCCTCACTCTAATGAATTCTTTAAGCATGCTCAGACGAAAGATTGATCAAAAGGAAATCAACCGAAAGCTTCTCAGAGTCATGCCAAAGCGATTCGCTCCAAAGGTTACTACACTTCAGGACTCAATCACAATTAGCACAATGGAAACTCTTACCTTATTTGGAGAACTTGAAGAGTTTGAAAACCAATTAAAATTGTACGATGAAGAAGATGAGGCACCTAAGAAGAAGACCTTGGCTCTACAAGCTGAAAGCTACATAGAAGGCAATGATGAAGATTTTGATGAAGAAATTGAAATACTCTCACAAAAACTCGAGAGACTACTTCGAAGAAAGAAACAAAGGAAGAATCAAGAAGGTATCTCCACTCCAATGAGCAAGTCGAAAATAGAACAAGATGAAGAAATTGGCCAATTATGTTTCATGGGACTAGAAGAAGATGATCAACTTGAGGTAACTAATTTTTATGAAAATTTTGAAATATCTACATCTGATTATCTTGCTTTACAAAATGAAAATGCATGGTCATATTTCCTTCTAATTAAGATGTTTTTATGTGAAATTTGTGCATATAAAAT
Organism: Panax ginseng; assembly: GCA_020205605.1. Classification (NCBI taxonomy): domain Eukaryota; kingdom Viridiplantae; phylum Streptophyta; class Magnoliopsida; order Apiales; family Araliaceae; genus Panax; species Panax ginseng. The sequence continues at coordinate 131,470,690 of CM035138.1, forward strand.
ATTCCGAATAGAAGCACAAATTAAACAATTATACAGGTTTTCGGTAGGGCTTTCATTAAATTCAAATCAAAATTTAAAAACAGTCTAAATTAGATTCAACAGAACTGCTTGTGCGTACCTTGAAGAGGGATTCAAATACATATAAGGAGAGATTGAAATAGAAAGTTGCGTATTGAAGCTGAATTGAGAGGGAAGAGTCGATGAATCCATTGACATCTTTGTTACTGAGCTCCAAATTCTATCGACTTCGCTCCCGAAATCATGATAAGCCAATGACGCGACTAAAGAGAAACATTTTCTTATATATGTCAAACCATTTGTTTTTTTATGTAGTATAAACAATAACAAAAATACATGGTTTAACAAATTGATCAATCTCCACTTAGTTAACAAAATTCAATCACATATATGGCATATCAAACCGTAGAACTTAGATCAAATCGATCTACAACACATAAACATGAATATATGTACATTACCTGCTGTTACCAAGGATTTTGACCTTCAAAAACGTTCTTCTTTGGGAAGGCATGGTTGAACAAACTAAAATAAGTAAATGTTATTTTAATAGGTAGAAAAGATTTTATTGATAGAAGGAAAAAAACAACTCTTCTATTAATAGAAGAAATCCACTGAAAAGAATTAGTGTGTGTAATCACTTTCCTTTAGAAAATAAATACACAACTAATGCCTACTATTCATCTATACATGGTCAATTTTATATTAAAACATGTATTTCAAAATCTCTAAAGTCCCAGCACATACTACTAAATGATAAGTAATTACTAATAACATGCAGGTCTGGTATATGATAATATTGACCACTACCCCATCCACTGTGAAGTTAGCATGACCTCAAGAATTAGCCTCATTAGTTTGTTATATACCTACAACCCTTATGTAAGGATGTCTAATTGTAACTGCTCCTTTGTGGCTGCAAATAGATCCAAAAATAGAAATAAAAATGAGATTCAGACAACTCAGGGGCAACTGCCAATGAAAAATATAAAAATTAAACATCTAATTGATAGCAAAAACAACTTATGATGAAGATGAATTGGCAGATTGAAAGATACTATAAATGCCCATTATTTCTATTCTTCTTCTTCTTTTGTTTTTTTAATTCCAAACTCTGAAAACAGAGCGTAATAGTCATGGCACAAACTCATAGCCTTAACATTATAACCTTGAAAAGTTGTCATTAATAAATTCAAGCAAGCACAATATCAAAGTTTAGAAGTTTGATCGAAAAATAATAATTTCAAATCAAAAATAAAAATAGAATCAGTTTTGAACCAATGATTCTAAAGAAAAATAAAAATGTATTAGAATAATGATCGATAATTGTTTAAAAAGGAGAATTTTTTTTTTAAAAAAGGGAACTAAAATTGTGATGACAACATATATCTTTTTTTTGGCATTTCACCAAACATGTAATGTGCATTATTCTAAACAGCCAATTCAAGATCAAATTGGACTAACAAAAAAATAGGATTTGGGGAGGGTAAAAGGATTACTGCCATGGAATGTATGCAAAGAAATTACAGGTAATAATCATCATACAACAAAAATTGCAATGAATAAAGGGAAACACATAAATACATTTAATCAAGCGCCTTGTCACATACACAAAAAAATTATGTTCATACAGAGGATATAAATACATGGAAAATGAGAGAATAAAGAAGACCCGCACTAATTTATTTGTAAAACTCATAATAGGGGGATGGAATTACCAAAGTTTTTGATAGAATTGTGGTTTGAATGTAAAAACTTTCCTCTGTAATCGAATGACATCTTTAAACTAATAAACACAATTAATCTTGCAACCTGATTTAATTTTCTCCAAGGCTTCAGTCATAGCCTTTTTGTTCCTCTTCATGAAAAGCTATCATTAATAAATTCAAGTAAGTATAATATCAAAGTCTAGAAGTTTGATCTAAAAATAATAATTTTAAATAAAAAATAAAAATAGAATCAATTTTGAACCAAAGATTCTAAAGAAAAATAAAAATGTATTAGAATAATGATCTATAATTGTTTAAAGAGGAGAATTTTTTTATAAAAAAAGGGAACTAAATTGTGATGACAACATATCTTTTCTTGGCATTTCACGAAACATGTGCACTATTCTAAACAACCAACTCAAGATAAAATTGGACAAACAAAAAAATAGGATTTGGGGAGGATAAAATGATTACTATCATGGAATGTATACAAATAAATTACAGGTAATAATCATCAAACAACACAAATTGCAATGAATAAAGGGAAACACATAAATACATTTAATCAAGAGTCTTAACACATGCACAAAAAAATTATGCTCATACAGAGGTATATAGATACATGGGAAATGAGAGAATGAAGAAGACCCGCACTAATTTATTTGTAAAACTCATAAGAGGAGGAGGGAATTATCAAAGTTTTTGATAGAATTGTGGTCTGTACAACATTCCGAGAGGCATCCCTTTGGTTTGTGATGTTAGTGAAGAAATGACCAAGCCGTGCATAATTAGGGCTTCTTCACTGCCATAGAATTAGGAAGGGGCAATTGAACCATTTTGACAGAGGTTATAGGGAAATTAGAAGCGAAAAGGAAGATGAGGGAAGTGAAAGAGAGACGATCGTTTATGGGTGAGGGATCGCTCTCTTCTTCGACTGATAATATCATCCGAAGAATTAGGGGGTGGCCTTGCTAAGTGTCTCAGTATTAGGCTCTAAAATATTAAAGAAAAAGATGAAGGCGACTGAAGAGTGAGAAGATAAGAAGAGTCGTGATGAAGGCGACTGAAGAGTGAGAAGGGAAGAAGAATTGATTGAATTTAAGTGACAATGAATTGAAGAGGAAGCGGTAGATTGTACCAAATCGAGGGAAGGGAACGAAAAAGCCAGAAGAGGAGGAGAAAAAAAGGAGGTCTGAATTAACAGAAGAGGAAACCGAAGAGAAAGATGAATGGACCGAAGTAAAAATTAACCGAGTTAACTCTTAATTAATCAAGAGTTGACTCAACGAGTTTTCCAATCAATTGGGGGGGGGGGGGGAAAGATAGCCTTTGTTGTCTTTATATATAAGGTATTGATTATCAATTAACTTTGGTCTTCTAGTTGTGTCTATTTAATTGATGTAAGCATTTAGTCGATAATAACTCAACCAAAACCCAAAATTTTGGTGTAAAGAAATTTATTCAAAATTTCTATTAATAGATAATTATATAAAAAAATTTTATTAGTTAGATATTATAGTTATTGTTGGGGTATAGGCTCAAAAGGCCCAACCCAACTTAACTTTGTCCAGGTTTAGGCATCGTTAGGCCTTGACTCGCTTGGTACAAGCGTGCCAAGAAAGAAAAGGTACATTTTCTGACCTTCAGTTTCACAAAGTTGTTCTTCAAGCAGTGCAAATGTCAGTCAATGTGACATCTCCCACTAGGGTTGTGAAATCCTTTGGTAAAATGAGACCCGACTTTTATGAAATAAAAAATTAATTTGCTTATAATTCTTATTCTAAATAATAAGGTGTTAAATTGTTAAAATAATAAAGTATAGGGTACGTAGATGTGCAAATTTTAATAAAAAGTATGTCGGAGAATATTCGTTCTGCCGAGAATATTCGGTAAAAATTACAACGGCGCCGAAACAACCAATCATTGGTGGGACCCACAATGATATAACTGTCGGATATCGAAAATGACAGAAATAATTTTTTTAATAAAAATTGTCAACGATACTATCACTTTAAACTATTTAAGTACCCGATGATAAAAGAATAAAAGCACACGTTATTCTACAGTGGCACACGACATTTCACAGAATCACACGGTATTGCACAATACTTTATATTATAGATTGAATAATTGTTACATTAGCAACTATATACTATTTCATATTATTGAACACAATAAATTCAACAGTAGCAACTGCACAATATTTCATATTATTAAATCAATAATTTACACGACACAATAACTATATTATTTGATATAGACCAATTAACATTATTAACAAAGTCTAGAAGTTCTGTCAAGGAAAGAGGTTATTTAATTACGCGTCATTTATTCGAAAACCCCCCTCTTTCGTGAGAACGATATTATTTTCAGTATTGTGAGCATATATTATTAATTAAAAATAATTGATGAATAAAAGGTGTTAAGTAAAGATAAGTATGATAAGTGATGTGTGGTAGATATTTGTTTAATGTTTGATATAAATAGAGGAGTTTAGCATGAGGTGTTTGTTGTAAGTAACATATTTTTTCATAATTATCTTTTATGACAGTAATATGCATTCAAATATATTATTATAATATTATATTAAAAGGGTATAGTATTATTTTTTAGTAATAAGTTGACGACACTCAAAAGAAATAAGGTGTTGAAATATTATAATTGTGTAATACCAGAGTCATTATGTCCAAAAACTATATTGCCAAGAGCCATTTTGTCTCTTTTATATCGCCAAGGGTCATTTTACCCTTTCTCCAAGAGTCATTTTTCCTCATTCATATTGTCAAGTGTAACGCCCCCAAAATAGGTATACATCACTTGTGACGCCCCCAAAATTAGGTATACATCACCCATTCTGAGTCGTCAGATACATGGTACAAAATTCAAATACAACTTCATTTATAAATTTGTTTGTCATGTATAGAATACGACCACGATTAATTGTGAGTTTTAATACAAATGTATGTAACTCTCGTGGTACCTCGACCATGACGCCTTACAATGGTACTTTTATATAAAAGTATAGTCAAAGATTGCATTTTAGAAATTAAAATCTTTGGGAAGTGCTTAAGGAAACCTAAGTACATGGGAGGCCGTGCGTGCAGGTTATAATAGATATCATATGACCACAAAATTAGAATTCATAAGAAATAATGAGAATGAGCTTTATTTATAGGAGAATGGGTGAATAGTAACTAATTCATGAAGCGGTCCAGTTGATTTACTTTTAAGCAGACGGTCCATATTGGTTTCTTATTAAAACTTAAAATGACAGTCCATCTTGATTTCTTATTAAAACTTTAAATCGGTGATCCATATTGATTCTTATTATAACTTTCCACCGGTGGTCCATATTGATTTCTTATTATATCTTCAACCAACTGATGCGAAAATTAAGCACATCTTCTCATGGAATAATATTGTACCAAAAAATGATTTGGACCGAAAAGAAATATATCTTACGGGTGAATAGTACCCCATGAATAGTAATTCATGAATAGTAACTCGTGAATAGTACTCCGACACGAAAAGTGCCCCGAATACCCGATTGAACAATATAACTTCCAGACATCAATTATTATAGAAACAAATGTCGATTTTCACTAACACAAATAAGTCCAACACAATGGAACTATAAAATTAATCTTTAATCAACACGAACTTATTCATCATTAATATTATAATTCACTGATATTTATGACCGTGTCGTTCCCGAAAGAGGGCTTTCAGATAAAGGATTTCTCCTTATTGCGCGCAATGATTAGGTGACCAAACCTCTCCTTGATGAACTTCTAGACATTGTCAATATTGCGGATAATAATATGAATAACTTTGTCGTCTCAATTATTGATTTAATAATATAACATATATTATGCGGATGATCTTATGTAACAATAATTGAATCGATAATATAGAGAGATATGATCATCGTAATTCACATGTAGCAATAATTGAGTATAAGCGAGGTGACTTTACGTAAGCATCGATAATCAATATCGTGTCTTCTTGTCGCGACCACAGCGTATTTCTGTACTTTTTACTACTGGGAGTAGTTCAGCAGGTTTTAACGGTAACACCTCTGCTAGTTATTTATATAGAAAGATAATTTTGTGGATTTTTTTAACTACGACAATACTTCCATTAATGGGGTCCTGCGATGATTGTCTTGCCGCATAATATTCCCTATTAAAAGGAATATTCTCCACCAATCGAATATTTTATGACAACTTGCATACTTTGCAAAATTTATAAATAATACCCACAATTATAACATTATATCAAGTCTACACTATAATATTAAAAAATATTTCGAGAAAAATTAAATCTTATTCATAAAATTTGGGGTCTCATAGACCAGTCAAAACGACCATGTTTTGACTGGCCGCTAGAGGGAGTAGAGGCCAAGAATAAAATTTTGGCTTAATTACATTATCCTGATTATTCCTAATTATCTTTATACTTATCCTTATACTTATTAACAAATTATCCTTATACATAATACTTATTAATCAGTAAAATAAAATAATAAAAATTATAAGGATAATCAATAATTATCTTTATACTTATCCTTATACTTATTAACAAAATAAGTATGTATAAGAATAATTACTAATTATCGTCTTATGATTTTTAATTATAAATAGGAAATAGTGATTGAGTTTATATTATATTCCTACTCAAATATATAAACTCCATCCCTACCCCACAAAAAAAATATATTGTGTGATTATATATATACCCCTTACCCCTCCCCCCCCCACCCCACCCCACTCTCACCCCCAAAAAATTATATTATGTGATTATGTATACACCCCATCCCCCCATTCCACCCCCACCCCACCCCCACCTCACCCCTACCCACACCAAAAAATAATAATATTATGTATATCTCATAGCATTACTTAAGGAGCCTAAATTCCACCCCTTATATCCGTCACTATATCTATAGTATATATTAATATGGTTAATATGGTTTTTAACCATAATCATATGTTTCCAACCCACATAACCGATATTAAAAATGGTTAATGTGGTTTTAGTTCTTAAATAGAACCATAACCATATTTTGAAAACCAAAACCAACCCATAATCATATTTTGTCAGGCCTAGCTAGTACTATTGGGCTACTGCTTATGAACCTCTTTATGAGGTTGGGCTTTACCGAATTATTCGACTTGGTATAAATGAATGAAAAAAATAAATAAATAAATAATTCAGTATACAATCGGGGGAATTGATATTTTGACAAGATAAATTGATATTTTCAGAATACTTCACTCACGGTTTACTATTCATGTGAGGGGAGCCTTGTGGAAATATCAATTTCCCTTATAAAAATATTAATTTTCTAAAAATTAAAATTAAATATTTATTCAATAAAATATCAAACAAAAACTTAATTTGCATTAGCTTAAAAAATTATTTCCCTCAATATCTAATAATTTCTATAATAATTGAATCTTTTAGCACTAATTTTTTAAGTAATAAGAGTAAATAATAGCCAATATATTCTTTTCTTTTCTATTTTTTTTTGGTAAATTAGTTTTTAGTTTTCAAATTCCCCAAAGTGGTATATGGATGATGGATCACACGTTGAGAACAAAAATAAATAGGGTCCATATTCCTATTCGTGTTGGAAAATTAAAGGAGATATTCGACGCCTCTGTGACTGAAAGGCAAAGTTCCAATCCAATAAATACCCTAAACGCAGATATATAAAACTGTATCTCCCTGTTTATATATCAGCGTTGGATTAAAGCTACGAAGCATGCAAATCTTCGTGAAAACGCTGACCGGAAAGACGATAACTCTCGAAGTCGAGAGTAGCGACACCATCGACAATGTCAAGGCCAAGATTCAGGTGTCAATTTCATCAATTCTACCTATTATTTGAATGAATTTTATAATACTGATAAGTAGGATTTGAGGATTTTACTGATTCAATTTGTTGTGATAAACTTGGGGATTTTCCTGTGTTTGATTAACCTAGGGTTTTGTTTGTTGTGATGAACCTAGGGTTTTTCTGGGTTTTGCTTGTTTATTGTGTATGCTTTTTTAGGGTTTTCAGTTATTGTTTATACTTGTGTTATCTTCTTCCTTTTCTCTTAATGCACTCTCGTAATTGTTAAAAAAACATGCGTCTCTGCATATATTCAGCTCCAGTACCCTAATTTTTTAATTATACTCTTGTTCTATTGAAGATAATTACGTCAGGTATTATTCGAAATTTGGAAGAGGATATAATTTAGGGAGGAAGTGAGATATAACTTTTGGAGAACACTCAAGAACACTTTGATTTCACTTTTTTCAAATGATCCAAGTACAAGGTTATTATAGGACTCCTAGGACACTTCTAGAGCCACCATAATAATTACTGATGTACATGAACCTAACCATTACATTACCAAATTCATGTACATGAACCTAACCATTACATGTTCCAAGACATTTTCAAATACATTCATGTACATACATATATCATTTACTTAATTAATTCATGAATAATCTAGAATCAATTTGGCTTAGTTGCTAACAAGTATCTACTGTATCTCCTAAATTTCAAATTGATTTTTCCATGAGAATTTTTCTTAACGAACGCTGATATGATTTGATAGTGCAAAATATATATTATGGATGAAAAAGTGTATTGGTTGTATTAGAATATCATTATGCGGATTTAATTTTTTGTTGCTATTTTGCAAAAATAAAAGGTATACATGTCCTTATAAAGTCATTAGGTGTCTGTGGCAGGCTGTCTACTTTCTACATGTATAGTTTTAGATAATCAAGTGAGGAGGAATTTTATCCTCATTTGGTTTATTTTATCTAGATCGTTCTTCTTAGTATTACTCTTGAATTATATACTATGATTTTACATCTTTTAAGCTTACTTATTTTCAAAGATTTAAACAATGCATATATTTGGCCGGTTGGCCCTAAATCTAATATGATAAGATATTGTACATAAACTATTTTAACAATATCACATGATGTAATGGTGTAAGGTATTACAACTGGTTGTAATCTGTACTTAATGATAGAGCTTCCAGAATATAGTTAGGTAGACTTTTAGTTTTTTTTTTGTTTATGGTAAGGTAGTTACAGCCATTTAAAATCGAGGACATTACAACATCATGTGATAGAGTTATGACTTATAAGAGTTAATGATGTAAATTTAAAGATGTTTAATGTTGTGCCAAAGTAATCATTTAAGTTTGCCTACATGTTAATCTATGATCAGATTTTGGGTGCTGGGACATGCAATTGTAATTTAAGCTTTGCATCCTTATTTAGGTATCAGTGTTGAGATTTAAGACTAATACAAATGTTCAGTTCACCTTGTTTGGGTAGTTATAGTGGACTATAATATGATATGCCTGTATGCTGATTGTAAATTTTAAATTTCTTACTGCATAGGTCTGTGTTATATCTATTTGATCTCACTATGTTTTGCATGCCATGTTTATTATTATTGAGGAGATTTTGTTATTTGATTAAAATTTCTTTTTCTGTCCTCTGTTGGGACATGGATTGGATGAAATTATGTCCGGCTGGTTTATTTCTCCGGAGTTTTTTTTCATTTGTTTAGTTTTTATATTGTATATATATATATATATTTATTAATTTAAAAAACTTGTTATGATGCTTGACTATCATATGTAATCTCTTAATATTTCAATTGAGGCCTCAAATCGCACTATGGCTCAAGGTTATAACATTCTATGATTAATGGTTAGTTATTTAATTTGCCTAGTTGTCATTTGTCGGAATCTTATGCGTCACACTTCAGTTATTCTTTTAATCTTTTTAATATTTTTAAAATATCACAATATGTCATGATTTGGAATCAGAGAATCTTAGTAGAACCGGAGTCGCATGAGATTCACATGATCAACAATTTGATTTATTTTTATGATTCCCATTTGAATCCGAATTGACATGCATAACTTGGAATTTTAGAAAGCTGAGTCAAGAACTAAAATGTGGATATTTGATTTTACTTGTGTCGAGATTCACTTCTTCTTGTGATTCTTGATTATCAACTGAGGCCTTAAAATTACATTTTCTGTTATCTGTGAATAAGAAGTTGTAATATTTGATCCTTCTGCTTAGTTATGAGAAAGGAGGTGGGCTTGTAGATCTCCTAGCTGTGGTGGAATATGTGGATGTTTGATGTCACTTACTGTTGTGATTCTTGATTATTCTGACTGAAACATTTAAGTCTTTCAACCCTAAGAAGTAGAGTCATGATGATTTCTGTGAAGCTGTCAATACAAATATTTATATTCTGTGTCAAAAAATTGGTCCCATTTTCCTTTTTAATGCATCCCAATACTAAATATAGACTAAAAAGTGACATGATGTACAGATTGTATATAAAAACCGAGTAAACCCAACTTTAATCAAAATATCATATATATTTATCTGAATTGAGTATAGGGAAATTGACAACCGTTCTTAAAATAGTTAAAATGCATGATTTCTTAAGACAGGATTCTCATTTTAAGTCGGAGGGAGTATATTATTGTATCCAACAAGCTTTTGTAGATATTCTATGCCGGGTAGTTAGTTGTTAAAACTGCATCGATTTTTTAAGCTTTGCATAGTTGTTTAAGTACAACATTTTTGCACGGCCTTCTCAGAATTAAAATGTGGATCTGTCCATTGCTTTTCAAAATTTATATTTGGATGCTATTACCTTTTTTATGTAGATAAAATTATACTCTGTGTAGCTTTGAATACAAAGTTATTACATTCAGTAATTATGTGAAGTTATTCTGCATAGTTGATTATTGAAAACTGCATCTGACGGAGGATATGAACCTCTGCATAGTTGTTTTAAGTGAAATCTAATGAACTAGCATCTGCATTTTTGTTTTCCCCATTTTATTTTGGTTGGCTACTATTGTTTAAAAAGAACTTTGGCTTAGTGTTGCAAACCGCTCTTTTTGATGCGCTAAGGTGAGTTGCTGCCTCTCTCATGTTGATCTCGTGGTGTTTGTGTGTTTGCCAGGACAAGGAAGGTATCCCTCCCGACCAGCAGAGGTTGATTTTTGCTGGTAAGCAATTGGAAGATGGTCGAACTCTTGCAGATTACAACATCCAGAAAGAGTCAACACTGCACTTAGTTTTGAGACTTAGGGGAGGAACCATGATCAAGGTGAAGACTCTCACTGGAAAGGAAATTGAAATTGATATTGAACCAACTGATACCATTGACCGGATCAAGGAACGAGTTGAGGAGAAGGAAGGAATTCCTCCGGTGCAGCAAAGGTTATTTTCTCTTATTTTGATAAACCTTTGATCTAAAGATTATGTTTTGAAATTCTTAGTTCAAGTTATTTAATCTCAGCTGCATAATTCCATGTTGTGTTATTTAATCTCTGCTGCATAATTTCATGTTGTGTTCATGATCTTAAAATATTCAATTTATACTATTTGTTCAAACCTCTTTGCGATTTTATAAATCTTGATTTGATTTATTCAATTCGAAGATGTTGCCTTTTGGTATTCTCATACAATTTAAGGCACTGAGTCGCACAGGTCTCCTTGGGGTCTAGGCGCAAGGCGAGACGCGCGCCTCATCAAAGTGAGGCGCTCATATTTAAAAAAAATTATATATACACACACACACACATACATACATAAATTCAATCATTTATGTATCAAATTTATCAGCCATTAAGTAGTTTTACAAACTTCTAAGCATGTTCAAAAAGTTTACCTAGTAGTATAGCGATGCATTAATATAATCGTATCATAATTATATTCTGCATAAGTACACAGTTAAATACTTATATATATATATGTATGTATGTATGTGTATATATATACTTACATATTTATATAGTAAACACTAAAGAACAATATAAATGCATATTTAAATATTAAAAAAAATACTTATAAGTTATATACTCATATTTAATTATTTAATAAGTTAGTAAACACTGTAATAGTAATCTAGTAAAGTACTCAAAAGTTTTTAAAAAAAATTGGGCAGCATACCCCCTTAGTATTTTGCAAAATAGCCTATTTTTGGGCAAGAAAAGATAATTTAAAAAAAGGAGAAGAGATGAGGAAAAGGGGGAGACTTACTTGGAGGAGGAGGAGGTTGCAATTGGTGGTCTAGATTGATTAGGAAAAAAAAAATACACAACTTCAATGAGGCCCGCGCCTCAGGTGCGCCTCATTGAAGGAGCCTTGCCTTAGACGAGGCGCCCAACGTGGGCTAGGATGGGTCTCACGCCTAGGTGCGCGCCTAGGCACGCCTTTAAAGAACACTGGGTATTCTTCTGCCTTGTTTGATGTATGTTAGTAGTTAGTAGTTAGTAGATCATTATAAATCATAGTTTCTTTGGGTTAATTCATGCATAAGGTTGATCTTTCCTCGACTTATATTTTGTTGGAAGATGAATGTTCATTGCCTTTCATAGTTCTTTTGATTGTGTAGTTGTGTTCTTACATGACTTTTAAACCTGCTATGTTCTTCTTGAATAATCTGCGAGCACAATTTATTCAAGGGTATTATTTTAAATTTTATTTAGGAGACCTCTTTCAGATATAGGTTTGTTTGAATCTCTTATGTTTTTGACTATGGGGTGCTTTAGAACCTTATTTTGAAGTCTAGTGTTTTGCTACCTCTGATGTTTTTTTCTTTGTTGTGCTATCCTTTTGTGAGCATTTTTTGACGTGTATTCTAGCATTCTCACTTCTCTAATGCTGTTAACTGTTAAGTATTTTCTTATTAGTTCTGTAGGGCTAATGATGGATCATCTGGGACCCTAATTTTCTTTTAGTTTTCAAGGATATTCTAATATTGTTTTGTGATGGTTTCACTGCACCCCTCCCCAAAAAAAACAAAAGCTCCTACTTTTTAAATTTTTTCCCTTTTAAAATTACAAATGATTAGCACTCTGGTTCAGTGGGGCATGGATCATGAAGCCTTGAATGATGGTTTCTATTTTTTTTATTAACCTCCACAATCAAGTATAATATTTCCTAGTTATGCCTCTGTCCGGATTTTGGTTATATCAGAAACACACTGAGATTAATCTACATAGCAACTTTTTCTTCCATTGCATTCACTTATGATACATATGTGATAATTTATGTGCATAATATTTGTTATCCTGGTTATCCTTTTTCCTTTTGAAATTATAATTTTAAGCTTCTGTCGTGGCTGTTACATCAAAACTATCCAGTCGCACCAAACTTGACAAATTCCTTTGTAAGTAGTATTAGGTGTTCACACAATAAGATCTTTATTATACTTTTAGCAAGCGTCATGGCTTTGGATATGCATAAGTCATCAAAGGGGGTAAAGGGAATGATAAGTAACAGGAAGGAATGGACCTTTCATGAGCCCACAACCTTCTTTTCCTCTTTGTTAGTGAATCAACTTCTTTTCATATGGACTAAATATATTTATACATTTTTTTTAGCCATATTACTTTTCATCTACTTTGGTTTTGTAGCCATATTGATATACTTGAAAACTTGGACCTTTTTTTTTTTTTTTTTTAAGTTTGAAAAATTCTCATATTAAGTTTCCATATTTTGCAGGCTCATTTATGCTGGCAAGCAGCTTGGAGATGACAAAACAGCAAAAGATTATAATATTGAGGGCGGCTCAGTACTTCATCTGGTTCTTGCACTTAGGGGTGGTAGTTTTTAAATAATTCTTCTGATTTTAGGGGAAAATCTATTGTCAAGCTTTATGTACTGTATGAAGTAAGCAGATATTTATGCTTTATGCTAAACATGATTTGATCAATTGCCCCAGACAAACTTATGGTTCTCTTTTCTAATTTTCTATAACTGCTGTGGGTTGTAATTATGAAATGATAAGCTCAGTTGTTTTCAAATGGTTTTGCTTATATCTTTTATATGCTGCAACTCTAAAATGGCATGGTTTCATTACTTGTGCCAAGATAAGTCTAAGAAATTTTCAAAGTTGGTGGCTGAAGAAACTGTAGTTGTGTACAGGGTATTCGTATTCCCCACTAGATCAGTAGATTCAGTCAGTTGGCAACTTTTTTCTGGTTACGCTTTAGGTGCTTGTGGTTGCATTTTGTGGCAGGACTTGTCAAGGGGTGATCTTAAGATGATTTGAGATGTTTTCTTTTGGGTATTTAGGTCGCTAGTTTGGCATGTGTTGGTATGGTCACGAGGTTGTATTGTGGTGGTTGAAACTATTTGGTAGCATGTTCTATAATTGTATGTTCAGGCCAAATGTTTTGGTTGTGTAAGCATGCATTTGCGATGGTAGCATTTGGACCTCCAAATGAACTAATCATTTTTGATGCGTTACTTTTGAGACCCAAACTCTATTTGAAACACAAATGTTGTGTTGTAGTCCTAGTTTCAAATGTTGTGTTGTAGTCCCTAGCATTACGTTTGTTTGTGAGTTAAATAAACTACGTTTGAAATAAATTGCTTGTAGATGGATAAGATTCTCAAGTGTGTTTGGACTGAACCCTCCTCCAACCAAACATGAACAATGTAGTAATACACTCCCAAGAAGTAGAGGCTGGAGACTTATTTATGTTGAGTTTTGTTCGTCTTTGTCATTGAATTTCCCATGAAGTAGGGTGCTCAAAATCTAAATTTGAAGCTTTGACAAAGTGATGGAAGGCTGCATCTCTGGTCAAATGATCAAGAAAAGTGTTTATGATATGATCACAAGTGTGAGTCATTTATTTTTGGTTGCAGATTGCAGAAGCCTTAGTCAGGTTAGCTAAAACTGAAAACCTTAATTTGATGCATTCAAAACTAAACTTGGAAGGTATACCTACTAAGTAGGACTGGCTACCAGTAGTCAATATACCTACTAAATCTACCATTTTTGACCAGCTTTCTGTTTCAGGTCTACACTTGCAACCTTATTTTCTTCTAATAACTACAATTTCTCCCCCCTATTAAAGTACACATCAAATCACACAAGAACCAAACCAATTTTTATGATGTTTGTTTATTTATTTATTTAGTAATATATATAGATATTGTGGTTGGACCTAGGACCTTAATTTATAGAAATATCTAATAAAATCTTATAAATTTATGTACAGGGAGCAAGTAAGCCACACATCATGCTTATGATGAGTATTATTACTTGTATCACTAATTCTCCATATGAGACTTGAATTTTAGTTTTAATTTTAATGTACAAGTCAAAACTGTTGGAAAGAGACATGACATGCATGCCAATGCCACCTCAATTGAAGAAAACAAATGGAGAATTTATCGAAAGAGGCATGACCTTTACCCTTTTCTCTAAAGTAAAATGCTCCTAAATTTCCTTATGTCAAAAGTGATAAGTACTACCCTCTTATTGCAACAAAAATTCAACACACCCGTGTGCTTATAACACAAATCAATCATAGTAAATATATGGATATATCATATTTACTCCCTCCTCCTCCTCCTTCCCGAATGCACTATAAATGGAAAGAAAACAAACAGGTGCGGTGAAAGCCCACCTAAAAATTACCTCACTCTAATTTTTTTTATTTTTACTTTTATAGTGTATTTGGGAAAGATACTCATATATATATATATATATATATATATATATATATATATATATATAGGTTGGTTCTCCAAGTAAGCATGTAGAAAGCGAGTTAAAAGCGAATTGGTTATAAAGGCGATTTTATCTCGTCATATATAGATGTAGAAAATCTGCTTTCTATGCTATATCGGCGGAGTTTTATCTATGGTTTGTTAGAATCGCATATATATATATATATAATATAATATAAACTTTAAAATCACTAAATCTTGCACGATCTATTACAAGATTTAATGTCATATTTAAAAAGAGATTGGGCCCTCCATAATACTGTGTTGCGTAAAATTAAAAACAGTTTATGCAGAAGAAAAAATTACTAATTTCGAATTAATACTAAGACAACTTTCACTTTCACTCTTCAACACAATATTATCGTAGTTAAGTCTCTATTTTTACGGTAAGATTTTGGGCGTCAAATTTTACAATGAGTAGTAAGATATTTAATGACTTTATAATCACCATATTTGTCTTACACACGTATGCATTGCTTAATGTTGATTTAATTCTCTCTCTCTAGACTAGATACACGAATGGTTCAGTCATGAAAAGTCATACATGGTTAGTGGGTAGTCACTGAAAAATGTCAAAAATTAGGTAGTAAAATGGCAAAAGGCTTTTAATGTTGGTTTCCCTAACTGCTGACTTAAAGGGTGCTTAATTATTTTTTATATTTCTCAATGTTCCTTATAAAATTGGATTACTCAAGCTATAGTTGAAAATTTGCTTGATCCAAAAGTTTTTAGGCATGCAAATATAATAAATAATTATATATATATATATATATATATATATATTTATGGGAATGCTCCATAATAATTGGTTGCTATGGACACTATTGCAACAAACTCGTCTCTGGCCATCCATTGTAAGATTTAATTGGAGAGATTGAATAAGGCGTGAGCCCGGTCATTATTAGGACCCGTGGCCAGTGCAATTCCCACTAGTAGTCAAACTAATGACTATAATGCCCTCTTTTTTTTTGGCTTTTGAAACTGATCGCATGTCCTACTAACTGCTAGCCAAAATGATATTATTTTGACTGACCGATAGTAGGACTTGTGGCTAGTTTAGTTAAAATCTAGATCTAATTTGGCTGCTCTATTGCTTGCGTTTGCTGCAGAAACCAGAGAGAAGGAGAAGACACAACTTGTCTGGCCGCTACACTAGCACTACTAGGACATCAAAATTTAATTTTGAACAGCTTAATCTACTCCAAATATTAGTAAGAATATTTTCACCAAATTTTTTTAATGAATTTTTGTGAATTTATAAAATATTACTATAATTATATGTATGAAACAACAAATTGGGTAGTATACAGATTTCAAATGAATTACATCGTTTTGACTGCCCACTAGTAGAACATGCTACCAATTTGAAAAATCAAAAGAAAAGAAATGGCACTATAGTCATTAGCCTGATCGCTAAAGAGAGTTGCACGGGGCCTCACGTTCTACTAATGGTCGAGTCCACGCCTTATTCAATCTTTCCCGTTAGATCTTACAATGGACGATCAAAAATACGTTTGCTGGAATAGTATCTATAATTAACAATCGGTTGCTATAAAGCATTCTCTCTTTCTATATATATATATATATATATATAGCAGGTGTTAATTGTGTAATACTCCATGCAATTGGAAGTGGGAGTCAATGAATAAAAAAATGAAAAGGCACTAATATGGGCTGGTGGCCTAATTAAATCATTAGACTCATCGCTGTCTTGTACAATTTGAAAATGAGGTCCTAATTTGAAGTGGACATGGCCTTAACCCTCGACATTCCCGCCATGGTTCTCACTTGTAACATTCCACTTGCTTATACTATTACAAACTTGATATTTAAAAAAAAATTATTTTGTGTTTTTTTTGCTAATAGATTAATTAATTGAGAATTGAATCTACTTGTTTTTTATTTATTAATGTTGATTCCTTCCTTTATTATTAAAATTAATATTTTTGAATATTTATGTTTCACATACACTATTGGACATTGCTCTCATAGGATATAATAATAAATGAGATTAAATTATCTATGCAAGTTCAATATTTTTGGCCGGTTTAATATTTTTGGAATAAAAATTATGTCATCAAAGTAGTAAGTGTCGTTTATAGTATTAAGTGTGCTAAAATAGTTATAAAAGTGTCATTTTTATATATATATATATATATATATATATATATATATATATATATATATATATAATTGACATTTTCACATAAAAATTGACATTTTCACGTGATTTTTCTCACATGAATAGTGAGTGAGTCTCACCTCCATGTAAGAGAGACTCATATGAAAAAATTATTTTAATATGTAAAAATATCAATTTCCTATATATATATATATATTAATTTGTTTGAACTGATTGTAATCGGATAAGATGCATATTAATATTATGAACATTAATTGATATTTTTTTTAAAAAATGCGACTTAATATCACGTCTCCTTTTGAGATTATATATATAATCCCTTATAAGTGGTCAGAGAAATAAGAAAAATAGTTCATACTTGAGATTGTACTCTTAACACTAAGCAAGGTTGTGAAACTCGGACCGGATCGGACCGGACCAAATCAGTGATTGAACCGATAAAAATCAAAATCGATCGGCATTTCGGTCCGAATTGAATCAATGAATCAGTTTTAGTCAAAACTCAATAGAACCGGTTGAACCACCGGTTCAATTGATGGTTTAAACGGTAAAATCAGTTAAGTTGATCTAGTGAACTGATTTTAATTATTTTTAATAATTTTTTATACTAATTTTTTTTTAATATTAAAATTAACCACTTTTAATAATATTAATATTGTAACTCAACTTTGTTATGTTTTAGTTTATTCACCCGATACCTTTTTCAATTTAACGACAGTTTGGAGCCTGAAAACCTAACACTAAGTATAAAATAAAACAGTGTTTAGAACTATATAATATAAAATTAATAGTAATCCAAATTTCTCTATTATATATTATTTAAAGCAAACATGACCTAAGACAATTGTTTCAAATTATAATTCATAGGGTTGTCTCGAACTGCAGTACTCAAAATATTTTTAAGATAACTCTTTCAAACTATAGTTTATAGAGTTGGATTGGAATTAAATTAATATCTACTAAATTAAATACGATTTAAAAATTTTCATACCCACTTTTTAAAATTAATTACATGGAATATACGTTCACAACACTTTTGACTACACTTCTTATTACATTTTAAAAAGAGTGATTATTAAAATACAAAAAAGCCAATTAAGAAGTCATATCCCGGGCAGTTGCTAGCATTTGTTAGCAAAATAAACTAAGAAGAAGTATCATCAATTAATGAAAGTCCCCTATTTTATATAAGTGTAACTACATTCTATAAATATTGCTCCTAATTAACCAAAAGTAATTAAATTTAGTTTCCAAGAATTATATTAGGAGCTAGGTTATTAGATGAAACATTAACAGGTTTGTTGGTAATTTTAAAAACTAAGAAAATGATAAAAGAAAATGCATGGGCTTGCGGGAGATACTATATATATAATTAAGATATATACCTTAGTTTTATAAAACAAGTTTATCTTAAATTTTTAAGTAAAATTTAACCTTACAGATGAAAAAATCATGCAAAAATATGAGTAAATTTAAATTTTTATTTAATTCAAGTTTTTGTAACACAATTATTATAACATTGTAAAACAAGTATATTTTCTGCCGGACTAAAATTAATTGAACTTTCATTACTATATATAAAGTCGATAATAGACATACCAACTCTTCAAATATTTTTATATGTTCTTTAAATTCGTAAGATTGAATTTATCTAACAAATCTTAAAAATAAACTTATTAACCTTGCGAGGTATACTACTTAGATTCCATCCAGGATATATCCCTCCCTTTTTTTACAAGAGATTTATGGAAAATTGTTATTAATTTTCATTAGAAAACTCATGTTAGTAAGTCATAATTTAGTATTTTTTCCTTAACAATCTCACAAATAAAAGTTACTATATATATATCATGAACAATGCTACAACACCCGAGTATTGTATACCCAAATTATCAGTAGTATCATGAACAATGCTACGTACAATGCCCAAGTATTGCATGTATACCCAAATTATCAGAAAATCCTTTTTAAGTGTTTTAACAGTTTAAAGTATTTTCATCCTCTACTGAGGAAGAATCTTATATATATATACTCTTATTGTATTGCCCGTACAGGCATCATCTCATATATATATATATATATATATATATATATATATATATATATATATATATATATGTGTGTGTGTGTGTCATCTCCCTCTATCGTCATTCTGCCATTATTAAACTGCAGCGAACTCCATGTTGCGGTAAGGGCAAGGCACAAGACTGCCACAGAACTGAACATGTAAACCACATTACAATGTCCACTTAGTTATGTCCTTATTTCTAAGACAATCTTTATTAATGTCCTTTATTATTATTATTATTAAAATATTCCTGATCATCTGTACCTAGGATTGCATGGGCCATGAAGGTGCTAAAGTATTTGTTTCTTTTTTCCTCTATATAAAGTATAATATGATGTAGTGATGTGGTACATATAATTGTATCTTCCAGCAGGACATGCAAATTCATATCCTAAACTATCTAAAAAATACTACTTATTTTAAGACTTATATTATTTTTAAATTTACAATATATCATCTCAATTTTTAATTTTATTTGAAATATTTCAATTTGACTTTTAATAATCAACAATAATTTTATAATTTAAAATATAGGAGTACTATATATATATACGGTCCGGATCTTAAACTCACCATTTATCTAGCTCATCTTGCTCACCCCTTTTAGCGACGGACCGGGCGATGATTCGGTCCGTCGCTATATATAGAACCGTCGTCTTAACTTTTAGCGACGACAACATATAGCGATGAACCGAACATATAATCGTCGTCCGATCCGTCGCTAAAGGGGAGTGAGCAAAGTGAAATTTAGATAAAGGTGAAATTTTAATATCCGGACCGATGTATATATATATATATATATATATATATATATATATATATATATATTGTTTATTTAATGAAAGAGGTTTACTAATGTTTCTTAATCATAAAGAGGTTTCTTTTCGGATAATAAATTATATAAAAATGGCCTCTAAAATTAATATTTTACACTATTAACAACATATCACGTAGGAATTCTTATAAATTCTCATCTTAAACAAGGAAAATACATGCCTCACTTTTTTTGACAGAAAAAATTGATCAGGCTTATAATTATAACAAGCTCATCAACCTCGTGCGAAGCACGAGCGGCATGGATAATGATTTATTATATTATTAAAAAAATATTTAATTAAAATTTTGAGAATATAATTGTAGTTATTAAATTATTAAATAGTAAATATTTAAATTATATATTACAGGATTTCTCAGTCAATTATTAAGCTAAACATTTGAATTGAGTGCATATTTATTTATTTTTAGTTATAAGAAAATAATTATTTAAATTATTTAATTTTTTTAAGTTTTTAATGGAATTCTATATTAATATTTATATTGAAGAAATTTGCTTGAAATTCTAATATGAATAGAACTATGAAATTTGTCATAAAATTTAGTTACTACAATTAGTTAGTAATGAATCTACTATAATTTTTTAATTAATATGTTTTAAAAGAATTTACATATTATTAATACAATTAATTGTGTGATTTGGTAAAATTTCAAGTTTTAATGAATTTAATTTGGGATAAATCAATTTTTGGTACCTGTACTGGGACACGACTTACAATTTGGTACCCGAAGTGAAAAAGTTACAAACTGGTGATTGTACTCGAAAAATGTTACACTCCGTTAAACATTTGGGACATAACTTACAATTTGGTACCCGAAGTGAAAAACGTTACAAACTTGTGATTATACTAAGAAAATTTTGTAATCTGGTGCTTGTACTTTCTAATTTTTAAATAATCGTTAAAATTAATCCAACGAGAGAGACAAACATACAGAGAGAGAAGCGAAGTCGACGCGAAGAAGATCCTCAATGTTTTGTTCCATCTTTTCTTGCCTCCCACATTCGCACTATTGCTCCACAGTGGCACCGACTTGAGAACTCTGGTGTAATCCATTCATTTTTGTTGCATGAACTACAATCTTCTTCCCCGATTTCATTTACGATTCCACTCCAAGACGAGCTCATCTTTTCAATTAAACACTGAAAACCATTTAATAAATATATGAGAACCAGTAATCAATGGAGAATCGAGACAAGAAGAATGAGAGAAGAATGACAGAAGAAGAGAACCTTAATTTTCAAATAGAATAAAGATGAAACCCCACTGTTTAATGGAGTGTAACATTTTTCGAGTACAATCACCAGTTTGTAACTTTTTTCACTTCGGGTACCAAATTGTAAATCGTGTCCCTAATGTTTAACGAAGTGTAACATTTTTCGAGTACAATCACCAGTTTGTAACTTTTTTCTCTTCGGGTACCAAATTATAAGTTGTGTCCCAGTACAGGTACCAAAAATTGATTTATCCCAATTTAATTTAGTTAGAACATTAATTTAAAGAATAAATATGGATTAATACCCTGAACTTTTAATATTTTTTCACTTTGGGGACTGTCTTCTTAATTTTTTCAATTAGGGGATTACACTTTTAATTTTTTTCCACTTTGGGATTATCTTCTATATTTTTTTAATTATAAGATTAAACTTTTAATTTTTTTCCACGTTGGGGTTTGTCTTATCAATTTTTTCTATTAGAGGATTAAACTTTTAACTTTCTCTGATTACATCTAAATTGATTGTGCCATATTAGAGAATTGATGGCATAATAGCGACACGTGATTAAAAAAAATACTTATGTGTAATATTGAATCTAATTTTAACATTTATTCAATTAATTTTTTGTACCAAAAAAGATAAATATAAGACCATTATTAATTTTACTTTAAAAATTAAATTTAAAAACTAATAATTTACCAAAAGGATAAAATTATCATTAAATTTACTTTAAAAATGGTTTTATATTAGAATTATAATAATAATAATTTACTTTAAAATTAATAATGGTCCTATATTTATCTTTTTTGGTACAAAAAATTAATTGAATAAATATTAAAATGAGACTCAATATTACACATAAGTATTTTTTATTTACGTGACGCTATCATGTTATCAATTTTCTGACGTGACACTATCAATCAGACGTAATCATACAAAATTAAAAGTTTAATCTCCTAATGAAAAAAATTGAGAAGACAATTCCCAAAGTGGAAAAAAAATCAAAAGTTTAATCCCCTAATTGAAAAAATTGAAAAAATTGAGAAGACAATCCCCAAAGTGAAAAAACATTAAAAGTTTAATTCTCTAATTGAAAAAATTGAGAAGACAATCACCAAAGTGGAAAAAACTTAAAAGTTCAAGGTATTAATCCATATTTATGCCTTAATTTAATAATAAAAATTCAACATTGATATTAATATAATAGATTGCAAGATATATTAAAAGATTTGTTTTCAATATCTTAATTATTTCATTAAATTGTATGATTGAATTATCGTACATAAATTATTTTAAGATATATTATGATCTTACATAAAATTGTGATAAAAAAACTTCTAATAAAATTGGTAGAACCAATAATAAAATTTTTTTTAGAATTTTCTTTTTCTATTAGATATAAAAACAAAAAATATCTTTTTTTTCTAACAGGTTGGGATTTCTTTTGATTTCAAATTTAGATAGTACTCTATCTGTCCCGTAATAAACGTCTAATTTGACTTTCATAACCAAATTAACCATTTTTAGAATTATAATCATTATAGCTTGGCGTATATTTTGTTTTTTTTTAAAATTTATTAATTAAAAATTAGTTAATTTGATCATAAAAGTCAAACTATAACATTTATTATGAGATAAAGAGAGAGTTTAATAATTACAAATTTAGATACTAATACTTATACTAATTTCAATAAAAAATCAATTTACTGAATCAAAATTTTGTGAAATTAAATTTGTGCTTTTAATTATGTGGTTGATTAAGAATAAATAAAGAAAATTAGAATCAGTTCTTAGGAAGAGCTAGCAAATTAAATAGCCTACACTAAAAGCATATTTTGGTACATATATACAAATATAATTCTTGCTGACCCCACAAGGCCACAAATCTGTCACGTGTCAGCACGCAATTTGTTACGAAATTTTAACAAGAAGCACGTACTCTATAGTTTAGGTTAGGCCATAACCCAGAAGGGCCTAGGCGCTAATTCACAAAATTTCCACGTAAAATTCGTCACGGATTACGAAAATATTTTCTCATAAATTAAATACAAAATAACTATTATATATATATATATATATATATATATATATATATATATATATATATAGCCGTTCTCTAATGGGTTGGTTTGTTGACGACTAACCTTTAGCGACGGACATATACATTGCTAAAACTCATAATATGCATGTTATGAGCTTTAGTCGTTAAAGGCTGGTCCGTCAGAACCGATCTCTCTCTATATAAAAATCTCTCCGACGAGTTAATTTTTAAAGAACAGGTTATGACGACGATTCAAATCGTCGCCATAACCGGTTAACCGATTTATTGAAGAGCCGGATTATATATATATATATATATATATATAAATAGTCCGTCTCTTCATTGAACCTGAAAAGAAATAATTAAAACAAACCAAAATTTATATCGACGATTTTTTCAAATCGCTATAGCATGTAAACCAGGATTTTTTATGCTATAGCGACGGAAAAAAACCATCAATATAAATTGATTCGCTTTTTAATTCATTCCTCCAGGTTCTTTGGAGAGAGTCGAAATTATATATATATATATATATATATATATATATATATAAAGGAAAAGTCGGTATGATTAAGGAATTGTGTTCACCCCTATAATCTGAATGTAATGTGATCATGAGTCCAAAGTAGGTCCATTCCGAAGACTAATACAATGCATGCATAAATAAAATGTGAAAAGTCACTTTCTTTGAGTAGTTCTCACCATTTTCTTACCAATATAATGGATGTATACATTGTAGCTGATGGATAATTTAAATTAAATACTGTGTTATTTTGTGATTATTTATTATATTTGAGTCAATTTTTTTAATGCAAATAAGATTTTGGGTAAATTTATTGCTAACTAAATTGTTTTAAAATGTATAGATATAGAAATTAATTATTTAATTGGTACCCTCATTCTTTTTTGTTGACGTTTTAGGAGAAAACAGATTAAAGAATGAAATTGATGTTTTGTCTGGCAGAACAAATTAATTCGATATAACATCTCAATATTAATTATCTTTTTAAAATTTATTGAAAAGATGAATGAGATCACAAAGTGATATTTAATGCGGTGATAGTATATATGAAATCTATAAAAAAAATAAAAATAAAATTCACATTCCAAAAAGATGGATAAATATGAAGAGGGAATAAATATAAATTGTTTTAGAGTTGTGCACAAGTATTAAGAAAATGATTGTATAAAAATTAAATATAATATCAATTGTCTATATTATCCTTGTATTAGAAAAAGAGTGTTATTTATTGGGCAAAAAATAGTGAGAGAACTAAAGTTATATTTAATACTTGGGGCAATATTGAAAATTAAGCAATTAATACTTACTTGAAATTCTCAAACAACTTATATTAAGGACAAAATAAAAATACTTCTCTAAAACAACTTATATTAAGGGATGGAGGGAGTATTCCAATATTTTTCGGGAACTGATCTATTTACATAAAAAATTAATACTCCATATGACCCTTCTTTCTCACATGAATAGCGAGTGAGTCCCATCTCTATAAAAAATAAAATTATTTGAAAATATCATTTTAACATGTGAAAATATCAATTTCTTATTCTTTTTCATTGACATTTTAGCATAAAAGATTAAAATATGAAATTAATATTTTGTCTGACGACTAATATTGAAGTTCGATATAAAACAGCTCAATATTAATTAACCATTTAAAATTTATTGTAAAGATGAAAGAGATACATAATGGTATTTAATGTATGGATAATAAAAAATCTAGAATAAATTTCAAATATTTCTAAAAAGATGGATAAAATTTAAATGATCAGAGGGAGTAATGTTTAGTAATCTCCTTTTATGGATTTGTACTAAATGGCACTTCATATAAGAATCTTTTTAAAAAGTGTATCCACAATTAATTATGAGTATTAGTAATTATTATCTTTCTTTTTTTAAATAAACAAATTTGTTATAAGTAGTACCACTAGTAATTATTTGGTAGAAAATCTGGCATGAAGCTTGTTGGGGTAGTCAATCTTTATGTCTCTCTCTTTCTCACTCATTTTCTCTCTCTTCCTTCATCCTATATATAGGGAGACAGAGAGAGGGGCTGTTATATATATATATGTCCTGTGTGGAGTTCATTTGGAGTTAATTTGTACTAATTATAATTCTTGATTCTATAAGTATATAAATTTATTAAATACATGGCTGGCAAAGGGCGAGCCCCTTGTTGTGACAAGAATAATGTGAAAAAAGGGCCATGGAGTCCTGCAGAAGATTTGAGACTTGCAGCTTTTATTCAGAAGAATGGCCATGGAAACTGGCGCTCACTTCCTAAACAAGCTGGTAAGTTTAATGATTGCTGAATACATAACATACATGATCTTATATATTCATGAAAATTAATGTACATCTAGAAATTAAATAATAATAATAAAAAATTGTTTTTTGTTTTTTTTTTGTTTATATGTAATGCAT
The DNA here is from genome assembly GCA_020205605.1 of Panax ginseng. Classification (NCBI taxonomy): domain Eukaryota; kingdom Viridiplantae; phylum Streptophyta; class Magnoliopsida; order Apiales; family Araliaceae; genus Panax; species Panax ginseng. The sequence goes on from CM035138.1 coordinate 131,496,743, forward strand.
GTTAAATGAATTATCATTAATTATTAAATTTTAGCATATCTGGTATATATATATATATATATATATATATATATATATATATATATATATAAATGAAAATAGGAAATGAATTCATTTTGAAGTTTTAGTTACTTAGCTTGCAATTGCTTAGTGGTAGCAGTGATAAAGAATTAATAATATCCAGTCGCGGAACCAGAACGGTTTGAGGGGGGTCAAAATATATTAGTAAAAAAAATTATTTTTTGACGGTTGGATTTAATGGCCTAAAATTATTTTTAGATGCAATTATTTCTCCTTAAATAACACTCTTTTATTAAAACTACATCGTTTTGTAGTGGCCGCGGGTGATATTTTTGTAAATAAAAAGAAAATAAGTAGGACCACTCCCTTTTAAATCACTCCAAAACGACGTAATTTTAATAAAAGAGTGTTATTTAAGAAAAAATGCTCTTGATCATTGCTATATATATATAGTAAGCAAACAAAATAAGTGGGATAAGTTGGTAACAAAGTCAAATCTTTAAAGAATTCTTTTAATTTCCAAGTAAAACAAGAAAAGAAAAAAAAAAGAAAGAAAGAGAGGATAAGGATTCGGCTGAGCTAAGGTATAAGGAAGACCAAGATATTTTGTGGGAAAATTTTTAACTGTGGTCTATAAATACCACACTTTTTTCTTTTTCATCCAACACAAATAAAAACCACAGAAAAAGATACAGTAAGACTGTCTAAAAATGGATTCGCCCCTATCTTGCCGGAGATTTCAGGGGGGGTCATATGACCCCCTGGACCCCCGACCCCCTGGTTCTGCCTCTGATAATATCTACCTCGAGAATGTCAGGGTCTGGTTACAATGAAGTTCAAAATTTTACATATATATATTTTTCCTTTTTCTCCTTAAGTTTGAATAAGTGATAATTGCATATAGAGAATCACCAAAACTAAGTGCACTATATATATATATATATATATATATATATATATATATATATATATATATATATATAAAAGAAACATTAATTTATTTCATTTGATAAAAAAATATATATTAATCACTTTCTTCTTTTCTCCTCCTAGTTCCCATCTTTAGACAATTATTGGATTGATATATGATAAATTATTAAATATAGCTCTTGAACTTAATAATAACTTTATTTGATTATTTTTTATATGTATAAAAGAACTGAATGCCAATGAGATTGTTGTCTTTTTATCTTTTTCTTCTGAAATCCAAATTGATGTTTAACCACATTTTCCACATTACACATCATTCCCCTGTGTCCATGTTTCCTACTGATTCTGATCATATGTATGACCTAAATCAAAAGAAACAACCTATCTCATATATATTTCTTTATTCATTCCTATATATATATATATATATATATATATATATATATATATATAAAGCATGATAACAAGGCCATCTTTCTTTTAATCATCCAATTCAAAGTTCAAAAGGACAAGCAACAAATGAAAGGGAAAGAAAACTGATAGAAGCTACTTATAGTGGACAAATGTTTCATTCTTCTTCTGACTTGCAGTACTAGTGTTTATTCTAAACTAGTGAAAACTAAGCATACTTAATTTATTTATTTTTGTAATGCCAACTTGCCATTAATTTACCATATCTAAACACAAGAAATACTTTAGCTTCAAAGGTAGTTGGACAAGAAAAGGTACAATATTAAGTCCTAATTAATTGGTCCACCTAGAACAAAAAAACACAAAAATTAATTAACACTAATCCTCTCCACTTAGTGGCCTATTTATATATATAAACTAATCGATCTCAAGTTAACATTTTTTTTAAAATTTTAATTCATGTATAGGGTTGGCCCGATGCGGAAAGAGTTGCCGATTGAGATGGATAAATTACCTAAGCCCTAATGTTAAGCGTGGGAACTTCACTCTAGAAGAGGAGGAAGCCATAATAAAGCTACAAAACTCGTACGGAAACAAGTAAGGACTACACATGCAATAAAAATATTCTTTATAATTAAAACACATTATTTCATTTAATATATAATTAATGCTTAATTTGGTGATTATTCTAGAAGTTGTTTGTTTAATTCTATCTAATACCAAGTTTACACAATTAAATAAAATTTCAGGTGGTCAAAAATTGCTGCTCAGTTGCCTGGACGAACGGATAACGAGATTAAAAATGTGTGGAATACACATTTAAAGAAAAGATTGATAAAAAAAGATTCTGAATGTCACAAGGGAACTTCAATAATTCCCCCCTCGTCCCCCTCTTCGTCTAGTACTTCAAACGTGTCGTGTGGAGACCTAAATGTGGAGAAGGGATTGAATGATGAAGATTATGAGACCAATATGCCAGATCCTTTGACAAAAAGTTGTCATGAAAACAATAATAAACCAAAAGAAACATTGAGATCAAGTTCTTTTTCCTCCATTGTTTCAAATTTATCGAGCTCAAGTCAAGAAAATGGCGCAAGACCTAGCGACGAAATGGAGTCTGAGGGGCTTGGTGAAGTTCATAGCGCGGCGAATGAGATGAATAATGACTCATTTTTGGATTCAGAATTTGACATTTGGAATGTGTTAGAGAATTTGGAGAGTTTTGAAGTGGATTCCATGCCAAGCTCAAACTTGAGAGAAAAACATGAAATGGAAAATGAACAAAGTGAGTGGTTAAGATACTTGGAAAATTATGAGCTTGAACTTGAGGGAATAATTGGGGAAGACCAAAATAAAGCAGCAGCTCATGAAAATGACATTGGGGAAATGAGTACTTGCTTCCCATTGTGGCCTCCTTCACCTCAGAATTTTGATATTTAAAGTTGGACAAAATTTGTGATCCCTAGCTAGCCAGCATATAATCAAAGATGTAACATGTCAGGGTTGACAAACTTTTTTATTTTTTTTAGATACAACTAAATTAATTTGTTTGGTAGGTCTTTTGTAGATTTAATCAAAATACACATGCAGCATCTTTTTCTCATGTATGATTTCATTTGAAATATTATCTGGATGTTGTTAACCATATAATATCTAAGTGGGTTGGTTAGATAGTGTCCCCATTTGCTATGCACTTCAAGCCTTTTTTATTAATTATGATCAACGCAATTAAACTTTGACCATTTATAAGTCTTTGTGATTGTTTGTTTGGTTTACGTAAAACAATTTACTGGCTGTTTTTAATTATTTGTGACTGTTTGTTTGGTCTACGTAAAACAGGTCTCTTTTAACCATTAATTAATTTTTTAAATGGTTTTTAAATTTATTTGTGATTATTTTTTTTGTAACGTGATACAATTTAATCTTTCGACTGTTTATAACTCCTCTCTGTGATTGTTCCTTTTATATACGTAAAACAGTTATGCTACGTTTCGATCGAGTGAATATAAATGAGGAATTAATTAAATAAAAATAATATATTTGATAATTATTTTAGAGAATAAATCATTTTAATGGAATGAAAATTCATTCTATCTCTTTGTTTTTTATTCCGTGTAGAGATAGTGGAATAAAATCCATTCTAATGGAATGAATATATGTACATGATAATTTTGATATTATATGACAACACCCACCACCATCACCGATAACCAAACATACACTTAAAATATCTTAAAATCATTCCATTTCGTCCAATATTTCATTCATTCGATTCAAACGCAGTATCAGATTCTATTAATTTTCAGCCTAGGAATTAAGGGAACACAAGAATAAGAGAATATTGCATATTGTAGCTGATGAAACTTAACTGTATATTCTTGTCAATCAACTAGGTTAGATAATAGATATAAAGAACTAAATTGGAAAAAAAAGAGAGAAAAAAATAATGTGAAATTTGCCAAATAGTGTATTTATTGTTGACTTTTGTAAGGTAGAACAAATGGACAGGAATATAGGATGATACATATGCATCTGTGATGAAACTTAATTTTAGTATTAATGCAATGACATCGGACCTTTAAATGTAGTTTAACTTTCCAGAGGAAAGCGTGCTTCTTACCAGTTATATACCAATGGCCATGCATGATGATGGTGGGCTAAAATAATTGAATTTTATTAAAAATAAAGAAATTGCTGTAATTTATTTATATAAAGAAATTGCTGTAATTTATTTATACATTATGTATTTAAGAAATAAAGAAATTGCTATTATTTATGTATTATGGGTCAACTAAATTAACTCATAATCGACCAGCAAGAATTTATAAGAACATTACAACAATTTTAATATACTCAATTCCTTCAAAAATATAGGATTAATATGTTACTTTTTTGAAATCGATTTAAGATGTTTTTAAATCTAAATTGAATATGAATCCGTTTAATTTTAGTCAATATAATTATAAAAAATATAAAATGATATCTTTATTGTTAACGCCAAGATTCTTCCACGCGCTCCAATCACCAAAGTGCGTCAAATCTTGTACAAAAACGGATAAACACACCAAAAACTTGATGGCTTGGGCCGCCGAAAGATAGCTCCGGTGTGAGAATAAGTACATGTTAAATAAGGTTAACAATGGAGGCTTAATGCTCTAGTGATGTAAAATAATAAAATAATAATGAATTGTGTGTACCTTAAAATTAAGAGCATTAAGCCTCACTAGGTTAACAAAAGTACAGTCTCACCACCTTAAGAGTCTTAAAATATTGCTACACTCTTAAGGTGGTGAGACTGTACTCTTGTACCTTAAAATAATAATGAATTGTGTGGACCCCACAATGGAAGTATTTGTAAAGTTAAAAGCACGTAATTATCTTTTATAAAAATAACGGTGAAAGTTTTACCATTAAACTGTTGAACTATCCGGTGGTAAAAATGCGAATACGCGCATGGTTGCATAAGTAGCACACGGTATTGATTATTGATGCTTACGTAAGAAGTCACTCAGTTATACTGAATTATTGCTACAATAATTGCTGCATAATATCTTTCATATTATTGATTCAATTATTGTCACAGTATTATCTACATAATATTTTATATTATTAAATCAATAATTGAGACGACACATTTATTCATATTATTATTTGCAATATTGACAATGTCTAAAAAATTCTGTCAAGTAGAGGTTTAATTGGTCACCTAATTGCGCGCCAATAGGAAGAAATCCTTATCAGAAAGCTCCCTATTTTCTGGGAATGATCTGGTTGTTAAATATTGTGAATTATAATATTAATGATGAATAAGTTTGTGTTGATTAAAGATGAAATTGATATTTTCATTGTGTTGGGATTATTAGTGTTAATGAAAATCGACATCTATTCCGATAATAAGTGATGTCTGGAGGTTATATTGACCAATCGAGTAATTAATCAGATAAATGAGCAATTAATTGCTATTAATTCACATGCTTATAAATATTTGTTCACATGTGTGTACTATTGATTCACATGTATGTACTAAATTAGGGGAGGTGATGCAAGATTGATAATACTTGCATGACTAAATTAAAAATGGAGGTATAGATGAAGGTACTATACTGTAATTATTTTTTCACATGATTGTACTATTGAGTCACATGATCGTACTATTGATTCACATAATATACTATTAGGGGATGTGGTGCAAGTTTGATAATACTTGCAGAACTAAATTAAAAATGAAGGAAACTATGAAGGTATTATACTGTAATATTTCGAGCCCAAAAACGTGTAATTATCGAAACTATATTTTCCTATAAATAGAAGCTTATTCTTCTTTCATTCTCATCAATTCACTAATTAGACTCACAAGAGCAATTATAGAGAGAGAAGCTATAGAGAGAAATAAGAAGAGAAGTCTGCTACTTCACTATTCCAGTATCCAGCCTTCTTCTGAGGTAAGGGATATTATTTTGTTCAGTATTCATAGGAATAATATTTTCTTCCATACTCTGTAGTATGTGAGTAATATTATTTCGTCTCGTATTCCTGATTATACCCTCATTTTGTTAAAGTATTGCTTCTATACTTCGTGAAATTAGTAGAATATCTTTGAAATTTGCGCTTCAACTAGTATCGTTTCACAAGGATATTTTCTACACATTCTTGTTAAATTTTAAGCTTTTCATATCGGAGTACTGTCCATGACATTATAGACACATGTCCTTATGAAGATTAATTTAATTGAAAATTTGGCACAAATGGGATTTTTCATGAATGAAGAGTTGGGCCAAGATTTGCAATCACTCCTAGACGTTTTTTCACAATTTGTTGTGAATTTTCACATGAATAAACTAGATGTCAGTATGCTTGAATTGCTTAACATGTTGAAAAGAGTCACTTTCTAGCAAAGAAAGACTAAGTCTTACTGGTAGATGAGTCTTCCAAGAAAAGGAAAGGAACCAAAGTATTTTCTAAAAAGAAGAAAAGTTCAAAGAAGACAAAAGGAAAGGTACAAATTGAACAAATTAATAAAAGGAATATAGTTGATGTGAATCATACCTTCATATGGCATTGTAGACTCGATCACATTAATAAAACAAGACTAAACAAGTTGCATAAAGATGGGCTTTTAGAGCCATTTGATTATAAATCATATACAACTTGTGAATCTTGTCTCATGGGTAAGATGACTAGAGTTCCATTTAGTGGACATGGAGAGAGAGTTACAGGGTTGTTAGAGTTGGTACACACATATTTATGTGAAAGGTTTCAAAATAATAAGTTTGAGATAAGATCTAACAAGTTCAGATTTAATTTGTGGGATATCCTAAAGAAATTTTAGGGTATTATTTCTATAATCCTATTGAGCAAAAGGTATTTGTTGCGAAACACGCTGCCTTTTTTAAAAAGAAGTTTGTCTTTGAAGGGGCTAGTGGGATGAAAATAGATCTTGAAGAAGTTCAAGAACCATAAACCACTACAGTTCAAATGAATAAACATGTCCAAGTAAAGAAACCTTATTTACCACAACCGAATCGTAAATCTAGAAGAGTATCGAAAATACCTAAAGGTATGGATTCATCGTACCTTAGAATTAAATAATCCTAGCACGAGTTATAATCCTAAGACTACTAATCTTAGAATTAAATAATCCTAGCATATTTGTTTACATTGTGATTATTTATAGGATAACTTAAACTAATTTCATACTATGTTTGTTTTCTTCAGGATTATGTAAACGATTGAATAAAAATTTAGCATTTACACTATTATACTATTAACAATAATAACAAAGAGATCACATTTTCAAGCGTGAAAATAACTAGATTGATGGAATAGGATACACCAGACATTTTTAAAATTTTAAAAAAAGTAATAATTTATTTTATCCATAAATTTTTAATTCCAGATTGTAACGCCCCCAAAATCGAGACAATTTCTCTCCCCGATCTTGTGCGTTAATATTATCTTGTTCTAGCTTTAAAATATTTATTTAATGTTAAAATAACTAAAAATGCGGAATATTTTTTTTTTTTTACCATTCATTCATTCCCTGAATTGTAACCTTTACAATTCTTTTTATATATATATTAAAATCATTATGTATATATACGAAGCAAGGATGTGAGTTATTCATGAAACAGAGTGCGAAACTAATTTGTTAATGAAATAGAATATTTGTGTATGAGGCAAAGGGCCGAGTTAACTTATGAGTTATCAAAAAGGTATAAAAATAATGTAAATAAAGGAAATGATATAGTAAGTCGTGCTTTACTATAAAAGGTATAAACTAATCATTTAAATCTCGAATTTGCGAGTAAAAGCAAAAGATATTTTTAAAATGGGGTATGGATGGTTTGAACTTCAAGAATGTGAAATATTTACATATTAATGACATGAGAAACCTTTATTATGCGTAAAAAAGTTAAAACGGACAAAGTTTTCAAAGGAACCTAAGATGGTTTTAGGATGAGAATAAAATATTATAGTTTAAATAAACTAATAATAATAGATTAAATATATGCATGCATGTTTTGTAACATAGTTGGTTATCTAATATGTGTATATATGTAAACACAGTTGTGTAGGATTGTCGAGAGAAGATAAGTTAAATTTTTTGGTAATCTCCAATCAAGGCAAGTTTCTCAGTTTATTTATGTGGACTTATAATTGATATAGATAATTGTTAGCATGATTTATGTATAAGTATGTAATACCTATGAACTTCATTATTTGCTTTGTGAATGATGAATGTCAAATTATGACTAATTATTGAATTGAGTCGGGGAACTCAATATATATGTGCAATGAATGACATGTGTAGCATATGCTATGGTACGTATGTTGCTACCAACAAGATATAAAATGTGATAATGCATTTGTAATATGCTTGAACACCAAGAATATAAATGCATGAACTGAATGTGAAACCTATATTACGTGATGCATGATAGACTGTTAGACTTGCTAGGACGTCGTGCTCAATCTTGCTTAATTTGTAGGCTAAAGCTATGATGCGATCTATTGTGATTAGGAGCGCATGAAAAGAAGATTAGCGATTTAATTGAGATTGTGTTGAATCATCTGATGGTATTTTTATATGTAAATTCTTGAATTATTCAATAGATGAAGATTATTTATTCTAAAAAGGGGATATGTTTGAAAGAATGAATATATATATATATATATATATATATATATATATATATATATATATATATATATATATATACTAAAGCTAAATAAGTCATATAATAAATATGACTCTAGTATATATATAAAAAGAATTGTAAATGTTACGATTCAGGGAATGAATAAATGAAAAAAAAAAATTATTCTGTATTTTTAGCTATTTTAACATTAAATAATGTTTTAAAGCTAGATCATAACAATATTAACGCACAAGATCGGAGAAAGAAATTATCCCAATTTTGGGAACGTTACACAGATAGTATGAATTTATAATATCTTATTAAATATGATATTAAATAATTCATCATTCGAAGTCATTTTGTCAACCTTGGACTCAAAAACGGATCCGCACTTTGGTGAGTAATGAGTATGGGCTCCAATCCCAACTGAATTTTTTCATTTTTTTATATAGGTATATATATGACATATTTCTAATATTATGCAGTTTTGGGGTTAATGATTAAAATTTTTCAAGTAATGTACTGCTACTTTAATATATTATACATTTTTGAGATTATGTCTATATTCAATTTTTCTTAAATCTAATTCATTGTCGCTATAGGTTCTCTTTCACTATCTAACAAAGCAAAACAAAAAAAAACTCAACACCATTCGACCATATTCAATTTAATCAAAGGTTGGAGTACACAGTAAACTAGCAACAAGATAAATTAGAAGCTAAGATACTCTATATTTTTATACTTTAAAAAACAATAATAAATATTAATATATTTAACGTTTTAAAATTTTATTATTATTCTTTATTTCTCTTTATAATTTTTTTATATTAAGCCTTCACTTAGTAAAAGTCATGCGACGTACCACCGCTGTTTGAACTATTTATAATTTTTAAAACAAATAAAGAACTTAAAATTAATATTTCAATCTCAATGTTATTCTTACAAATAAACATGGTCTTAAAGTTCAATAATCCAAATCTCTCATATCATTATTTACATAAAAATAAATTTGAATTTCCTTCAATTTCATTCAATACATCATATTTTTATTGTTATGAATAGTACAATTGAAATCGATACTGATCTACTTATTTGTTTTATTGAATAGTTTGTTTTAAAAATGAAAGTAATCTGACACACTTTCACCATTTAATGAACATTTGGATTTTTCATCAAAATTCAATGGATGAAAATTCTTTTAGAATTTTAACGCTGAAAATAATTTTTATGATTCTAATTTTTTTTTGTAAGAATGATCTTAATATCATCAACTATTTATTAACATATTTTAATTATTATTAACAAAATTATTTAGATCAAATAATTGATATATTAAATTAAATTTTTTTTAAAAAAAGTGTAATTAATAAAAGCCAAATCCCATAAAAATCATCTCCCTTTAAGAGTAGGAAATTTTGTTTTTGTACTCTTTTTAAATTTAAAATAAATTGATGTACTTCATATGACGCCCCCACAATAGGTATACATCACTCATTACGGGTCGTCAAATACATGTTACATAAATTAAATACAAACTTATTTTATCAATACCTTTAAGTAGCTTAGAGTTTTTATAAATAATATTGTCTTGACAATATTCAAACTCAAATAAGTCATCATTATATTTATTATCACACTAAATAAAATAGTGAGGACTACTATAGCCACCATTTTGGATGAGTCACTGCTTCTCGACTAGTCCGATTCACGTTTCATTTTCTGAAGAGAGAACAAAGAAAGCAAAAAGGCGAGCTCAACTAGCCTAGTAAGAAATATTATGACTAAGATAATGCGTAATAAATTATCGTTAGCCTTCAACAATGTTGTTAAATTGATAAAATACAATAAACATCAAGTTTAGCTGCAGATTAACAATAATCCATTAGAAGAAGTAGCATGATATCTACTATCTTCTATGATTTAAAAAGTTTTTCATCAACTTTATATTTGAGACTAGAAGCTTAATAAATAAACCATGACAGATCGAATCATCCCGCACTACGGTGCCGAGGATATTCATGTAATCATCAATGGTCATGATTATACCAAATAATCCCCGGTCATAATCATTGCTCATCAATGCACTAGCTAATGATGATTTTATACAACATCATTTGTAACATTACGGTCATGATTATCTTAATAATCTTTGGTCATAATCATACTAATCAATAAGTACGCATCATTATGACTTTTATCACAATATAAGCATTAGGATGATGACAATGATATAATAATTTAATTATAAGAAAGCAAAGGATAAATTTGTAAAGACCCCACTTTTGAATAAAGATTAAATTTTCTCGAAATATATTTTTGAATATTATGGTGTGGATTTGATATAATGTTATAGTTGTGGGTAATATTTACAAATTTTGCAAAATGCATGAAGTTGTTATATAATATTGATTGGTGGGGAATATTCGTTTTAACGAGGAATATTAAATGCAATGGCACAATCATTGGTGGACCCCATAGCGGAATTATTGTCGGATTGAAAGCGACAAAATACTTTATGAAAATAACGGCGGAAGTTTTCTAGATTAGCTGTTGAAACACCGGTGTTAAAAAATCGATGTCTGGCGTGGTTGCATAGTAGTAGCACGGTATTGATTATTGATCTTACGTGAAGTCACTCGGTTATACTCAATTATTCTTTACGATAATTCTTTGCATCATATCTATCGTATTATGGATTGATTATGGTCGGTATCATCTGCATAAAATGTTTTTTATTAAATCAATACTTGAGGCGACAAAGTTATTCATAATAAAGCGCAATATTTACAATGTCTAGAAGTTACATCGAGGAGAGGTTTGGTCACTAATTAATTGCGGCATGATAGGGAGAAATCCTTATTGGAAAGCCCCCTGCTTTCACAGGAGCGACTTTGGTTGATAAATATTGTGAGTTATAATATTAATGATGAATGTTGTTAGGAGTTGAATTTGGAGGCAGCGGACGTGATATTTGAGTCGGAACGTGAAATTAGTAAAAATAGTCTATAAACACAAAAATTTTTGGGATTCTTTATTTGGTGAAAAAGTCAGCGAGTTGACTTTTTTGGGAAAAATCAAACTTGAAATTTCAAAATTTATATTTTTGATAAAAATAGTTTCATTATGTTGGAATTGTTTGTGTTAGTGAAAATCGACATTTATTAGATGATAATTGATGTCTAGGGGTTATATTGATAAATCGGGTAATTTATCGGATAAATGAGCAATTAATTGCTACTAATTCACATCTTATATAACTATTTGTTCACATATGTGTACTATTGAATCACATTATTTACTATTAGGGGAGTTGGTGCAAGATTGATAATACTTGCATGACTAAGTTAAAAATTGAGGTATAGATGGAGAGTCTTATATTTGTAATTCGTATTTTTCACATGATTATACTATTGATTCACATGATTGAACTATTGATTCACATTATTTACTATTAGGGGAGTTGGTGCAAGATTGATAATACTTGCGAGGACTAAATTAAAAATGAAAGAAAAGTTGGAGGTATTGTCTTTGTAATTTTGAGCCCCAAAGCGTGCGATTATCGAAACTATATTTTTCTATAAATAGAAGCTCATTCTTCCTTCATTTCTCACCAATTCACAAAAGCTTTAGGCGATTATTATAGAGAGAAATTATAGAGAAAGAAGAAGAAATCTGCTACTCTTATTCTCTTTATTCGGTATATTATTTTTCCAAGGTAGGGAGTATTATTTCTTTCTTATCTATGAAGAGAACTTACATTATTCCATTCTTATTATTACATTGGAATAACTTTTATATGTCTGTGAGCTACCCTATACTTGGTGAAATTCTTACATTGTTCCATTCTTTATCATTACATTGGAACATCACATGCATGCGTTCTCATGGGACTGATTAAAATCTTTATTATTACATTGGATATATCACATGCATGCGTTTTCTGTGGGACTGATTCCGTCTTTATTATTACATTGGAATATATCATGCATGCGTTTCATGGGACTGATTCCGTCTTTATTATTACATTGGAAATATCACATATACATGCGTTTCTGTGGGACTGATTCCGTTATTTATTATTACATTGGAATAACACTTGCATCTTGATCTATCGCATGCTTGGTGATTTCTTTTGTTATTCCATTCCTTATTATACTCGGTTGGTTAAAGTTTTGACTTCTATACTCCATGAAATTAGTGGAATATCCTTGATATTTGCGCTTCATCGATATCTTTTCATGGAAATATTCTTACGAGCATTCTTGAATTTTACTCTACAAAAGCGATATCATGTTGACAATTTGGGCGTTATTAGTTCTGGATAAAATAATTCTTGAACTTGTTTTATTGAATTCTTATATCATTGTCATCATCCTCATGTTTATATTTTGTTTGAAAGTCATCTGTGGCCTATAGTGCATAGATGGACTTGGTATGATTATGACCGAGGGATTATTCGGTGTAATCATGGTAGTAATGTTACAAATGATGTGGTAAAAGTCCTCATTGGCGTAGTGCATTGATGGGCCGATTGTTGGCATGATCATGACCATTAATGAATACAAATATTCTTGGCCGTAGTGCATGGATAATTGTGGTGGTGATACTAAAGAATATCCTTGGTAGTAGTGTGAGGGGTGATTCGATGATGTGGATTATTTATTAAAATTTGAGTCAGTGATAAAAGTGATGAAAAACCTTTTAAATCATAAAAGATAGTAGATTTTATTCTCTACTTGACTCTTTTAATGGATTGCTTGTTCCATTATGATTAAACTTGATGGTTGTTATATTGTATCGGTTTTAACTTTGTTGAAGGCTAACGATAATATATACGCATTATCTTAGTCATAATATTTCCTCTTGGGCTAGTTGAGCTCACCCTTTTACTTTTATTGTTTCTCTTGAGGAAATGAGAGCGTGGCGAGGGGACTAGTCGGGGAGCGGGTAGCCGGACGGATGATAGCATTAGTAGTCCTCCTTTATTACGTGAAATAGTGTAATAATAATTGTAATAAGGACTCCTTTTGAGTTTGTATAATCTCTAGTATACAATATTTGTATTCAAACTCACAGTTTATGTTTTGTCGTATTGTACACGACAGTTGTATTATTAAGTTGTATTTGAATTTTGTACCATATAAGTGGCGACCCAAGATGGGTGGCGTATACCTAATTTTTGGGGGCGTCACGGTTGGTATCAAAGCTTAGGGATATGATCCTGGCTAAGATGTGAGACTAGAACTAGGAGGGAGGCGGGGAATTCCTTGCTAGTATGACCTACCTAAGTTTATTTGGTATTTGATTGGTCGATTGAGTATAGTGATAATATGTTGCATGTCAATTAACCCTTGTTTTGTGGCGGTGTTTGAAAATGGCATCGAGAATGTTGAGAACATCAATGGAGCACGAGGAGGCCGTTGAGTCTCCACGGATCGATATAACGAGGACAAGCGTGCATCGGGAAGGCGACAATCCTCATGCAAACAACAACACTTAACAAATGATGAGCGATGGAATGTTAGAGGCTTCATCTGATTCATGCGACATCGGAGAGTGGCTCTGTTCAAAATCTGAGGTGTAAACACGAGGAAACTCTCGGACGGTCACGCATTAAGCAGTTCAAGGAGGCTGGGACCACAGGAGTTTATTGGAGAGCCTAAACCACTTAAAGGCGGAAGCATGGATAAAGCAGATCACCAAGATATTTGATGTCTTGGGATGCTCCAGGAGCAAAAGGTTCCTTCGCCACCTTCGTATTGCGTGAAGAAGCGATTCTTGGTGGGAATCGTAAAAGCGTACTGACTGGCCTTTTCAAGATGTCTTGGGAGAAGTTCAAGAGCTATTCAACGACAAGTACTTTCCGAAAGTATTCGTCACATGAAAGAGGTGGAGTTTATCAAGTTGGAACAAAACAATATGGTAGTGTCATGATCTGAGGCTAAATTTGCGAGTTATCGGTTTGCATCCCATTTGGTCGATAATGAGGAGGCGAATGACACGAATGTTTTAAGAGGTTTGAAGCAGGAGAATCGTCGATATCTTATTTCTCATAAAGTGTGTTTGTACTCGGATGTTGTAAATAGGGCTCGATTATTGGGCTTGATAGCGAGTCAGCATAACGAGGAAAGCGGTGGTGACATGAAAATACCGGTGTAGTATGATCGTGAAAGCGGTGACAACAAGCGTGGAGGAATCAACATGCGAAATGGTAACCACGCCGGTGGTAATCATGGCGAAACGGTAAAATGGACATTTCAAGAAAAGGAGATTCAATGATGATGGAAAGGCGTCGACACCGACAGCAGAAGTGGTTAAGGAAGGAGAAGCGACCACTATCATATGCTTCAAAATGCGGAGGGAGGGACATATCGGTCAAGCTGCGCGATGCCATCAAAGCGTGTTATAATTGTGGAAGAGAAGGTCACTGCTTGGAATTTTGTCGTTCACCAGAAGACAAGTTTAAACTAGGATGGAGGCACCAAAAGTAGTCCCGAGAAAAGTCAAAGCCGGTAGTCTGAGGAGGCGTTTGTTGTGACCTCCCGGAAAGCAAAGAAACGAGCGAGGTCATCACGGGTAAGCTTATCATAAACTCTAGCGAAGTCTATACCTTATTTGATCTGGGTTCTACCCATTCTTTTATTTCTCTCTACTTGCGCTCAGCGATTAAATTTGACTCAGGAGAAATTAGACTTTGACTTATCTGTTGAAACTCCATTAGGAGAAACCTTCATTACATCCCTTTGTTTATAAGTCTTGTTTGATTCAAATCGGTAACATACGTTACTGTCGATCTTATCTCCTTAAAAATACTTGCATTTGGCGTGATTCTAGGGATTGATTGGTTAACTACTCATCATGCTAAAATTGATTGTTTTCGTAAGGTTGTTAGCTTTCATATTCTAATAAACCTATTATGCGAATTCAAGCGACCAAACCATTAAAATCAATCACGGTCATCTCAAGCCATAAAAGCTATTCGTTTATTGAAAAAGCGGATGTCAAGCTTTCTTAGCTCGTATCGCAGTTTAAACAAAAATCGTCAAATTTGAAGGATATTTCTATTGTTAATAAATTTCTGGCGTATTCACTGAAGAACTTACTGGCCTACCCCAGGCGTGAAGTTGAATTTTGTATCGACCTTGAACGGTACAAAACCCATTTCAAAGCCCCATGTCGAATGGCTCTATTGAACTTGAGGAGTTAAAGACCCGATTGCGAGGAATTGTTAGACATTGGTTTCATTCGTCTAATCGTCTCCTTGGGGTGCTCACATTACTATTTCGTGAAGAAGAAAGATGGGAGTATCGACTTTGTATTGATTATCGGGAGTTGAATCATGTCACCATCAAAAATAGGTACCCATTGCCGCGTATTGATGACTGTTTGATCGGTTACAAGGAGCACAATTTTTTCAAAGATCGATCTTAGATTACGGATATCATCAATTTGAAGGTTAAAAGCGAGGATATTCAAAAGGCGCCCTTGAGAACTTCGATGCGGGCATTATGAATTCTTAGTCATGTCTTTTGGATTGACTAATGCTCTCTTTGCCTTCATGGATATATGATGAACCAGAGTATTGAGGAATATTTGGATCACTTTGTGGTCGTCTTTATTGATGACATCCTTATTTATTCAAAAAGCGTGAAGATCATGAAGCAACACTTGAGGGTGATACTCCAAAAGCCGTGAATATAAGCTTTATGCCAAGTTAAAGAAATCGAGTTACGGCTTGAGGAAGTAGCATTCCTTGGGCACGTAGTATCAAGTCATGGAATATCAGTTGACGGCAAAGATTGAAGCTAAAATTTGGGAGAGCAACCCAAATCGATGCTTAGAAATCGTAGCTTTCTCGGTTTTTATTTGGTTATTATCGGAGATTCGTGGAAGGATTTTCTCGAATCGCTACTCCATTAACTTCGGTGACTCGGAAAGATACAAAGTTCGGTTGGGGCGAGAATGTGAGAAGAGTTTTCAAGAACTCAAAAGGAGACTCATTTATTTTATTACGACAATACCATACGGTTGGGAGGATTTTCATCATCTGGTGATCTTGGGCAAAGGGTTAGGATGTGTTCTCATGCGACATGGGAAAGTCATAGCCTATGCCTCAAGACAACTCAAAGAATATGAGAGGAATTATCCTACTCATGATCTAGAGTTAGCGTTGTTGTCTTCGCACTTAAAATTTGGAGGCATTACTTGTATGGGAGAAAGTGGAGATCTTTACGGATCATAAAAGCCTCAAATATTTCTCTTCACTCAAAAGGAACTCAACATGCGACAACGGCGTTGGCTTGAGCTATTGAAAGATTATGATCGTACCATCGATACCATCTGGAAAAGCGAGCGTGGTAGTGGCGCATTGAGTAGAAGATCATATGCGAATGCAGTGCAATATTCACAACACAAAAGCCCATTTTGTGTGACTTGCAAAGGATGGAGATAGAGTTAAAGACTCAGGGACCCGTATGATGATGGCGAATATCTGAGTAGAGCCGACTTTAATCGATAAAGTTAAAAGTTGCTCAAATTCTACGGACACGGAGCTAATGCGTATGAAGAAGAAAGTGCAAGAAGGTGCTATATCTAGGAAGCAAGAATCGATGAGGAAGGAATACTTGAGTCGACTCGGACTTTGTGTTCTAACGACCACGATTTAAAGTATAAAATCATGATGGGCGTACACACACACCGTTTGCAATCCATCACAGGAGTACCAAAATGTATCGTGATCTTGACATACATTTTGGTGGTGCAATATGAAGAGAGAGATAGCGAGTTTATCTCGAGGTGTTTAACTTGTCAGCGAGTCGGCGAGACATCAAGTACCAAAAGGTCCATTGCAACCACTTGAAATTCGAGAATGGAAGTGGGAGCACATTACCATGGATTTCGATTCTTTGGTCTTCCCAAAAGTTTCTCAAAGGCATAGATGCGATTTGGGTCATTGTTGATAGATTGACCAAAGTCTGCTCATTTCTTACCGATCTGAGAAACTTATACACTTGAGCGTCTTGCTTCGTCGTATGTACATAAGCGAGGTTGTAAGATTGCATGGTATGCCGGTATCCATAGTTTACGATCGAGACCCAAGATTCACTTCAAGATTTTGGGTTAGTTTGCAAAAAGCTATGAGCGCAGATTTCTGATTTAGCTCGGCATATCATCCTCGAGACGGATGAGGCGGTCGGAGAGGGCGATTCAAACTCTTGAAGATCTATTAAGACTGTGTCCTTGACTTGAGGAAGTTGGGACAAGTTCTTACCATTGGTGGAGTTTTCCTACAACAACGGTTATCAAGCAAGTATTGGCATGGCTCCATTTGAGGCGTTGTATGGAAGAAAGTGTCGTTCTCGGTATCTTTGGGATGAGGTGGGTGAAACAGCGTTGTTGGGACGAGTTGATGCGTATGACTACGGAAAAGATTCAAATGATCAAACAGCGTATAAAAACCTCCAAGATCGACAAAAGAGTTATCTTGATCTTCATCGAAAGGGCGTAGAATTCGATATTGGAGATCATGTGTTATTACGTGTTGCTCCATGGAAAGGAGTTACAAGATTTGGAAAAAGAGGAAAGCTCGATCCTCGATTCATTGGCCCATTTTAATCCTCGATCGAGTAGGGCGTGTGGCTATAGACTTGCGTTACTGCTGTAGTATGTCTCGTGTTCATAACGTTTTTCACATATCCATATTACGTAAATATGTGAAAGACCGAACCACATTATTGAGTTAGAAGCCGGACGAAATAGAGGAAGATTTAACGTATGAAGAGGTTCTGTTAAAATCTTGGATAAGAAGGAACATATTCTACGCTCGAGGTTATACCTCAAGTCAAAGTTTTGTGGAGAAACCACGATGTTGAGAAATGACTTGGGAATTAGAATGCGAAATGAAATCAAGGTATCCTCACCTCTTTGACATACAGTGCGCACCCTAATTTCGAGGGCGAAATTTCATAAGAAGGGAGGTTGTAAGACCCCAACTTTTGAATAAAGATTAAATTTTCTCGAAATATATTTTTGAATATTATGGTGTGGATTTGATATAATGTTATAGTTGTGGGTAATATTTACAAATTTTGCAAAAAATCATGAAGTTGTTATATAATATTCGATTGGTGGGGAATATTCGTTTTAACGGGGAATATTAAATACAAATGGCACAATCATTGGTGGACCCCCAGCGGAATTATTGTCGGATTGAAAGCGACAAAAATACTTTTATGAAAATAACGGCGGAAGTTTTCAGATTAGCTGTTGAAACACCGGTGTGTTAAAAATCTGATGTCTGGCGTGGTTGCATAGTAGTAGCACGGTATTGATTATTGATCTTTACGTGAGAAGTCACTCGGTTATACTCGATTATTCTTACGATAATTCTTTGCATCATATCTATCGTATTATGGATTCATTATTATGGTCGGTATCATCTGCATAAAATGTTTTTTTATTAAATCAATACTTGAGGCGACAAAGTTATTCATATTATAAAGCGCAATATTTACAATGTCTAGAAGTTACATCGAGGAGAGGTTTGGTCACCTAATTGCGGCATGATAGGGAGAAATCCTTATTGGAAAGCCCCTCTTTCACAGGAGCGACTGGTTGATAAATATTGTGAGTTATAATATTAATGATGAATGTTGTTAGGAGTTGAATTTGGAGCAGCTTGGACGTGATATTTGAGTCAAGGAACGCGAAATTAGTAAAATAGTCTATAAACACAAAATTTTCGGGATTCACTTTATTTGGTGAAAAAAAGTCGACAGTTGACTTTTTGGGAAAAAATCAAACTTGAAATTTCAAAATTTATATTTTGATAAAAATAGTTTCATTATGTTGGAATTGTTTGTGTTAGTGAAAATCGACATTTATTAGATGATAATTGATGTCAGGGGTTATATTGATAAATCGGGTAATTTATCGGATAAATGAGCAATTAATTGCTACTAATTCACATGCTTATATAACTATTTGTTCACATATGTGTACTATTGAATCACATTATTTACTATTAGGGGAGTTGGTGCAAGATTGATAATACTTGCATGACTAAGTTAAAAATTGAGGTATAGATGGAGAGTCTTATCTTTGTAATTCGTATTTTTTCACATGATTATACTATTGATTCACATGATTGAACTATTGATTCACATTATTTACTATTAGGGGAGTTGGTGCAAGATTGATAATACTTGCGAGGACTAAATTAAAAATGAAAGAAAAGTTGGAGGTATTGTCTTTGTAATTTTTGAGCCCAAAAGCGTGCGATTATCGAAACTATATTTTCCTATAAATAGAAGCTCATTCTTCCTTCATTTCTCACCAATTCACAAAAGCTTTAGGCGATTATTATAGAGAGAAATTATAGAGAGAAAGAAGAAGAAATCTGCTACTTTATTTATTCGTTTTTATCCATATTATTTTTTCCAAGGTAGGGAGTATTATTTCTTTCTTATCTATGAAGAGAACTTACATTATTCCATTCTTATTATTACATTGGAATAACTTTGTATCTGTGAGCTACCCTATACTTGGTGAAATTCTTACATTGTTCCATTCTTTATCATTACATTTGGAACATCACATCATGCATGCGTTACATGGGACTGATTCCGTCTTTATTATTACATTGTTGGAATATCACATGCATGCGTTCTGGATGGGACTGATTAAAATCTTTATTATTACATTGGAATATCACATGCATGCGTTTCATGGCGGACTGATTCCGTCTTTATTATTACACATTGGAATATCACATGCATGCGTTATTATGGGACTGATTTATCTTTATTATTATATTGGAATATCACATGCGTGCGTTCTGTGGGACTGATTATTATTTATTATTACATTGGAATAACTTTGCTGCTATGCGATCTATCGCATGCTTGGTGATTTCTTTTGTTATTCCATTCCTTATTATACTCGGTTGGTTAAAGTTTTGACTTCTATACTCCATGAAATTAGTGGAATATCCTTGATATTTTTGCGCTTCATCGATATCTTTTCATGGAAATATTCTTACGAGCATTCTTGAATTTTTTACTCTACAAAGCGGTATCATGTTGACAATTTGGGCGTTATTAGTTCTGGATAAAATAATTCTTGAACTTGTTTTATTGAATTCTTATATCATTGTCATCATCCTCATGTTTATATTTTGTTGAAAGTCATCTGTGGCCTATAGTGCATAGATGGACTTGGTATGATTATGACCGAGGATTATTCGGTGTAATCATGGTAGTAATGTTACAAATGATGTGGTAAAAGTCCTCATTGGCCCGTAGTGCATTGATGGGCGAGTTGTTGGCATGATCATGACCATTAATGAATACACAAATATTCTTGGGCGTAGTGCATGGATAATTGTGGTCGTGATACTAAAGAATATCCTTGGTAGTAGTCGAGGGGTGATTCGATGATGTGGATTATTTATTAAAATTTGAGTCCAGTGATAAAAGTGATGAAAAACCTTCTAAATCATAAAAGATAGTAGATTTTATTCTCTCTTGACTCTTTTAATGGATTGCTTGTTCATGCTGCAGATTAAACTTGATGGTTGTTATATTGTATCGGTTTAACTTTGTTGAAGGCTAACGATAATATATTACGCATTATCTTAGTCATAATATTTCCTCTTTGGGCTAGTTGAGCTCACCCTTTTACTTTTATTGTTCTCTTGAGGAAATGAGAGCGTGGCGAGGGACTAGTCGGGGAGCGGGTAGCGGACGGATGATAGCATTAGTAGTCCTCACTATTACGTGAAATAGTGTAATAATAATTGTAATAAGGACTCCTTTTGAGTTTGTATAATCTCTAGTATACAATATTTGTATTCAAACTCACGGTTTATGTTTTGTCGTATTATTGTACACGAGCAGTTGTATTATTAAGTTGTATTTGAATTATGTACCATGTAAGTGGCGACCCAAGATGGGTGGCGTATACCTAATTTTATTGGAGCCTTGATAACGAGTCAACGCAACCAAGGGAAAGCGGTAAGCAACATGAAAATACCGGTGGTAACAATCATCGAAATGGTGATGCAAAGCGTGGAGGAATCAACATGCCGAAATGGTAACCACTCGGTGGTAATCATGGCCAAGACACTAAAATGGACATTTCAAGAAAAGGAGATTCAACAATGATGGAAAGACGTAAAGACCAAAGAACCGTGGTTAAGGAAGGAGAACGACCACCTATCATATGCTTCAAATGCGGAGGGAGGGACATATCACCCAAAAGCGCGATGCCATCCAAAGCGTGTTATAATTATGGAAAGAAGGTCACCTGGCCCGATTTTATCGCTCACCAGAAGAAAAGTTCACTAGGATGGAGGCACCAAAGGCCATCCCGTAAAATTCAAAGCCATTAGTGCAGTGGGAGGCGTTTGTTGTGACCTCCCGTAAAGTAAGGAAACCGAACGAGGTCATCACGGGTAAGCTTATCATAAACTCTAAATAAGTCTATACCTTATTTGATCTGGGTTCTACCCATTCTTTTATTTCTCCTACTTGCGCTCAACAATTAAATTTGACTCAGGAGAAATTAGACTTTGACTTATCTGTTGAAACTCCATTAGAGAAACCTTCATTACATCCACTTTTATAAGTCTTGTTTGATTCAAATCCAGAATACCGACGTTATTCGTCGATCTTATCTCCTTAAAAATACTTGCATTTGACGTGATTCTAAGGATTGATTCATTAACTATTCATCATGCTAAAATTGATTATTTTTCGTAAGGTTGTTAGCTTTCATATTCCTAATAAACCTATTATACGAATTCAAGCGACCAAATCATTAAAATCAATCACGGTCATCTCAAGCTATAAAGCTATTCATTTATTGAAAAACGAATGTCAAGCTTTCTTAGCTCATGTCACGGATTTAAACAAAAATACGTCAAATTTGAAGGATATTTCTATTGTTAATAAATTTCCTGACGTATTCCCTGAAGAACTTCCTGGCCTACCCCCAGAGCATGAATTTGAATTTTGTATCGACCTTGAACCCGATACAAAACCCATTTCCAAAGCCCCATATCGAATGGCTCCTATTGAACTTCAGGAGTTAAAGACCCAATTGCAGGAATTGTTAGACATTGGTTTCATTCGTCCTAGTACGTCTCCTTGGGGTGCTCCTGTTCTATTCGTGAAGAAGAAAGATGGGAGTATGCGATTTTGTATTGATTATCGGGAGTTGAATCATGTCACCATCAAAATAGGTACCCATTGCCACGTATTGATGACTCGCTTTGATCGATTTATAAGGAGCACAATTTTTTCAAAGATCGATCTTCGATTCCGGATATCATCGGTGAAGGTTAAAAGCGAGGATATTCCAAAGATCGCCTTCAGAACTCGGTACGGGCATTATGAATTCTTAGTCATGTCTTTTGGATTGACTAATGCTCCTGCTGCCTTCATGGATATGATGAACCGAGTATTCAAGGAATATTTGGATCACTTTGTGGTCGCCTTTATTGATGACATCCTTATTTATTCCAAAAGCCGTGAAGATCATGAGCAACACTTGAGGTCGATACTCAAAAGCTTCGTGAATATAAGCTTTATGCCAAGTTAAAGAAATGTGAGTTCGGGCGAGGAAGTAGCATTCCTTGGGCACGTAGTATCAAGTCATGGAATATCCGATTGACCCTAAGAAAGATTGAAGCTATTCAAACCGGGAGCAACCCAAATCAAGAATCAAGACGTAGCTTTCTCGGTTTAGCTGGTTATTATCGAAGATTCGTGGAAGGTTTTTCTCGAATCGCTACTCCATTAACTCAGCTGACTCAGAAAGATACAAAGTTTGGTTGGAGCGAGGAATGTGAGAAGAGTTTTCAAGAACTCAAAAGGAGACTTATTTCAGCACCTGTTCTGACAATACCATCTGGTTAGGAGGGATTTGTCATCTACAGTGATGCTTCGGGCAAAGGGTTAGAATGTGTTCTCATGCAACATGGGAAAGTCATAGCCTATGCCTCAAGACAACTCAAAGAATATGAGAGGAATTATCCTATTCATGATCTAGAGTTGGAAGCTGTTGTCTTCGCACTTAAAATTTGGAGGCATTACTTGTATGGAGAAAAAGTGGTGATCTTTACGGATCATAAAAGCCTCAAATATTTCTTCACTCAAAAGGAACTCAACATGCGACAACGACGTTGGCTTGAACTGTTGAAAGATTATGATCATACCATCCAATACCATCCTGGAAAAGCGAACGTGGTAACTGACGCATTGAGTAGAAGATCATATGCGGGTACGAGTGCAATATTCAAAACAAAAAAGCCCATTTTGTGTGACTTGCAAAGGATGGAGATAGAGTTACAGACTCCATGGACCCATATGATGATGGCGAATATACGAGTAGAACCGACTTTAATAGATAAAGTTAAAGTTGCTCTAGCTACAGACCTGGAGCTAATGCGTATGAAGAAGAAAGTGCAAGAAGGTGCTCGATGAGGAAGGAATACTTTGAGTCAATTCCAGACTTTGTGTTCCTAACGACCCTGATTTAAAGTATAAAATCATGATGGAGGCGCACAACACACCGTTTGCAATCCATCCTGGGAGTACCAAAATGTATCATGATCTTCGACATACATTTTGGTGGTGCAATATGAAGAGAGAGATAGCAGAGTTTATCTCAAGGTGTTTAACTTGTCAACTAGTCAAGGCGGAGCATCAAGTACCAAAAGGTCCATTGCAACCACTTGAAATTCTAGAATGGAAGTGGGAGCACATTACCATGGATTTCGTTACCGGTCTTCCCAAAGTTTCTCAAGGCATAAATGCGATTTGGGTCATTGTTGATAGATTGACCAAGTCTGCTCATTTTTTACCGATACGAGAAACTTATACACTTGAACGTCTTGCTCCTATGTACATAAACGAGGTTGTAAGATTGTATGGTATGCTAGTATCCATAGTTTCTGATCGAGAACCAAGATTCACTTCAAGATTTTTGGTTAGTTTGCAAAAAGCTATGGGCACAGATTTACGATTTATCTCGGCATATCATCCTCAGACGGACGGGCAGTCGGAGAGGACGATTCAAACTCTTGAAGATCTATTAAGACTCTGTGTCCTTGACTTCAAGGGAAGTTGGGACAAGTTCTTACCATTGGTGGAGTTTTCCTACAACAACAGTTATCAAGCAAGTATTGGCATGGCTCCATTCGAGGCGTTGTATGGAAGAAAGTGTCGTTCTCCAGTATGCTGGGATGAGGTGGGTGAAGCAACGTTGTTGGGACTAGAGTTGGTACGTATGACTACGAAAAAGGTTCAAATGATCCGACAATGTATAAAAACCTCACAAGATCGACAAAAGAGTTATGCTGATTGGACAGGTTCATCTTATATAGTATGTTAAAATTTGAGTTTATTAGAGGAGACTGTATAATATTTGGGTGAAAATGTGTAGAAGATCTAGTATATTATCTATCTAAAAATATACTTAAATTAGGAATAAGAAAACAGAAACAATTTCATTTGTTCTCTAGTGGAAAGTGTTGAGTTTTCAAAGTGTCTAGTACGTGTAAGAATTCAGAAGTACCTGCACCTAAAAGAAACTTAAGAATACACAATTGTATGTTGTTTGATGTGGTGCTCTTTATTCATGGTTCTCAAATTGTGTTGGTAATGGTGTTGTGTTTGAAAGATAATAGTAATAGGCAATTACTGTGACTAGAATCATTCAGTTTTGATGTCAATCTAATGGTATTTTGTTATCCTAACGCTATAAAGGTTAACTTGTTCTTTTTCAAAGTTTAATGCTAATGGTATTCTGGTATCCTAACACTATAAAGGTTGGTAGAGAAGTGATACAAGTGTCAATTAATGGGTGAAGATACACAATCAAAGTTGGAAATGATGGTAGATGGTCGGAAGACAGCTATAGTTTATTTAAACATTATGGAGTAGTGGTTCTTGCTTACCATTTGGTTCCTTTACGTCTATTTAGCTCTTCTTTGTCTCTGCTTGTTATTTTATGTGAGATGTCCGATAAGGAGTAGGATCAATATTATTGAGTTAATGACTTAGTGGTGTCATTAATATATAATAAATAATAAATAATTAAATATATTATATATTATTATATATTATATATAATATTTAGTAAATATATAAAAAAATTAATCAATTTATCTATTAAAAAAAATTAAACTTATTTGTATAATATTTACTTTATACAATTCAATTAAATAATAAATTTATTTATAAAAAAAAGATATTAAATCATGATTATAATTCAAAAATCAATACTCAAGAGTAATGAAATCAAACACAAATGGCACACTAAGAGAGTACTATTTTCTAACATGAATGACACACTTCTTCTTTCCCAAATGTCCAATGTAGAAGAGTTTTTGTTGTGTTCAGATATATATGGACCAAGAGCATATCTGAACTCTAAATTTTCCTACATATATACCTATCAAACAAACTCTAAATTATAAAATTTTCCTACATACCTATCAAACATTAGTCCATATGTTGCTCAAGTCATATGCTTACAAGTATGCTTAACTGTTAATCATATGCTTACAAGAATGCTCAAGTCATATGGTTACAAGTATGCTCAAGTCATATGCTTACAAGTATGCTCAAGTCATATGTTAACATTTATAATGTTGTCTGTAGTAGGTACCGTGGAATCATGGACCTCTATTCAGACTATAGTTGGATGGCACGACGAAAGTCAAGTGCCTAGATAAATCTTCTAAATTGAATTTAGATTTGGTTGCCAAGTGTTTTTGGAGTACGCGATAATGCTTGGAATGTATGAATGGTCGGTCATGATCACGATGTCCATGTTTGAAGTGTAAGAATGTAAATTATATGGACAGAGACATGATAAACTATCATTTACTTGTTTTCGGGTTCATGAAAAAATTAGAAGAATTTGGTGGGCACATGGGCGGAGAAGAGATGGTGGCATCACGTAAGTACACAATTGAGCAAGAAGACTCATCGTATGAATGAAATGGTTCATGATATTGCAGGACCAGATTTTGATTGGGAACAAGGCAGAGAGCAACCTATGAATTCTGATGCCAAAGACTTCTTTAAGTTGTTAGACGAGGGTAACGAGCCATTGTGGCATGGTTGCACCAAACACACTACATTGTCTACAAGATGGCGACATTACTTAACATCAAGGTGACCACAACATGAGCCATGAGTGTTTTGAGTCGCTCTTGAAGGCCATTAAGAGAGTATGTTGCTGACGGTGAGAAATTACCCAGTAACTATTACTTTTGTAAGAAAATGGTGAAGAAGTTGGGTCTTGGATACCAAAAGATCGATGCATGTCCCAACGATTGCATGTTGTTTTATAAGGAAAATGAGCAGATGACAAGGTGCGCGTTTTGCGGTCATGATCGGTTTTAGGCCTAATAAAGAGGGTGTGACTACAAAAAATCAAGTATACCGCTTAAGATTCTAAGGTATTTTCCAATAACACATCGCCTAAAAAGATTGTACATGTCTTCAAGAACAAATGAACATATGAGTTGGTACGCGAAATCTCCAATTAAAGATGGAAAACTAAATCATCCCGCAGATGGGCATGCTTGGAAAGATTTCAACTTAGCACATCATGGGTTTGCATTGGAACCTAGAAATGTGAGGCTTGGATTATCCACCGATGATTTCAATCCATTTGGCCACTCAAATTTATTCAGACTCATGTTGGCTCGTGATTGTTACTCGCATAACTTGCCTCCTCCGATTGATGTGTAAGGAAAAAATCATACTTGTTTCTTTCACTGTGGTTCCCGGGTCCTAAGAGTCCTGGAAAGAACTTAGATGTTTACTTGAGACCTCTTATAGATGAGTTGAAGGTATTGTGGGAGGATGGAGTACGGACTTGGGATGTTGCAACGAAAACAAATTTCAACCTTAGAGGCCAAGTTATGTGGACTATAAGTGACTTCCGTAGCTTATGGTATGTTAATTTGGATGGAGTACAAACGGGAAGTTGGCTTGTCCGTATTGTATGGAGCATACAAAGTCGTTTAATCTATCAAAAGGTCGAAAAGCCTTCATTGGTTTTGATCACATCATCGCTTGCCTACTAGGTAGATCACCCGTTTCGAAGAAATAGAGAACACTTCAGGAAATGGAAAGTAGACAATGATATGCCTGCACCGCGATTGTCGGGAACAGAGATGCGAGATCGTTGTGATGAGATTGCCGGTTATCCCATTTGGTAATATTGATGCCACAAACATAATCAATGGGTTTGGCGAATCTCATAACTGGGTTCGAAGAAGCATCTTTTGGGAACTGCCTTATTGTTCTACAAATTTGATTCGTCGTAATCTAGATGTGATGCATATTGAGAAGAATGTGTTTGACAATGTGTTTAACACTGTTATGAATGTTATGGGGAAGACAAAAGATAACGATAAAGCACGTTTGGACATGAAAGATATTTGTAAGAGTCCTGGATTAGAACTTTATGAATCTCCTAATGGTAAGATTATCAAATCGCATGCAAGGTACACATTGTCCAAAAAGCAAGTTGAAGATGTGTGCACATGGGTTAAGTCTCTAAAACTACCAGATGGATATGCGTCAAACATTACAAGGTGTGTTACGGGTGGGAAATTGCAAGGATGAAGAGTCATGGTATGTCATGTGTTCATGGAGAGACTCATGCCTATATAGCATTTCGGGATCACTTGATAAACCAATATGGGATGCTTTACGGATCTTAGTCGCTTTTTTCAAGACTTCGCTCAAAATCATTAAATGAGAAGGACATGTACGTACTTGAGAAGAACATCATAGAGATAACGTGTAAACTAGAAAAAATATTCCCACCGGTTTTTTTGACTCCATGGAGCATTTGCAAATCCATCTTCCTATGAAGCTCGTGTTGGGGGTCCAGTTAATATAGATGGATGTACCCTTTCGAGAGGTGATGGGAAACCTTAAGATAAAGGTGAAGAATAGAGCTTATGTCGAGGGGTCAATATGTGAGGCATATATTTCGATAGAGATATCTACGTTTGTCTCAGATTATTTTTAGGACGAAGTCTTAACAAAGGCCAATCGAGTATCAAGACATGATGATGGGGGAAATGTTGAACTAAATGGTAGGGTCTCTCAGATTTGGTCTATCTGTCGCGCTTTATGGAAAAGTGGAAGCGATATTCCTCTCTCGAGCAAGAATTACATGCTGCACATACTTATATTCTTCTCAATTGTGAGGAGATTGACGAATTTGTTAGGTACACATGTAAACATGATAATTTATCCTGTAAGTTAAAAATTTATTCCAATATGTTAATGTTTATAACATGGTATAGATTGTACGATGACGAGTTAAAAATGAAGCATCCCAAGATAATCGATAAAGATATTCAAATCAATCATGATAAAAAATTTGCACTTTGGCTAAAGGACAAAGTAAGTTCAATTTCTTAAGCACGACATATATATATATATATACACTCCATATTAACTATGACTTCATTTAATAAGATGGAGTTTTTGTAGGCATTGACTGAGGGATCAACGATTCCGGATAATGTACAAGTCCTAGCTATGGGACCAGATAGGGACCAAGTTAGTCGCAATGGTTACAAAATAAATGGTTGTGAATTTCATTCAAAGGCATATGGGCGCGGTAAAAGAACAACGAACTATGGAGTGTGTGTCCAAGGAGATTGTTACAATGAGCTTGGTCATGCTTTTTATGGGGAATTGGAGGAAATCGTAGAGTTGTCGTACAAGGGCACATACGGGGGTCATATTAACTTATTCAAGTGTCGTTGGTTTGATTCAGAAAAAGGGATACGTGTTGACAGACATGGAATTGTCGATATTGACTTACATAGGTCGGCTTACTCCAACGAACCGTTTGTTTTTCCAACTCAAACAGTACAAGTATACTACACTCCTAGTCCTGTTAGAAAAAGAGATAGACCGCCTCTGATTGGCAAGTCAGTAATTCATACTCTCAAGCAATGTGTCCAAGTCCATGTAATGACGGGGATTTCTACTAAGAGGAGATGCTTCATGTAGACCTCCTATAATAAATATAGAGGACAACAATGATGTAATCCATTTAGAGGTGGAGATGAACCCGATGAATTGGATCCCAGATGCTTATTGTGCTGGATGATGTGATACCGAGGAAGAGTTATTGACCGACACCGACATACGTAATCAAGAAGAAGATGGTTATGAATCTCCGACACTTGTACAAAATGATTTGGACTCTGACAATGATTTTCATTAAAATTTATGTTTAGTTTTAATCGTATTACAATGAATTACATATAGGAATGTTCTTTATATCCTTAACATGTTTTAATCGTATTACAATGAATTAAAATGTATGTTTAGTTTTGTCGTAGTTAACTATTTCATACAATTAATTGTCATTATTGTCCTTTTATATAAAATGTATGTTTAGTTTTAATATACAATTACATATGTAAATGTTCTCTATATCCTCGACGCAGCGCTTATGTATCTTTCATTTATAACTTATACTAACATCCTAAATTTTTATTTATAGATGTCTTCCGAACTCCGCAAAGATTTAAAGGCTTGGGTTAGGTCGGGGCCCTAATCATGTGCCGAAGGCCCCGACTAATCTGGATGATCGCATTCTTATACAGATTCGTCCTCCTCCAGAAAGCACGTAAATTAAACATCGTGTATATATAAGGGTTTAATATTTAAATTGTTATAAATATATATGACTGTAAATTATTTTATATTGTAGTGATTTTTAAGATAGTAAAATTGTGAAGTGCATTTCACAATTATGTTTATGTAATCGCCCACGCTAATGATTACATAAATGAAGCACACTTCTCGCCCATAAGGATGCATTTAATTTAATTTCGGTATACTTTTTTATCACTCGATAGATAATACATAGTTAATCAAATAATATTGTTTATCACTCGATATGTATATTTTTTTTATCACTCGATAGATAATATAATATAACAGCTTTTAATATTATTATTGTTGTTTTATTTGCGTAAGATAGATAGATGGGACGACATTTGATTATGCATCGCTTATTCGTATACACTATTACGCGAAGTGCGCCGTCCGAACTAAAGATAATCAACAAGGAACGACAAAAAGCCCCTGACAATGCCGAGATTGACCATCCGGACAGGTGAAGCAGATATGCATGAAAGCATAGTCCCCGGTGGTGCGCACATCCCATATGGGTGCAAATGTGTGACCAAGTGGAGAGATGAGTCCTGGGTCAAGAGACGCAAGACTGTCGTCTCGAACAGATCCTCAGGTGTATCTGAAGGCAAAAAGGCAAAAGACACGCATAAGGGCCATAATATATCACAATTGCAAAGATATTATCGCTAGTGGTACGATGCGTATGTATAGCAAGTTTATTGACTTAGTTATTTGTTTTATGTTTACGGTCATCTTTTGTAAACTAAAATATCATATGTTTACATAATAATATGAGAAAATGAACCGTAGGAGTCTCGGCCTCAAGATCAACCTATCAATTGGTTGGATGTGTATGTGGCCACCCGCTGATGGCTCGCCTCGAGGTCATTGAGATAAGCTGTAATAAGTTTACTTTATCCTAATATGTTGTTTATAAATTGTGACGACTTTTTTGAGTATTTTTTTATTTATTTTTAACTATTTAATTGTTCATCTTCTGACAGGACACTTATAAGGGCTTAATGAACGAGCGATATCCTGAAGGAACCCCGCGTCTATCGATTGATCAAGAATTATGGGAGAGGGCATCCATCGTGAAGATAAATTATGTCAAAGGCCAAGGACAAAAAGCTACTGAACATCATCATGGCACATGCAGCCTGACACCCACCCACATACACATACCATCAAAGTTATCTAGCCTATCATACTCCTGCTGACTGTGTGAGAGTGATCTGTTAGGATCATGATCTTCTTCAGATAATCAAGGGCATTTTAGGTCCTCGAGTCATGATGAGTTGGCGGAGGTATAAAGCATATAAAGGCGGCAAGTAGCGATAAAGAAGGCAGACAACAAGCAGTAGAATGACGACCAGGTATATATATTGTCTATTGTTTTGCTTTCCCTAAGTACGTCGTAGCAGTATCAACACATGTAACATATATGTTTTATTACTTTGTTAATTACAGGATCATAATTTGGATGATCCATGAAGAGCGCCTAGACTGGTTTTTTTAGATTTTTAAAGCCTTGTACTCTTTTAGATTCATTCTTTGGACAATTGTATTGGTTTATATGGATGTTTAAGATATCGATTGTATTGTGTTGGATGAATATTTACAATTGTATTGTGTTGGATGAATGTTTATTCATGGATGATCAATGTTTATTATATAGTAGTTATATCATGGATGAATGTTAATATGGATGCTTGTATATACTACTGTGTTGGGATTGAAAGCAGGTACAACAGGTTATTTTTGGGAAATCAAGAAAATAGACAAATTTTAAAAAAACAAAACCTATCGTGATCGCAAGACGCGGCCGCTAACTCATATCGTGATCAGATTACCTTGTTCAAATCAATGATCATTATATCGCTATTATCGTCATTGCCATATGTGTGCCACGTCATACCTGATAACTAACTCAAAGATAAGTCGTAATAGCGATTGACAATAATTGGCCGCCGAAAGATCGCTTAATAAAGCGGTCGCTATTATGGGTCGCTGGTGTCCATCCAATGACAGACATTACTCGGCGACTAATATCGTAACGATCAGATTCGTCATGCGGATACCCATCTATGATCGTGTATGCGATCATTTGATAAGCCTTTTTGTTGTAGTGTCCAGAATTCAATAATGTCCAAATTGTCAACATGATACTGCTTTGTGGAGTAAAATTCAAGAATAATATTATATCAAAAATAATTTGGACACCAAAGAAATCAATTTTTGTCATGAATAATTCCCCGGGGGAATTGTACCCGAGTGAATAGTACCCCGTGAATAGTACCTCGTGAATAGTACTTTGTGAATAGTACTCGTGAATAGTACTTTGTGGATAGTACCCATGAATAGTACTTTGTGAATAGTACCCCATGAATAGTACCGTAAAAATGAATACTACTCATGTTAGGTCTTTATTAAAATGAGGTCTCCTACTATTTTCTTCAAACTATATGACCCTCCATATATAGTTCGACAAATCTTAAAAGTGTATAAAATCCGCTTAGTGAGATAAAGATCCTATTTCCATAAATATATAATATTGTATGTGCACAACAAACTATATGTTTATTTAATACGTATACAACTTTTGTCAATTACATATCCATTTAAATCCTTTTATTTTTGCCTCTTAAATTATAATATTTAAGTGTGTGCACATCCGAACTAAAATAATCTAAGTTAAATTAGTATTAGCATTTCTATATAAGTGAATAGAAAAATACAATCCTTGTGTGTACACAACAATTAAAATATGTATTATTTAATTCCTTATAAACATCCAATGTAATAAAGTCAACATCTCAAATACTTAATATAAGGCATGCATGTGTGCACAACAAACTCATATTAAATACTTGATACTCTATTGCTTTATCATGCTAGAATGCTATGTCTGACATTCTAAAAGTCTTTGAACGTAATAAACTTAATATTTTTTCTTGATGGATTTGTTATCAATTGTCTCATCTTGTTTAGCAAGCATACATATATATATATATATATATATATATATATTATTAACTAGCATGCACATATAGAATTCTATGTTCTACTTGGGATGATTATAAACTTAATTCTAGTTTGGTTCGCTCGAATCACCAAGTGAACTAAAAATGTCAAATTTAGGGTGTAAGATTAAAACATGAACATAACTATTACATTCATCCCAGGTTCTTTTACAAATAGGTCTTCAATGCTTATGTTCTTCAGCTCTAATTTCCTAAGTAATTCTACTAAATCTTATTACAATATATTTTAAATAAAACAGAAACATTTATTATCATTTAAGGGGAAAAAATAGAAGGAAAATAGAATTTACATCATTAAATTAGATAAACGAGGTACGTATACCCCATTTATAAAACTTATTCATTCAAACATCGAGGCTACTATTCACGTATACGACACTATTCACAGAAAAATTAAATTTTCTTTTCTGTGTCCAAGTTGTTTATTATGTTTAATATCTTCGATTGTATCCATGTTTTGATCTTTATTCTTGAATTTTGCTCCACAATTAATTATTATGTAGTATTTTTGAAACTTGGATAAACTGAAGTACGAATCCCTAATCTTTGATATTTTATCTCAATGGATTCATTTTCTTTAAAATATTTTCATCATTCTCAGTCCTAAATGGTGATATAACTGAATATCTTTGGCCTGTAGTGCAAAGATGAACGATCACATGATGAATATCTTTGGCCTATAGTGCAAAGATGAACGATTACATGATGAATATCTTTGGCCCGTAATGCAAAGATGAACAGGTGTTGAGATGAACATGACCAACTGGTGATACAAATGAATATCTTTGGCCCATAGTGCAAAGATGAATATTTGATTCAAGATGTATATTGATTGATGTTACAGGGATAAAATATTGATGATGGACTTTTAAATCATAGAAGATAGTAGAATTCATTCTCTACTTAACTCTTCTAATGAATTATTGTTTCCGCTGCATTTGTTGATCTAAAACTTGTTGTCTATTGTATTATATCAGATTTTTCCCTGTTGAGGACTAAGGATAATTTGTTTTACATTATCGTAGTTATAATATTATTTACTGGGCTAGTTGAGCTCACCATTTTCCTTTTTGTTCTATTTTTCTTTTCAGGAGGCGAGAATATAGCGGAAACTAGTCGGGGTGTAGAGTGATGTTTCAAGGCAGTTGTTTTAGCATTTCTTGCTATTTTGAAAAATATTGTATCAATAATTGTAATAAGGACTTATTTGAGTTTGGATATTGTCTAGAAGACAATATTGTATTTAAACACACAGTATATGTGTTATCGTATTTTGCACGACAATTGTAATAATGAAGTTGTAGTTGTTTTCTGTACCATTTATTTGGAGACTCAGAATGGGTTGTGTGGACCTATTTTGGGAGCGTCACAGTTGTAAGACCCCAACTTTTATGAACAAAATTGAATTTTCTCTATTTGTTATTTTGAAATAGTAAGGGGTTGATTCAATTAATGTGGCTAGTTATGGGTTAAATGCGCAAATATTTTAAATAAACAAGTGGTTATAAAATATTCATTATTTCCGGGGAATATTTGTTTGTTCGTGGAATATTATTACTGTTAGAGAATATTCGTACGACGGCGCAACCATTTGTGGGCCCCATAACAGAAAAATATCGGATGAAAAAATGACAAGTATGAGTTTTTTATAAATAACGGCGTAGTTGTTACCGTTAACACTATTGGAATACCCGATGATTAAAATACAGTAATCGCGATGTTGCACAGTAGCACACGGTATTGCACAAATTATTGATTCTTACGTAAGAAGTCACTACTCAATAATTGTTACAGTAATTACTGTTCAATATTTTATTTTATTAATTCAATAATTGCTACGTTGATTTTATATTATTGATTCAATAATTGTCACTCCACAATATTTTCCATTATCGGATCAATAATTCATATTATTTGAATAATATTATAAGATCGCATTATTGGCAATCTCTAAGGAAGTTCTGTCTAGGAAAGGGGTTTGGTCACCTAATTGCGCGCCAATAAGGAGAAATCCTTATCGGAAAGCTCTCTCTTTCCTGAAAACGACCTGATTGTCATTATTATGATTCTGTAATATTATTTATGAATAATTAATTATTAATTTATATGATAAGAAAATATTTATTTTATGTGGATATAAATGAAGGAATTAATATTGAGGTATTTTATCAGTGTTTTGTTGGAATGGAGGTGTTAAAAATCATCCGTATGTGGATTTCGGTCATTTTTCATTGAGAATTTGGAAAAACTTTCTTCTACAAAGTTGTAGAGAATTAAATTTTCTATGGAATGGACATAAAATTAAAATTTTTCTGATAAAAGAGCTATTTATTATGAATTATTGAATTTCTAGAATAATTGATTTTTGGAGTTATAAATATTTTCTAAGAAAAACTTTTTTTGTGAGGTGGGCCCCACTTATGTGAACTGAGATTG
Source organism: Panax ginseng (assembly GCA_020205605.1). Classification (NCBI taxonomy): domain Eukaryota; kingdom Viridiplantae; phylum Streptophyta; class Magnoliopsida; order Apiales; family Araliaceae; genus Panax; species Panax ginseng. The sequence goes on from CM035138.1 coordinate 131,532,419, forward strand.
TGATGTGGTGTGCTAAAATAAAAAATAAAAAACTTAATAATATTTTATTAAATTTTCTGTTTTGGCGTTCTAAGCATTTTCCTATAAATAAGGTGCTTAGGTAGAATTGGAAATCACACCAGAATCTGAAGTTTTCTCTCTATAATATCGAGCTTATTTTTGTGAGTATTTAGATAATTTGAGTGTTGCTATACAGTGCAAGTTTCCTTCAGGATTATATCCGATAGTTCAGCTAGATGTACTATTTTTTTGAGGTAATGATTTATTTTTTTTCGTAAATGATATTATTTCTTTCAATATCATTATACCAAAATATTGGTATAAATTTTATTATAAAATTTTTACCTTTTCATGTCGAGGTTACTATTCACGTAAACAACACTATTCACGAGTATAATTCACGAGTACTATTCACGAAGTATGATTTTTCTTGTGAAATTTTTACCTTTTCGTGTCGGAATTACTATTCACGTATATGATACTATTCACGTATACGACACAATTCACAAAAAATTAAAATTTATTTTTTTTGTCCAAGTTGTCTATTATGGTTAGTGGTTATTATCTTTGATTATATCCATGTTTTGATCTTCATTCTTAAATTTGGCTCCACAATTGATTATTATGGAGTATTTTTAAAACTTGAATAAACTAAAGTACGAATCCCTAATCTTTGATCTTTTATCTCGCTGGATTCGTTTTCTTTATTTTAATCATTCTCAGTCCTAAATGGTGATATAACTAAATATCTTTGGCCTGTAGTGCAAAGATGAATGATTATCTGATGAATATATTTGGCCCGTAGTGCAAAGATGAATAGGTGTTGAGATGAACATGACCAACTGGGGATACGGATGAATATCTTTGGCCCGTAGTGCAAAGATAAATATTTGATTTAAGATGTATATTGATTAATGTTACAGTGATAAAATATTGATGATGGACACTTAAATCATAAAAGATAGTAGACTTCATTCTTTACTTAGCTCTTCTAATGAATTGTTATTTCCGTTGCGAATATTGATCTAAAACTTCTTGTCCATTATATTTTATATGATTTGTTGAAGGCTAACGATAATTTTTTTTCATTATCTTAGTCATAATATTCTTTACTAGGCTAGTTGAGCTCACCCTTTTCCTTTTTATTCCATTTTTCTTCTCAGGAGGCGAGAATATATCGAGAACTAGTCGGGGTATAGAATGATGGTTCTAGACAATTGTTTTAGCAGTTCTCACTATTTTGTAAAATTATATATCAATAATTGTAATGAGGACTTATTTGAGTGTGAATATTGTCTAGAAGACAATATTTATTTTTAAACTCATAGTATATGTGTTGTCATATTTTGCACGACAATTGTAATAATAAAGTTGTTGTTATTTTTGTACCATGTATTTGGCGACTCAAAGTGGGTTGTGTGGACCTATTTTGGGGGCGTCACAGTTGGTATCAGAGCTTAGGAATATGGTCTCTGGCGGAGATCGGGGAATAGAACTAAGAGGGAGAGACGAGTAAATCCTTCGCTAGTGTGTCCTACATAAGCTTATTTGTTGGTCGGTCAGAATATAGGGAAATTATGTGTCATGTCTATTTCTTTAATTAACCCTTGTTTTGTGGCATTATTTGAGAATGGCAGCTGGAAATGTTGATATGAGCAATGGAGTGAATGCAACCATTGAGACACCGACAATCAACAACCAGGATAATGTGCATCAGAAAGGTAATATTCCTCCTGTAAACAACACCACCGATCAAACGATGAATGATGGGATGTTTAGAAGCTTTTTGTAGTTCATGCAAAACGAGACGAGAGAGACTCCTATTCAAAATGCAGGTGAAAATAATGGCAACTCACGGCTGGTCACTGCTAAGCAATTCAAGGAGTTGGGACCGCCGGAGTTTTTGGGAAAGCCGGATCCGATCAAGGCGGAAACGCGGGTTAAGCAAATTACCAAGATATTTGATGTATTGGGATGCACGGAGGAATAGAAGGTTCCATTCGCCACCTTTATGTTCCGCGATGAGGCAGATTACTAGTGGGAATTGTGAAGCGTACCCATCTTGCCGCACTCAATATATCTTGGTAAGCGTTCCAAAAACTGTTTATTGACAAGTACTTTCCTGAAAGTATTCGTCATATGAAGGAGGTAGAGTTTATTAGACTGGAACATAACAACATGAATGTGTCCCATTACGAGGCTAAGTTCGCGGAGTTATCTAGGTTTGCACCTCATTTGGTAGAGAATGAGGAACGTATGACGCAGATGTTTCTGAGAGTTTTGAAACCCGAAATTCGTCAATACCTCATTTCTCATAAATTTTCTATATATTCAGATGTTGTGAACATAACTCAATTATTAGAGCGAGATAATGAGTATATTCAACCGGGGGACCACAACCAGGGTCGTACAGGTGGCAGCAGTCATCGGAGCAATGACAACCAGCGGGGAGGAAAATATTCGGACAGAAGCGGTAATCGTAGCCATGATAGTAGAAGAAGCGAGTCAGGGGGAGATTTCAAAAAGAGAAGGTACAACAATGACAACGTGAAGACGCCAAAGACCAAAGATCAATCTGCTTTGGGGAGGAGAACGACCACCGGTCGTATGTTATAAATGCGGGAAAGAGGGACACATTAGCCCAAACTGCCCACAACAATTCAAGGTATGTTATAACTGTGAAAAGAAAGGTCATATAGCTCGAGATTGTTTTGTGGCGAAATCGAGTCTAGCGGGGATGGCGACTCCAAAAGCTATCCCGGACAAGTCAAAGTCAGTGGTTCCTGGAAGAGCGTTTGTCGTGACTTTCCAAAATGTGAGGAACCCGAACGAGGTGATCACGGGTAAGCTAATCATAAACTCTTGCGAAGTTTATACCTTATTAGATACATGTTCTACCCATTCTTTTATCTCTCCTGCTTGTGCTCAATGTTTGAACTTGACTCTTGAGAAATTAGACTTTGACTTATCTGTTGAAACTTCGTTAGGAGAAACTTTTATTACATCCACTGTTTATAAATCTTGCTTGATTCAAGTTGGGACCCTCACATTACCTGTTGATCTCATCTCTTTGAAAATACTTGCATTTGATGTGATTTTAGGGATTGATTGGTTAACCACTCATCATGCTAAAATTGATTGTTTTTGTAAGGTTGTTAGTTTTCATATTCCTAACCAACCTGTTATACGAATTCAAGCAACCAAACCACTAAAGTCAATCCCTGTCATATCAAGTCATAAAGCCATTCGTTTATTGAAAAACGGATGTCAAGCTTTCTTAGCCCATGTTATGGACTTGAACAAAAATACATCAGATTTGAATAATATTTCTGTTGTTAGTGAATTTCCTGACGTATTTCCTGAAGAACTTCCTGGCCTACCCCCAGAGCGTGATATCGAATTTTGTATCGTTCTTGAACCCGGCACAAAACCCATTTCCAAAGCCCCATATCGAATGGCTCATATTGAACTTCAGAAGTTAAAAACCCAACTACAGGAGTTGTTGGATATTGGTTTCATTCGTCCTAGTAAATCTCATTGGGATGCTCCTGTTTTATTCGTAAAGAAGAAAGATTGGAGTATGCAACTTTGCATTGACTATCGGGAGTTGAACCATGTCACCATCAAAAATAGGTACCCACTACCTCGCATTGATGACCTGTTTGACCAGTTGCAAGGTTCTAAATTCTTGTCAAAAATTGATCTTCGTTCTGGATATCATCATTTAAAGATTAAAACTAAGGATATTCCGAAGACTGCCTTCAGGACTCGTTACGGGCATTATGAATTCTTAGTCATGTCTTTTGGATTGACTAATGCTCCGGCGACTTTCATAGATATGATGAACCGAGTATTCAAAGAATATTTGGATCATTTTGTGGTTGTCTTTATTGATGACATCCTCATATATTCCAAAAGTTGTGAAGATCATGAGTAACACTTGAGGCTGATACTCGAAAAGCTTTGCGAAAACAAGCTATATGCCAAGTTGAAGAAATGAAAGTTCTGGCTTGAAGAATTAGCATTTCTTGGGCATGTGGTATCGAAGTATGGAATATTAGTTGACCCAGCAAAGATTGAAGCGATACAAAGTTGGGAGCAACGTAAGACAATAACCGAAGTACGTAGGTTTCTGGGCTTAGCTGGTTATTATCGGAGATTCATTGAAGGATTTTCTCGAATCGTTACTCCATTAACTCGGCTGACTCAGAAAGATACAAAATTCGAATGGAGCGAGGAATATGAGAAGAGTTTCCAGGAACTCAAGAGGAGACTCATTTCGGCACCTGTACTGACAATACCATCAGGTTCGGAGGGATTTGTCATCTACATCGATGCTTCAGGAAAAGGTTTAGGATGTGTTCTCATACAACATGGGAAAGTCATAGCCTATGCCTCAAGACAACTCAAAGAATATGAGAGGAATTATCTTACTCATGATCTAGAGTTGGCAGTAGTCATTTTCGCATTAAAAATCTGGAGGCACTATTTATATGGGGAGAAAGTGGAGATATATTCAGATCATAAAAGCCTCAAATATTTCTTCACCCAAAAAGAACTCAATATGCGGCAACGACGTTGGCTAGAGTTATTGAAAGATAACGACCATACCATTCAATACCATTATGAAAAGTTTAACATGGTAGCGTGACGACGAAAGAGTAGAAGATCATATACGAACGAAAGTGCGATCGTGTCAACACAAAAATTAAATTTTGTAGAAGATCACGTATACAACACTATTCACTTATACGACACTATTTACAGAAAAATTAAATTTTCTTTTCTTTGTCCAAGTTATTTATTATGGTTACTATCTTTGATTGTATCCATGTTTTGATCTTTATTCTTGAATTTTGCTCCACAATTGATTATTATGGAGTATTTTTGAAACTTGGATAAACTAACGTACAAATCCCTAATCTTTGATCTTTTATCTCACTGGATTCGTTTTCTTTAAAATATTTTCATCATCCTCAGTCCTAAATGGTGTGATATAATCAATATCTTTGACCTATAGTGCAAAGATGAACGATTACATGATGAATATCTTTGGCTTATAGTGCAAAGATGAACGATTACATGATGAATATCTTTGGCCCGTAGTGCAAAGATGAACAGGTGTTGATATAAACATGACCAACCTGGTGATACAAATGAATATCTTCGGCCGTGAAGGTAAAAGATGAATATTTGATTCAAGATGTATATTGATTGATGTTACAAGGATAAAATATTGATGATGGGCTTTTAAATCATGTAAGATAAGTAGACTTCATTCTCTACTTAACTCTTCTAATGAATTGTTGTTTCACGCATTTGTTGATCTAAAACTTGTTGCCTATTGTATTCTATCGATTTTCCCCGTCAAGGCTAAGGATAATTTGTTCTACATTATCTTAGTCATAATATTCTTTATCGGGCTAGTTGATTTCACCCTTTTCTTTTTGTTCCATTTTTCTTCTCGTGAGGTGAGAATATATAATGAACTAATGGAGATGTGTAGAGTGATGTTTCAAGGCGTTGGTTTTAGCAGTCCTCACTATTTTGTAAAATAGTGTATCAATAATTGTAACGAGGACTTATTTGAGTTCGATATTGTCTGAAGATAATATTGTATTTAAACTCACAATATATGTGTTGTCGTATTATGCACCTGCAATTGTAATAATGAAGTTGTAGTTATTTTCTCAGACCATGTATTCATGCGATTCAGAACGGGTTATGTGGACTCTATTTTGGGGCGCCACACCTGTAGAACACCCACAAAGAGCAATCCAATCCAGATCCTTACTCAATCTTCTTATTTGATTGAAAATTTTCAAGGTTTCAAAAGTCGATCATTCCAAGCACACCCATAAATAATAGACGCCAAATTTTGTACACCGATTTAAATTATCAAAACAAAGATGCCAAAATCGCACTAATATTGATTGTGTTGTTGTGAAATCAAACTTACGTAAATATTTACAAATAAATAAGGTTTGATTGAAGCTCGTTTAGCTTTCGAGTCGAAAGTACGATCTCGAATCGAACCCGAGTAATTTGAACTTTTCGAATCTAATACGATCTAAGTATTAATAAAAATTACAATTTGAGAAGGTTCGAGTAAATTATCGAACTTTAAAAATTGCTCATATTTAACTCATTTATATTTTAAGTTTAACTTGATCAAACTTTTTAATGAATCTAGTTTGAATCGTTTCTCGAACTATTTCTTTCATTTTACTACTTTTAAATTCAAATTTTGAAGGCATGCCTTATTTTTTTTTCCTCTTTTATATTATGGCTAGAAGTAATGGAGCTGTTTGCATGTGAAGTTATTATCGATAGTGTTTTTTGTGACAAAAAAATTGGTACTAAAACTAAAAGTAGATTAAACAAATTATGAATGACAATAGAGCGAGTCTTAAATGAATGACCAGTAGATAATAAGAATCGTAACTCTAATTAAAAATACATATATAAATACAAATAATTAATTATTAAAAAATATTAATTTTTGAAACTATATAAAATTTAATATTAAATTAAAAATAACAAAAGAATTACTTAATAAACACTCAATTGTGAGTATTTGACAATTATATTTGATACATAATCATTTGTTTTTAAACAAAATAAATAGTAGTAAGTCAATTTAAATTTAAAAGTATATTTTATAATTACTATATAAAATAAATTAAAAATAATTTTATTCAATAAATAACTTGTATTTCGCACGAGACACTTAGTTAATTAACTTAAGTAACTGATTAAAAATAAATTAGTAGTTTGGTACATTAACTTAAGTTATGTATACTTTTAATTTGAATATATGAGTACACACATCAATCAATTATTTATATATTTTTATTAATTTAAACAAGTCGTCATGTTTTTATCAATTATCACCGCGACTCATGAATTTAAGAGTAAATATGAAAAAAAAAAAAACTCAAAAGTTTAAATTTTGAAAATGAAATTAAGAAAGGTTTAAAAGAAAAAAAAGGATCAAAGTAAGTTTAGTCGGTGGATATTAGCTACCGCCTATATATACCCCCGGGCCTTTTTCTTTTCTTCCCGCGTAATCCCATCCTTTCCTCCACTGTTCTTCGTCTTCTTGCGATGATGCCGAGTCGTGGAGTAATCACGCATAAGATGATTCCGGTGATAATGGCGACGATTTGTTTATGGGGTTGACAACTTTGTTGTCAATTTCGAGGTTGAATTCCAGTGAAGCGCCAGACGAACTATTCGGCGACTCTGATGGGTTATTTCTGCAACAAAGCAATAAGGAGACCCTCAGATTTGATTTCTACAGAGAAAAGTGCCCAGAGGCAGAGATGATAGTGTGGGCATCCGTCAATCGTGTTATGGCAGAAGAGACGCGAGCTCCTGCTCAGTTATTGCGTCTTATGTTTCATGACTGCTTTATACAGGTTTTCTAAATCCCTTTTTCTTACCCTTCAAGATCTTTATGTTAATTTCTCTAAATTCTTGATTTACTAACACTATTCAGTTTGCTTTGTCTTTCTTGAAATGTGTTCTTACGGTAATGTTGTTTCTTCTGCTTAAAACCCTTAATTTCAAGTACCAATGTTGTTCTTCAATGGGGTTTTTGTATATTTGTCTCGACTTGTTATTTGGGTATTATTCAATTGCCAGAAACTGTGGAGTTCCTAAAAACCCATTTTCTCACCCTTCAATATCTGTCTGTGTATTAACTCTTCTAATTTCTTGATTCACTATTGTAATGCCTAACTGTTTCTTTTGTTTAAAACCCTTAATTTCGATTACCAATGTTGTTCTTCAATGGGGTTTTTGTTGGATTATCACATTTTGCTACTATTCAATTTGTTCTTGATTCACTATTACTATTCAATTAGTTCACTCTGTATTTGAAATGGGTTCTTACAGTAAGGTTGTTTCTTCCGTTTAAAACCCTTAATTGCAAGTACCAATGTTGTTCTTAAATGGGGTGTTTGTTTGATTATCATATTTGGATTGACTGTTATTTGTGTATTATTCAATTGCCTGTCCTTCTGTTTTACAATTTGATTCTTGATTATTTTTGCCTTTTTCCTTGGATGGTCTGATTGAGAGCAACTACTGTAATTTTCTTCTCTCTTCCTATTTTTGTTGTTTTATATTGACTTGGGATTTTAGTTTTTGATTTTCTTTGTTTTGTTAATGGTAAACTTCTGAATACTTTTGAAATGTTTCATTATGTAGCAGTGTTGATATAATCAACTTTGTCCGTGGCATCTTAATTCAATGAATACGATTCTATTGTCCGTTTTCTTGGTATTTTGTTAAATATTCTTATAATTTGGATGACTCTTCTTTTAGATTGTTGTTGAGGGCGATTTGGATTGTTGTTGTTACTAGTATTTGTTTTTTCATCTGGTTAACTGGCCTCAGTGAATTGATTTTTGTGGACAGGGTTGCGATGCTTCAGTTCTATTGGCTGCCAACGGAAATGATAGCACCGTTGAACGTCAGGCCATTCCTAACCAGACTCTTAAAGGATTTGACTATGTAGAAAGGATCAAACAGGAGCTGGAAAGGGCTTGTCCGGGAGTAGTGTCATGTGCGGACATCATTGTTCTTGCAACTAGAGATGGCATTGCTCAGGTTTGGACTCTGTTTCAACTGATATAGTCTCTCTATCTCTATCTCTCGTACTGATTTCCTTTGCTTCTACGTACATATCCTATAGTACATTGTATTCATTTTTTGGTGGTGATTACAGACTAGTGGTCCATTTTATCCGGTTCTTACTGGGGATTTGAGACAGCATAGGATCTTTCTTTGACGAGGCCATGGCAGAAATTCCAAGACCCAATGGAAATATCAGCGAGACACTTCGTTTGTTTGGGCTCAGGGGATTCACTGCCAGAGAAACTGTTGCACTTCTAGGTATATATATATATTTGCAATTACACTCCATTAATAATGTATAAGATAAGATAAATTGCACTCTATTAATGTTTCAAACTATTAGTAATGGAGTTTGTATTTTTATACTTGAAGGTTCGCATAATATAGGGAAGATTGGGTGTGCGTTCATAGAACCAAGGGTGAGTGATAATTTCTTGGGCACGGGACAGCCGGACCCAACAATTTCTTCTGACATAGTACGCGAGCTGAGAGGGCGATGCCAGGTTAGTAGGAGTGGTGGTGGAGGTGATATCTCAGCCGGGGCTGGTGGTTTGGATTCACATTACTACCGGAATCTGGTAAAAGGAAGAGGGTTACTCTACGCAGACAATCAGCTCATGTTTGATGATAGGACAGCCGAAGTTGTAAGGGAGTATGCGTCAGATGCCTTTGCCTTTAGAAGGGATTTTGCCCGTGCTATGGTCAAGCTGTCCTCGCTCACCGGAGGAGCCCGAGGTGAAGTCAGGCATAACTGTTCGAGGCCCAACAAAGAGAAGCTGAACCAGAACCAGAGCCTGCAGCCGCCATCCTGAAGTCCAGTGAATGATAATTAAGTTTCTGGTCTTTTTCATGATTGATTCATTGATTGATTTAGAAAAACTTCACTATTGATTTAGAAAAGCTAAACACTGCTAGAACTAATTTTTTGTTTGCAAACATTTATACTATCCATATCAAAAAGTTTAAAGGCCTAATATGCAGAATAGCTATATGTATTTTTGCTCATGTCATGTAAAAAACCAAGTAGCTATGATTAATGTTTACTCTTCTCTTGGAATTCTATAACAGAAACTTGCAGTTAAGTACTGAAATTCTAAAGTAGCTAGCTAGTAGTTTTAAGAGACGGGCTGCTACAACTGTTTGTTATGCTGGGAGGCAGCAGCAGCAGCAGTTTGTAGTCTGTTTGTTCAACCTTCCCATTCTATTTTGACCCTTGATTTCAATTCCTGCTGATGAGTATTCATGTAATGATGTTAATTGTTAAATTCATAATGTTTCTGTGTCTTTTTAGTCATGGAACTCATTTAGTGATGAAGTCGAATACAAAGTCCAGTGAATGATAATTCAGCTTCTGCTCTTTTTCAGAAAAACTTCACTCTTGATTCGGGTTAAATGCTTTTTCAGATTCAATCGCATTATAAGGTCAATTTATGTATGGATAACTAAACTTTTTTTCTTACAACAACTCAATTTCACTCGACTTTTCTAACAAAAAATTAAAAAACCGATAAAAACTTTGACTTTCAACTAAACGATACACATCACCAATCTTGAAGTTGTCTGTTACAAAAAGTGACGTGGCGCCTTTGAATTAGAAAAACTAAACACTATTAGTACTAATTCATGTCCAACTCCTCTTGATTCCCTAGAAAAACTAAACACTATTAGTACTAATTCATGTATATTTTTCCAAAGTTATTGTCCCTAGAAAATCAATGTTACATCTTCTGTATTTCAGAAAATTCCCACATTAAATTAAGTCTCAAAATGCTTTAATATTTATCCTTGTCAAACCCATTTCCAACAAAAATTTAACGCAGTATAAAATGAAGTTTGATTAAAGCACATTTAGTTACCGAGTCGACCGCGATCTCGAATCGAGTCCGATCAATTTGAACTTTTCGAACGAATATAATCCGAGTATTAATAGAAAATTATAATTTGAGAATGTTCGAATAATTTAATTTATTGAACTTTAAAATTTACTCATATTTGAATCATTTATATTTCGAATCGAAGCTCGAATCTAACATTTAATGTAAAGCAAGACAAATCAAACCGAACTATTTGCTTATTTTACGTTATTATATATGAGGCCTTTTTTATATACAAAAGTATGTGACCTTTGTTTGACAAGTTCATAAAACCCTTAATCGGTGTATAATTCCCTTTAAAATATGTTATTTTGTGGTGGGTAAGTGCAATTGATAATGGTTTCAAACACGTTTTCATTTAGAAAACCTAATAAAAATAAGAAAATGATATATATATATATATATATCATGAATATTTACGCCTTGATTTTTGATTGATTATATTTTGGAGATATATGTAATACGTGGGGACCTTCTATAATTCGTAGTAATATCATGTATTAATAAACTTCACCATTATAATTCGGCGTAAATTTATCCTAATACATAGTAGGATTCATAAAAAAAGGTATTATTTTAATTTTTAGAACTCATTTTGAGAAATCCTATATTTTAAGATTAATGTAATTTATATAAGTTTGAATAACAATTTTGTAATTTGACTTTTAAGAAATTTACAATACCTACAATTGTTATAACCAGATTCAAATGATTTGATATCGAATTTAGAATTTAACAAATTAATTTTGAAAATCAAGATGGGAATCTTTTTTGTGGAGGAATGAAAGGAGTAATTTACCCTTCCATCCTTTCTAATTGATGTCTTAATAGGAAACATACAAATTAAGAAAGTAATTAATTTTATTTATCCTAATCCAAATCTAAATAAGATTATTTCAAAATATAAATAATCTTAATCCTAATAAGATTTTACTCCATCTCAAATAAGATTTTAATATATATATATATATATATATATATATATATATATATAGAGAGAGAGAGAGAGAGAGAGAGAGATGAGAACTATTAGATTATGAGGAGAGAGAGAGGAGACGTTGAAGGAGAGGTAGAAAAAGTTAGTTCGTGTGGTGCTTCGCTGCCATGCATGGACGATCATCGCTCACATCTTCATAGCAGCGAGTACCACCCGAGCTAATTTGTTCTTTCCTATTCCTATTTATTCAATTGCCATTCTTGATTCTTGATTATTAATTTTTTCTTGATCTGACTTGGGATTCATTCTTGGCTTAATTTTTCTCTGTCTTGTTACTAGTATTTGTGAATTGATTTCTGTGGACAGGGTTGGGTTGCAATGCTTCAGTTCAGTAGTTGTATTCATGGTAATTAAACTCTTTCAAACTAAGGGTTGCAATGCTTCAGTTCAGTACTTGATTATTAATTTTCTTCTCTCTTCATATCTTTAATTTGTTGTTTGTTTAATATCTTTTACAATTTGATTCTTGATTATTAATTTTTTTCTTGATCTGACTTGGGATTCATTCTTGGCTTAATTTTTCTCCGTCTTGTTACTAGTATTTGTGAATTGATTTCTGTGGACAGGGTTGGGTTGCAATGCTTATGGGTGAGTGATGATTTCTTGGCCCTTGATTTCAATTCCTGCTCATGTAATCATGTTCTCTGTCTTTTTAGTCATGGTACTGATCAATTATGGGTGAGTAATGATGTGTTTGATGTTGATCAATTTGATCAATTGAAATGTCTACTTAAGTACTGGCCTCAGTGTATTGTTCTTGCAACTAGAGATGGCATTGATCAGGTTTGGACTCTGTTTTAACTTACTAGTATTTGTTTTTTCATCCGGTTAATTGGCCTCAGTGATTTGATTTTTGTGGACAGGTCATGCCAGAAATTCCGGACGCTTGGTTTGCAGGTGTGTGTATATATATATATATATATATATATATATATATATTTGCAATTACACTCCATTAAACTCTATTAATGTTTCAAACTATTAGTAATGGAGTCTGAATTTTTATACTTGAAGGTTCGCTTAATATAGGGAAGATTGTGTGTGAGTTCATAGAACCAAGGGTGAGTGATAATTTCTTCTGACATAGTACGTGAGCTGAGAGGGGTTAGTACAAGGAGCGGTGGTGGAGGTGATATCTCAGCCGGGGCTGGTGCCTATAACCCAACAGTAATTGGTCAAAAAGTAACTACATAACTCTCACTAAAGCTTATCACTAGCTTCACACAACACTACCATATGCAAACTTGTAAACAGGTACTGCTCAAACAATACTGCTCACAAACTTGTAAACAGGTACTGATCAAACCATATGCAAGTGCAAGTCTCTCGCTGTGGTTCCAAAGACTGCTCCTTTTGTTCTTCATCAGTATCATGCAATGCAAAGCTTGTGTCAGGGACATAACCAACTGCTTTAATCTTCTTCTTGAGCTCCTTCAGTTTGTGGGTGAGACTGGTCTCCTATCCCAATTGAACTCGCTTTGTTTTTCTACTTGACCCAACTGCAAGCGGGCTTCTTCTTTACGTTGTTTAGGTCCATTTCCCCTTACATTCTGCACATCCTCCCATCTCCCTGTAGTTGCGCAGACATTTGAATAGAGAACATAAGATGAGTCATAATATAGGGAAGATTAATGGGTGTGAGTTCATAGAACCAATTATTATTATGGGTGAGTGATGATTTCTTGGCCCTTGATTTCAATTCCTGCTACATGTAATGATGCTCTCTGTCTTTTTAGTCATGGTACTGATTATTTAGTGATCAAGTCGAAATGTTCCTCATTCATATGCATATATATATAGTTGTTTTTAAGGATAACTGCCTGGATATATGGCATAGTTGCTTTTTGGTCCTAAGTTGTGTTTGATGTTGATCGATGCGATCAATTGAAATGTCTGCTTTTGGTTGTTTTGTATCTTAAAATGGTTCGGAATGAGCATTCCGACAGACTTTCGTTTCATTTTTGCATTGGAATCTCGATGACTTTCCCATATCTTAGCCGGGGCTGGTGGTTTGGATTCACATTACTACCGGAATCTGGAACTTGGAATATTATTTCAATGCATATATATTTGTTAATTGAAGTCTTGATTTGGGTGTTGGAGAAATCTTTTAAACTAACTGATTGTTGGCTGTTTAACATATTCATCCTTGCACATTCAAATTTTATACATATGTCAAGAAAATTATATTATCCTTAATTATTGGAAAGTCAATTTAACTTATTCATGTTACAAAATGTTACATATGCCTAGTGGTAAAAATTCTGTATTGCAAAGATGATATGTTTATACTAAGTTTTCTCTCTAATAGATGAAATGTATTCTTAGAATTAAAACTCTAATACTCCTTTCATCTTCAAAAGGATGAACAAAATATATTTTTCACACGTTAAGAAAAAAATAAAGTACAAGAAAGAGAGTTAAAAAAAATTTAAATTTATCTTCGGAGACCCCCACAAGATTGATTACATAAAGAGACGGAGTACTTTTTTTTTAATATATTGATAGACTCCACTAAATAATATATTTGTACCTTAACTTATCGTTTTGTGTAAGGACGACAATTTTTGACACGACACGATAACATGATACGAGATTCATAAACAAATTCGTGCCATAAATACCATTTTAAACACGACACGAACACGATGATTGTGTATATACGAATTTTGACATGACACGATTGCCGCGCCTGTCTTTGTGTAAAAATAAATTTGTAACTTAGCTCATCCAAATGACCAACAGAACAACGAGTAATGAACACGAAGACATAGCGTAGTATGAGTTCACATTAGTAAAAATTGAGAACAATTTGAAGTCAACAATTAATATTAAGCATGTTGACCTTGGAAAATAAAATACAAATCTTTATTATGTTATATATTTGTCGTTGATATTACAAGAATTGCCTCATTTAAAAGTCTTCCATTATAAATTAAACCTAAAATGGTAAAAAGGATAAACACTTCATTGTCGTTGTGTTTTAAATATTATCTCACTAAATTTAAAAAAAATAAAATCAACCTACAGGATTTTTTTTAAAGTTTTTAATTGGACCATTTCAGAAATTCCAAGACCCATGGGAAATATCAATTATTTGGGTAAATCTTATTGGTTTAATATTAGGGTAGCTAGCTTAGTGAATTATATGAGAAATTCTTATTGAAATACAATTACTGTTTTTTTTCTTTTTCTTTTTTGTATGGGTTCTTGGGGTTAATTAACCTTGTTATTTCAGTGTTTGGCCCTCCTACTTCAGTTTTTCTATTTGGGATTTGTATTTTTTTTTTTGAAGTCCCACTTTTTGAAGAGTACATGATCAACACCATTAAACTATGCTTTTGACATCAATTTGATTTGTACGTTAGAAATTAAGTTAAAACAAATTATGAAGGTGTTCGTTTTATAATAATTTATGAGTTAAAATAAATATAAAGATTATCAAAAAAGACATTAATAAAAAGGGGGGCAAAATAGAAGTGTGGCAAAATAGACATTATATTTGGTCAAACTAATTTATTTTAAAATGATTTATAAGCCATTTTAAAATAAGTTCAAAATTGGTATAACTTATTATTTTTGACTTATAAGTTAAAAAATAAGTAACAATTTAAATTGCAAACGAACACCCAACAGTTTTGGAAATATTAGCGAGACACTTCTTTTCGTCTAACTAATTAATTGTGAATTATTTGGGTAAATCTTATTGGTCTAATATTAGGCCAGCAAGCTTAGTGAATTATATGAGAAATTCTTATTGAAATACAACTATTGTTTTTTTTTTCTTTTTCTATTTTGTATTGGTGCTTATGTTCGATCTTTTTGTTGGAGAAATCATTTAAACGAACTGATTGCTGGTTGTTTCTATATATGTTTTTTTAGATAATGATATGAAGGAATTTTATACGTATTGTATTTACACATAATAGGAGAATCAAAGCCTTAATTTTTGTAACGTGAAACCTCTGATGCAGAAAACTTCCTATAAATTAATGTTCTTGAAGCCCAACAGTGTTTGCAAACTATGATCGAGAACGGAACACTCAATTCACGATTCGTAAGATTTAGGGTTTGGTCTATATATGGGAGCGCTCTGTATATTTGGCCAACTGAAAAATAAATTGTGTTAATGGATCGACTGAGAAATATGGGTATTTAATACGAAAGTGGTTGAACCATTTCCCAACTTTCTTTCCATGTTTAGTCACGTAACGTTCAAATTAATGAACGGCAATTGACCTTGTCAATTGGGAAGTCGTCAGTTGATTAAAACAATTGTGTCGGACCCTTCACGGGTGACCCATTTGGATACCCAAGATCCAACATCTCCCAATCGCCCATGACGGGGACGATGTAATCCTCATATCTGACAAAACTAACTTAAACCAACAACATGTAAACATTTAACTGCTGAACCGTGTGACCTCTTAGTTCACCTGCAATGCGTGTGACGCCCCAAAATAGGTATACATCACCCATTCTGAGTCGTCAAATACATGGTACAGAAATAAATACAACTTCAGTAATACAATTGTCATGTAAAATATGACAACGCCTATACTGTGAGTTTGAATAAAAATATTGTCTACTAGAGAGTATACAAACTCAAAAGGAGTCCTCATTACAATTATTCAAACACTATTTTACAGAAATAGTGAGGACTGTTAAAACATCTTTCTAGAACCATCACTCCATACCCCGACTAGATCCTGCTATGTTCTCACCTCCTGAGAAGAAAAATGGAACAAAAAGGAAAATGGTGAGCTCAACTAGCCCAGTAAAGAACATTATGACTAAGATAACATATAACAAATTATCATTAGTCTTCAACAGGAAAAATCTGATAAAATATAATAGACAACAAGTTTTAGATCAACAACTGCAATGAAACAACAATCCATTAGAAGAGTCAAGTAGAGAAAGAATTCTACTATCTTTTAAGATTTAAAAGTTCATCATCAATATTTTATCCCTGTAACATCAATCAATATACATCTTGAATCAAATATTCATCTTTGTACTACAGCCAAAGATATTCATTTTGTATCACCAGTTGGTCATGTTCATCTCAACACTGCTCATCTCTGCACTACGCCAAAAAGATATTCATTAGGTAATAATTCATCTTTGCACTACTGCCAAAGATATTCATTAATATCATCATTTAGGACCTGAGGATGATGAAAAATATTTTAAAGAAAACGAATCCAATTGAAACAAAAGGACAAATATTAGGGATTAGTAGACACGGTTTATCCAAGTTCAATAATACTCCATAATAACCAATTTTGAAGTAGAATTCAAAAATAAAGATCAAAACATAGATACAATCAAAGATAGTAACCATAATAGACAACTTGGACAAAAAGAAGAAAATTTCATTGTTCTATGAATAGTCAAGTATTTGTGAATAGTTGTCAGTATACGTGAATAAGGCCAGTATACGTGAATAAGAACCCGACACAAAAGTTCCAAATTTGATAAAACTTCGGACCAATATTTCTAAGATAATGATATTGAAGAAATAATATCATTTACGAAGAAAATAACATCCCTTACCTCAAAATAACCGTACTTCTGACTGAATTTCGGATATAGTGCTGACAGAAACTTGCACTGAATAGCAACTCTCAAAGTATCAAAATACTCACAAAAATACGCTTAATAATCTAGAGAGAGAAAGAGAGAAAACTTATGAATTCTTGTGTGATTTTCAATTCTAACTAAGCACCCTATTTATAGAAAAATGCTTAGAACGCCATAGCAGACTAACCTGCTACTATTCAAGCCTACCACATTTGAATAAAAATCTCAGCACATTTTCACCAACCAAAAGTGGGGCCCACCCATGTTTTAATAAAAATCATTTTATTTTCCGAAACTTCAACAATTCATAATAAATAGCCCTTTTATCAGAAAAAATTCAAATCTCATGTGCTTTTCATAGGAAATTTAATTCTCTACAACTTTGAAAGTTTAAGTTTTCCAAATTCCAAACGAAAAATGCCCGAAATTCACATACGGACGATTTTTAATACTTCCAATCCGACAAAATACTGATAAAAAACCTCAGCATTAATTCCTTCTTTTATAAACACATAAAATAAATAAATCCATCACTTATATCCACATCAAAAATAAATATTTCCTTATCATATAAATCAATAATTTAATTATTTACAAATAATATTACAGAATCACAATAATGACAACCAGACAGTTCATAGGAAAGAGGGGGCTTTCCGATAAGGATTTCTCCTTACTGTCGCGCAATTAGGTGACCAAACATCTCCTTGACAGAACTTTTTAGACATTGCCAATAATGCTATCTAATAATATTATTCCAAATAATATGAATTATTGATTTGATAATGGAGATGATGTGCAGTGACAATTATTGAAACAACAATAATATAAATATCAACGTAGCAATTATTGAATCAATAAAATAAAATATTGAATAAAGTAATTCATCGTGACAATTATTGAAAGTAGACTTTTACGTAAGCGATCAATAATTCAACAATATTATGCAATTATTTCAGTGATTTGATTTTTGTGGACAGGTCATGCCAGAAATTCCGGACGCTTGGTTTGCAGGTGTGTGTGTATATATATATATATATATATATATATATATATATATATATATATATAGATATATATATTTGCAATTACACTCCATTAAACTCTATTAATGTTTCAAACTATTAGTAATGGAGTCTGAATTTTTATACTTGAAGGTTCGCTTAATATAGGAAGATTGTGTGTGAGTTCATAGAACCAAGGGTGAGTGATAATTTCTTCTGACATAGTACGTGAGCTGAGAGGGGTTAGTACAAGGAGCGGTGGTGGAGGTGATATCTCAGCCGGGGCTGGTGCCTATAACCCAACAGTAATTGGTCAAAAAGTAACTACATAACTCTCACTAAAGCTTATCACTAGCTTCACACAACACTACCATATGCAAACTTGTAAACAGGTACTGCTCAAACAATACTGCTCACAAACTTGTAAACAGGTACTGATCAAACCATATGCAAGTGCAAGTCTCTCGCTGTGGTTCCAAAGACTGCTCCTTTTGTTCTTCATCAGTATCATGCAATGCAAAGCTTGTGTCAGGGACATAACCAACTGCTTTAATCTTCTTCTTGAGCTCCTTCAGTTTGTGGGTGAGACTGGTCTCCTATCCCAATTGAACTCGCTTTGTTTTTCTACTTGACCCAACTGCAAGCGGGCTTCTTCTTTACGTTGTTTAGGTCCATTTCCCCCCTTACATTCTGCACATCCTCCCATCTCCCTGTAGTTGCGCAGACATTTGAATAGAGAACATAAGATGAGTCATCAGATGGGTCTGATTCAAGAAGATGCTCAGTTGCTTTTTGTCCCCAACTGCACATTTCCGTGGATTCTACTAGCTGCCAATAAGCTCCTTCATACAAAGTCATTTGGGGTAGTGGCATTTTTTCGATAAAAGCTTCAGCCTCAGAAAGGCGTCCTGATCGTCCATGAAGATCAACTATGCAGACACGGTGCTCTATACCAGCAGGTACTCCAAACTCCTTGGTAAGCAAGACCCTCATCTACTAAACCCCCATGACTGCAGGCAGATAAAAGAGAGAGAGACAAAGGTGACATGCTCAGGTTTTGACCCAAGACTTGTCATTTCATGAAAAGTTTGCCTAGCTTCTGAAAAGATCCATGTCTAGCAAAAGCTGATATCAATATGTTCCATGATAATCGTGATCGTGTATTTGGTTCTGGAGCAATTTCATTACATCATTCATTTCTCCACACTTGCCATACATATCCATAGTAGCGTTGGTTACATAGAGACACGACCGGATTCCATTCCCATTCCTTAAGTCATTCCATTCCATACATGTCAAAATTTATGCTTGAAGATCCCACAAGATTGCATAAAGTGATGGAGTATTCTTTTTTATATATTGGTAGGCTCCGCTAAATAATATATTTACTCCTCATTTTATGTACCTTAGCTCATCGTTTTGTGTAGGGACTACATTTTTTGACACGACATGATAATAGGATATGACATTCATATAAACGGATTGATATCATAAACACGTGCCATAAATAGGTTCGTGTCATAAATAACATTTTAAACATGTATCGATCTTCGACACAAACACGATTTATAAATGAGTTTATTTTCTAAATCTTGTATACACGAATTTTGACACGACACGATTGTCGGTCCTGTGTTTGTGTACAAAGAAAATTAAAACTTAGCTCATCCAAAGTACTGTCAAACCAAACAGCCTCCAAAAATCCACAAGACATGAGTACATGATCACAAATATTGCATAATGGACAAAAAGAATCAGCCCAAAGAGTAAAACCATTATAAATTCATTTTCTACAAACAGAGAAGAAAAAGAACAATGAACATAAAGACATAGTGTAGTATGAGTTCATATTAGTCAAAATTGAGACCAATTTGAAGTCAACAATATTAAGCATGTTGACCTTGGAAAATAAAATAAAAATCTTTATTATGTTATATATTTGTGTTTGATATTACAAGAATTGCCTCATTTGCAAGTCCTCCATTATAAGTTAAACCTAAAATGATGAAAAGGACAAATATTTCATTGTCGTTGTGTTTTAAGCATTATCTCACTAAACTTTTAAAAAAATAAAATTAACCTACTGAACTTTTTTTTAAAGTTTTTAATTGGACCATTTCAAAAATTCCAAGACCCATTGGAAATATCTAACTAATTAATGGTGAATTATTTGGGTAAATCTTAATTGTATAATATCAAGCTTAGTGAATTATATGAGAGATTCTTATTGAAATACAACTACTGTTTTTTTTTCTTTTTATTTTTTTGTATGGGTTCTTGGGGTTAAATAACCTTGTTATTTTTTCTCTTTGTGATTTGTATTTTTCTTCTTCTTTTTTTTGAAGTCCCACTTTTTGTCATTTTTTAAAAAAAAAAAATCTCCAAATCTCAAGTTACATTCAACTATGCGTTTGACATCAATTTAACTTATACATCACAAGTTACGAAGGTGTTCGGTTCTTAATAATTTATAAGTTAAAATAAATATAAAAATTACAAAAAAAAGACATTAATAAAAAGAGGGACAAAATAGAAGAGGAGTAAAATATAAATTACATTTGGTCAAACTAACTTATTTTAATGATTTATAAGTTATTTTTAAATAAGTCACAAATAATTATTTATTTTTTTGATTTAAAACTCAACTTACAAGTTAAAAAATAAGTAATGGTTGCCAAACACCTTATAGTCTCGATTTTAACTTTTGATTTTAAAATAAGTCATCTAGAACAGAAATAGGTTTCCTTTACGGTATCATATTGGGCTTAGCCAGATAATATAATCTTGGGCTTTCATAACTTATGCCCTTATGGGCATTGGTCCATTCACTCTCTCTTCGGAGTATTTGTTTTTGTCTCAAGAGAAACGAAACAGAAGACACAAAGTTCAATGGGAAAGTCGGAGCAGGACAAGAAATTGAAGAAGAGAATTTCCAATTCTTCCTCAGAAGGTCTTTTACAATTTTCTCTTAAAATCTATCTGTTTATGTGTGTATATATATATTTGTATATTTTAAACATGTATTATTTTTTTGAATCTTTATAGTATCTGTAATTGAATCAGATGAAGGAAAAAGCAAAAGGAGTAGAACTGTAGAAGAGAAGGAAGCAAAGAGCAAGACCCAGAAGAAGCATAAGTCTGATAAACCCTCCAAACACCATTCTGATAAAGGTATAATTATTAGGTATTTCCTTTTGTTTTTGATACTAATAATTATAAAATGATAGTAATACATAAATAAAAAAAACTTGTTGTTCTGAAATTTGAATTGCTTCAATGGGTATTGTTTATTTCCATGATTAACTGATCTTTGGATGTTTTATTTAACTTTTAACATTTGAAGAGCCCCTAGTTTAAGTGTGAGCAACAAATTTTTTAAGACACCGAACAATCTACATGTAGCCAGCTGTGTAACTGTTTCTATGTACCTTTTTACTTTGCAGAAATTGTAATGAGGAAATAATTGAAACGTATTCCTAATTTAATGTTTTAGAAATCGCTCAGTGGAGATTTGGTACTTCATCTATGACAACTGTTAGTACTACAAACCAAATAGTTCAAAACATATGGAGGAATAGCAGCAATTGCCTCCTAATATTGTATGAGAGTATCTACAAGCTCATTTGTGAGGTTCTATCTCGTTATAGCATATTGCAAACTTATTCCCAACTCCTAATAACAAATAACTAACAATATGGGAACTTTTGTCGTTCTTGTTAGACGTCATGTACAAGCTCTCATTACATCTTCAAGTGTTTTAATTAGCAATTTGCAAACTAAAATTTTGCAAGTAGAAATGGGCAGCTGATTCTGATTTTTGGCATTTCAGACACTTGGGCTGTTGCCCGCTTATCTCAGAGATAGATTAGTGTACTGATTACTGATAGAATATAGCACTGAATAAGAATAGATAGCTCATTTTAAGAACTAGCTGTTCCAATCCACAAACATTTATCCTACTCGGTAAAGATGATTTCTACATGGAAGTGTCAAAGGATTGACATTGAAAATTTTCATTCAAACATATCTATTGAAGATTTTTTTATATTAGAAATATGATTATTGTTCAGATGAACATTATTAATCTGAAATTGCTGGTACGGCTCGTACGGGGAACTAAGAAATCTAAACATGCTAACTGGCTAATATTGTTTCAGAGCTGAAGTCAGATACGAAGCATAAAGATAAACGCCGCAAGCGTTATCCTCACTCAGTGAGTTCTTTCTTTTCATCCTATCTGCTTGCAATATTCAAAACCCAGTTATTTCCTGGTTACAAAGTTAGATTAAAGTTAATTCCTACCCCCACCCAATGATCATCGTGAGGGATAAAATATAAGGAAAATGAGGAAGTTGAAAAGTAAAAGTCACCTTATCTTTTCATCATTTGTCTATCAAGCTCTGATTGTATATGCTGCTTCTGTTGGATACAGTAAATTGCACTATGTTGAAATGTTGTAATATGACTGAGTATAGCTTAGTTATTGTTAATTGCTGATGATACATTATGCCCAGTTAACGTCAATTTATTTCAAGTTTTCATGTTTGGGAATTATGGAGTAGCTTCTTCCTACTGAGGAGGTATAATAAATTCTTGCAAGTAAATTAGAGGGATGGGATATTATGGGCTAATATATTGATTTTATGTACATGTTAGTATGTTACTATAAAATATGGAAGTGAACCAAATGCTGAAAATGCTAAATGCCATAATATTATATGAAGATTTTAATTGTAGATAATACTAATTTTAAGGAGCTCAACTTCGATCAGAATTCATAGTGTTTGCTCTGTAAAACTGTTAGTTGACAATATTAGTTCTGATAGAATTGTTGCATGACCTTACTGGAAAATGAAGCAACTTCTCACCTTCATATTACCATGTATACATGAACTGAATCAAGTATTCAATATGGTGAATTGAAAGATGATTATAGGAATTGCATATTACTAAAACTGTTTGTCACAAGACACAATGAGCTCAAATTTAGGAACAACTGAACTGTGCTGTGCTCTATAATTTTTTCTTACAATATAAAAGTGTTAGAGATGCTAGTTGGATATTGGAAAGGAAGATTCATTACCAGATGCAATGGTGATGTTGGGATGGGGGTTTGGTGAGTTGAGAGTTGCAGTTTCCTTATTTATATGGGTGCATGTGTCTTACTTTTGTAATAAAGAATCAAAGAAATGTGCATTCAGATCTTCAAAATAATAAAATAATTGCTAATTATTCTCTATTATTTAGGTGATAAAGTATGTCTTCATGTTACCATTTGAGTTAGTCTTTCCCTCCTTTTGGTTCTTGTTCCCTTGAAGAAAGGGTCATTGCTTCACCTGAAAACAGGATAATCATGTTAGATGACAAGCTGTCTGCCAAGGAACATGCTTGTGTTTCACTCGGTATCTCTGTCTAACATCTGCGCAGTGTGCCTGAAACCCTCCCACCAGTTCTACCAAGCCAGAGAATTAACTATTTATTAAGTTGGATATGGATAGAGTTTGCCTGAAAGTGTTGATTGTTTAATTATATATTTATATCAGTATATCAAAAGGTTTTCATTCAACTACATGCTTCAGGGGTAGGTCAACTATGTGCAGCATTGAGAAGTATGATGTGACCCTCTTTTTCTGTTCTTCGGATTGAAATCTATGCTACAAGGGCTTGGGTATGGGAATTGGATGTTGGTAGTGTCTAGGTGTTAGACTTGTCTATTTATAAAATAAAAGACTATGGAGATGGGGTGTGATCTAAATTTTGGAATGGGAGTGTAGATTAATGCTGTTTAAGTTTAATGTTATGTTTGATGTACTGTAAGAATGTCAAACATTTGGTGTTAAATTTAAAAGGTCCACGATCTGGAAATGAAAAAAAAAAGGAAAAGTAAAAGAAATGGAGAAGAAATTAAGAGATCGCTAGTGCTGGAAGCTGCCATCTCCGGAGTCGACCACCATCGTAGGTGCCAAGCATCGTGGCCATTGTAGTTTGCGTCAATTGTCGATGCTGTCTCTCGTGTCTGGTAAATACCCATTATGACGCTGCTCTGTTTGTGTACGAAAACTAAAGGAAATATTTTGGCCAAATTCAGTTAGTACCCTGTAGTTTTCTTAAACTAAAGAATATAGTACCTTAATTTGCAGACTTTTCATTTAAGCTCCTATGTTTACATGTAACCCCTTACCTGGCAAAAATAGTTTTGGGTTGGGTTTAGTTTTAATAATATGGTTATGGGTCAGTTAAAAACCAAAACTTTATTTAGCAAAAAAGAAAACTACAAACCAACTTTGAATATAGGTTAGAACAGTTTGGGTCAAAGCAGGTTTAGGCCTAAACTAAGTTATAACCATATTATAACTTTAATTACAATTAACTACAAGGTAGAAGAAATAATTCAAAACCTTTACTTTCAACACATGTAAAATTGTGCCGCAAGAGACCCGAACCACTCTCTCTCATTCTTACCCCTTTCTTTATCTCTCTTATATCATGCGCTGAACTGGACTGTAAAAAGCTAGTGTATATTATATACATGTAAGTGAAAATGTTATAGAGAGGCAGAAAGAGAGAAATTGAAGTAAAGATGAATGACAGAGTTTGGGGTGTCTTTGACATTACAACTATTTAACCCAAGAAAAGGATCAAGTTTTAAATTTGGGCTATAACTAGTTAAAGTCTAAACCCACATTTATCTATTATAGTATAGGTACAAACTATATTTAAATCACAACATAGAAATAGGCATTCAATCCATATAGTTTCAGGTTAGTTGGGTTGACCTTGTGGGTTATAGCCTATTTTGCCAGGTAGCTGGGCCCCCATATTTTCAAACTTAGCCATATTCATTAGTTTAGTTTTCAGTTAGGTTGTTAGGTCCCTATAAATGTGTATTGTTTGTAAATGAGATATAAATATGAAATGTAAATATATTTTAGTTTTAAACGGTATTTAAGAGTATCGCTTGTGAAATAGTAATATATTTGTGAGCAATTTTTCTCTATTTAATGTAAATGAAGTCAAATATATTGTCATGGCGCCATACAGCCGAGGCAGTAATGATGTAATCGATCGCCTGGCGCGCTTAAAGCGATAAAGGCGCCTCTTATGGCGATCTGCTTATAGGCGTCCAGATGGCAAAAAGTCGATTCACAAAGATACAATTTATACATTATATTTTACTTCAAAAGTACATTGAGTAATGAAATTATATATATTAAAATCCAAAATATAATAACCAATACCATGGAATAGTATTAAAAACACATTGCAATATATATTTAATTTTAGGGAAAAAAATATTATTTATATATTTTTTGTAGTTACAAAGATTTTTATAATTTTTGTGGTCAAAATTACAACTTTTAAGGGTTAAAATTGTACATGCAACAAGCATTTAATATTTCATAGAGAAAAGAGTTGACAAAATAATTATTTACTAATTTTTATGAAAAAATAGAAATATTTATTAATTTGTTAAAAAGAAAAATTATTGTTTTTGTTTTTATTATTTAATTTTATTACAATTTATTATTATTATTTTTTATTTACTTTTTATGTTTTTATTTATTGCATGTTCATAACACTGTTACACATGGAACACCACTACTGCTTTTGTTTTAGTGGGAATGACACATTTCATAAATTAGTGGATGACAGCTAGAATCTAATTAAAAAAAGAATAAAAAGAGAAAAAAGCAGTAAAAGGTCATATGTCTTCCGCCGATCCTCCTTCTCCTCCTCCTTCAGTTGATCCTCTTCTTCAGCTTTAGGACTCTCTTCTCAATCGTATTTTGGAACTCTTCGTTGTTTACAGAATAAAAGTTGCAGAGAACTTTTAATTTTCTTCTCTTCCACTTTTAATTCGATCTGTAATGGGTAAAGTAACGCCTTGGCAGCCTACCCCCCCAAGGCGAGCAGCATGTCGAGCATAGCCATGCTGCTTACTGTTACGCCAGGATGACAAGGCGTCGCTTAGGCGACGCCGTAACTACTATGAATATATGTATAAAATGCATTTAGTTATGAGTGACTAGTCGGGCGCCTAGTCGATTTATGGGCAACTAGTCGACTTGTGAGCGTCTAGTCGGGCGACTAGTCGTGGGCCTAGTGGACTTGTAAGCTAGTCGAGCGCCTAGTTTACTTGTGAGTAACTAGTCGATTAATTTCCAGGCCACCAACTCGACTTAACGACTTAACTATGTATATAACATTATTTTATCATTGTTTATCTTTGAAGAAATAAGATAATAAAAAAATATCATCCCCCAACGCCAAAATCAGCTGATCCTCATAACCCTAATCTTTTTTTCTTTCTTCTCTTTTGTCCTAATGTCATTTTCTCACTTGTGAATTCAATTTTCACACCTTTATTTTTGTGGTTATCACATCTCCATGTCATTTGGTCGTATCCTGTCATTTCTGGTGACCTCCATTTGTTTGTGGTAAGTGTGTGGAAATTTATCCCGACATGTTGGAGCAAAATTTCAGCCATCGCTAGAGTAAAAGGAAATGAAAAAAAAGGAAAGTAAAAGAAATGGAGAAGAAATTAAGAGATCGCTAGTGCCAGAAGCTGCCATCGCCAGAGTCGACCACCATCTTAGGTGCCAAGTATCATCGTTGTTTACGTCGATTGTCGACATACCCATTATGCCGCTGCTCTGTTTGTGTAAGAAAACTAAAGGAAATATGTTGGCCAAATTCAATTTAGTACCCTGTAGTTTTCATAAACTTTAGATATAGTACCTTAATTTTCAGACTTTTCATTTAAACTCCTATGTTTACGTTTAACCCCCGGACCTATACCTATTTACCTGGCAAAATTAGTTTTGGGTTGGGTTGGGTTTAGTTTAAATAATATGGTTATGGATCAATTAGAAACCAAAACTACAAACCAACTTTGAATATAAGTTAGAACAGTTCGGGTAAAAGCAGGTTTATGATGTATGACAGGATAGAAAGAAAAAATAAAAGTAACTATCCCCGCAAAGAATCGGTAAAGAAACACACAAAAGCACGCAACTTCAATCTCAAATCAATTTATTCAATAAATCTTCAAAATAATGAAGTATTACAATGTTTAAATAGAAAACCCAATACTTGGGGACCAAGTAAAAACTCTAATTCAAAAAAGGAAATAATTTCCTAACTAAAATCTACAATTACAAATTTCTTAATTAAAATGTACTACCATAATTAGAACTTCTGGAATATCCTTCTAAAATAATTGCATTAATAATCCAACATTTATTTCTAAATAACAATACGAAATTAATAATAAATTTCTTAAATTTCTTCTTCCGTATCGCATCATTCTCCTCGCCTTTGAAAAAACTCGTCCTCAAGTATTGAAATATCAAAGAATAATAAACCACGGTCTGAGAGATGTCTTCCAACAAAACATGTGCATCCGAACATTCAATGTCATGAGCACAATTTTCGAGAATAAAAATGACATAATATAGAATTTTGAAGTAGCTTAGGACTCGAGTGTATCTATCGAAAAGAGAAAATCAACATGACTGACCTCAACTTTATCTTCCTTGATGTTTTCGCATATGGGGTCAAACTTAACTTAAGTTTCCTCACTGCAAACCATCTATGAATTTGCAAGTTGTTCAACACACTAACTTCCGTTTCATGTTTCTCACTAACATCAATATGTGAGAGTACTTGTTCTTCTTTATCCTCACCAATTTCATATTGGTTATTTATACGTTTAAGTATTGTGAGACATTCATCAATTGTCTTGTAAAAATTTACATTGCGGATCTCCTCTTGTGAACGCGTTGTTTTAGTTGAACAAACACAATTAGGATGAACATTTTTTTTTGCTTGAACAAAATATGGACAAACATAGCTTGTGGTTATGTACTCGTAATGTGCCTTTAAATTTGCAAGACTTGTTTCAGAAAGTGTAACCTCATCGCATAATTTTCAGTAATCGGTACACAAGACCTTTTAAGTTGCTCGTATATGACCAAAATTCGATGCTCAAGTTGCTTTATCTTAGCCCCAAAGAAAGTCTAGATTGTTAAACTTGGAAGACGTTGTATATTTGTAGAGAGGCTGAATTGATAATTTCAAAATCTTTGGGGGTTAAATTGAAAACTCAAAACTTTGGGGGGTTAAATTGAATATTTCAAAAACTTTAGGGGTTGAATTGAAAGTTTTAGAAACTTTGGGGGCTGAATTGAAAATTTCACAAATTTAGGGGGCTGAATTGAAATTTTTAGAAACGTTGAGGTTCAAATTGAAAGTTTCATAAACTTTGGGGTCTAAGTTGAGAATTTCAAAAACCTGAGGGTGCCAAACTGTAATTTGGCAGAAGAATGTAGTAGGGTAGGAAGGAATTGGGTAAAATCAAAAGATATCAAGAATTTTGGCTCTTGATACCATTATGATGTAGGACGGATTAGGAAGAAGGAATAAGAATACCTATCCCCACAGAGAATCAATAAAAAAAAACACACAAAAGCACGCAACTTCAATTTTAAATCAATTCATTCAATAAATCTCCAAATAATGAAGTATTACAATGTTTAAATAGAAAACTCAATACTTGGTGACTAAGTAAAAATCCTAATTCAAAAAGGAAACAATCTTATAACTAAAATATACTATTACAATAAACCTCTTAATTAAAATCTACTACCATAATTAAAACTTCTAGAATATGCTACTAAAATAATTACATTAATAATCCAACATTTATCTCTAAATAACAATATAAAATTAATAATAAATTTCTTCTTTCATATCGCATCAATTTAGGCCTAAACTAGGTTATAACCATATTATACCTTTATTACAATTAACTACAAGGTAGAAGAAATAATTCATTACTGTTACACATGTAAAATTGTGTTGCAAGGGACCCAAACCACTCTCTTTCATCCTTACCCCTTTCTTTCTCTCTCTTATATCATGCGCTGAACTGGACTGTAAATTGCTAGAGTATATTATATCATAGTTGTCATGGCGACGTCTTGGCGTCCTGGCATAACAACAGGTAGCGAGCATCGCCTAGGCGACGCCTTGGCGTCCTAGCGTAACATCAAGCAGCATGGCGATGCTAGCCTTGGAGGAAGGCTTGCCAAGACGTTACTTTACCCATTACATATCGAATTAAAAGAGGGAGAGAAGAAAATTAAAAGTCCTTTGCGAAGAGTATCAAAATACGACTGCGAAGAGAGTTTTAAAATTGAAGAAGAAGAGGATCGGCAGATTGGCTGAAGAAGAAGAAGGAGAAGAGGATCGGCTGAAGACTTATGACCTTTTACTGCTTTTGTCTCTTTCTATTCTTTTTTTAATTAGATTCCTATCATCAACTAATTTATGGAATGAGTCATTGCCCACTAAAACAAAAGCAGTAATGGTGTTCCATGTGTAACACTGTTATGAACATGCAATAAATAAATAATAAATAATTAATTTAACATAAAAAGTAAATAAAAATATAAAACTAAAAACTAAAAAAAAAAAATAATGATAAAATTAAATAATAATAATTTTCTTTTTAACAAATTAATAAATATTTCTATTTTTTTCATAAAAAGTAGTAAATAATTATTTTGTTATTTTAAAAGTAACACTCTTTCTCTATTAAATATTAAATGCTTATTGCATGTAAAATTTTAACCCTTAAAAGTTATAATTTTGACCACATAAATCATAACTCTTGTAACTCTAAAAATATATAAATAATATTTTTCCTTCAAATTAAATATATATTGCAATGTGTTTTTAATACAATTCCATGGTATTAGTTATTATATTTTGGATTTTAATGTATATACTTTCATTACTCAGTACTTTTGAAGTAAAATATATAATGTATAAATTGTATACAATGAACGACTTTTCGCCATAAGGACACCATGACAAAGCGCCTTTATCGCTTAGGGCGTCTGGCGGTCATCGCTTGTGCCTCTGCCAGTAAATATTGTGACAACTATGTATTATATATGTATTATATACATGCATACTTACATGTTATAGAGAGTCGCAGAAAGAGAGAAAATGGAGTCAAGATGAATGACTTGTTTGGGGTGTCTTGACATTACAACTATTTCACCTAACAAAAGGATCAAGTTATAAATTTGGGCTAAAACTAGTTAAAGTTTAAACCCACGTTTATCTATTATAGTATAGGTAAAAACTATATTTAAACCACAACATAAAAATAGGCATCCAATCCATATAGTTTCAGGTTAACTGGGTTGGCCTTGTGTATTATAGCCTATTTTGCTAGGTACCTGGGCCCCCATATTTTCAAAATTAGCCATATTCATTATTTTAGTTTTCAGTTAGGTTGTTAGGTCCCTATAAATGTGTATTATTTGTAAATGAGATATAAATGTGAAATGTAAATATATATTTTAGTTTTTAACGATAGTGATATATTTGTGAGCTATTCTTCTCTATTTAATGTAATTGAAGTAAAATATATGTATAAAATGCACATAGGAAATGGGCAACTAGTCGACTTGTGAGCGTCTAGTATAAAATACTTTGTCTACTTATGAGTGACTAGTCGGGTGCCTAATCGACTTGACTTGTGAGCTTCTAGTCGGGCACCTAGTCAACTTGTGAGCGACTAGTCATGGGCTTAGTAGACTTGTGAGCTCCTAGTTTACTTGTGAGTGACTAGTCGATTAACTTCCCGGCCACCAACTCGACTTTAAGACTTAACTATGGATATAACATTATTTTATCATCATTTATCTTTGAAGAAATAAGATAATAAAAAATTATCATCCCCCAATGCCAAAATCAGCTGATCCTCGTACCCCTCTATTGTTTTTTCTTTCGTCTCTTTTGTCCTAGTCATTTGCTTACCTGTGAATTCAATTTTCACACCTTTATGTTTGTGGTTATCACATCTCCATGTCATTTGATCATATCCTGTCATTTCTGGTGACCTCCATTTGTTTGTGGTAAGCATGTGGAAATTTATCCTTACATTTCTGGAGAAAAATTTCAGCCACGATAGTGCCCTTAATGTTAAATGTCCAGAAAATCAGTTTCTAAATTTGTTGATATTTTCTCCTTTGGCAAGACTAGCAATGAACTTCCCCTTCCTTAACTTTCTTAAGCAACCGAATGCTAATTCTAGTTTTCGTATTACATTTGAAGAAACTGCAAGCTCTGGGTTCCTACTTTTGCTTTGTATTTAAGAGACTATCAATTCCATCCACTTGAAAGTCTTTTAAGTAATAATTTTATTGGATTCATCAACATTTTACTCCTTATAGAAAGCCGTTGTAAATTATCTATTGAGTACCCCGTCTAACTAAAAGTGTGTGATTTTGAAATTTCGTTGTTCTGGCATTTCCAACAGAGTAAATGTACTGGTTGACTGATATATTCATGTTATGTATGTGTTAGTTTGTACCTGGTTTTCCTAATTAATCATCTCTCTTAAAATTGGATTCTAAGTGCCTAAGTTGCTTCGTTTTTAATAGTTAAACTCCCTGTATATATACACTGAGGAAGATCTTTTCACTAATCTTGTGTTTTCCTTTGTGTCGTACAGAAAGTTGAGTTCCAAGAAATATCCAGTGAGGATTACTTCTCTAAGAATAACGAATTTGCTACCTGGTTAAAAGAAGAGAAGAGTACGTTTTTCTCGGACATTTCATCTGCATCTGCACGAGAACTGTTCTTAAAATTTGTGGAGAAGTGGAACCACGGAAAGCTAGAATCCCGATACTATGAGGGCATTAGCACAGGGCCAAGAACATCCCATAAATGGAAAATTATAAAGTAGCAGGTGAATACTGGTTTCGGGTGTCCTAAATGACTGATTTGCACTTGTTCAATTTCTTTGGGAAATCGACAATGTAGTTTCTGTACAAACGAAGGGATGCAGGAAGCTATGGTATAATATGGAAGTGGTTAATATGAAGTTTATTTTGGGATAAGTTGGTCAATTGACCAATAGAATACTGACACGCAGGCGAGGTTGTATGTGTGTCAGTATTCTATTGGCCAATTGACCAACTTACCAAAAAAATAACTTCATGCTCACCGAATCCGTATAATATGGTTTGGAGTATTTTCTGACATGACAAATCTATATGGTGCTTATGGTAAATTACAATTTGACATGCTAAAAGTACTATATTTATGAATTTGACTTCCCTCCCTTGCACATTTCCTCTAATTCTATCTAATACACCAATTGTTTGATCTTAATAATTTTGTTACTAATGATCAAAATATGTTAATAGATAGTTGATGATATTAAGATTAATTTTATAAAAAATTAGAATCATAATTTGTTTTTTTTACTGTTAAAAGTTAAAAGAATTTTCATCCATTCAAAATTTGATAAAAAAATTACATGTTTATTAAATGGTAAAAATTTGTTGAATTACTTTTATTTTTGAAACAATTATGTTATTCAATATAACAAATTAGTTGATCGGTATTGATTTTAATTATAATATTCACCATTGTGAAAATATAGGCTATGTTTGTAAGGATTACGCTGGATAAGATTATTAATCTTAAGTGTCTTATTTGTTTTTAAATTTGGACTTGAGACTATTAGTTAAAAAATTAAAAAATGGCTAAATATAAGGATTAAAAAATGGCTAAATTATGCTGAATCTTCTAATTCTCTTTCTACTACTTTTATTTTTCTTAATATTTGTGTAAATTTTATTTTGTTCATCCATTTAGGGACGGAGGGAGTACTTTTTTAATTATAGTAGATAAAAAAACACAATATTCTTATTTTATTTTATTTTATAAATGGATTGTGATTTTGTTGAATGGATTAATTATAAACTATTTTTTTATTTTTTTATTAATATTAAGTGCAATCAAGTCGTTTTTTTTATTTTTAATCTTATTTAAACTGCCACATAAGCAAAAATTAATATCCATTCAATTAATTTGATAGAATAATTCAATTATAAAATTTTAATTAATTTAATAAGATAATAGAAAGATTGAAAGAAAAAAAATATCTAGTGTCACATTAGATAATTTATTTGAAGGACATACTAGATAAGTTACTAAAGTCATCATTTTAGTAGTAGTATATCTCTTTTCAGCATTTCAAAATGGTAGTGATCTTAAATTTTTGTGAATGCGTCTCAATTAATGATAATCATGAGAATATATACTTTATAATGATAACATATTATTTAAGACATTTTTAATATCAAATATTTGAATCTAACATTATCTTTATATAAAAGTAATGTAACATGTTTATATATTTAAATTAGAGATATATATTCACTTTTTAAGTCAAAATTTGATCATTGGTACTCCATCGGTTACATATTAAAGGAGTTAAATTTGTAAACAAAAATCCCCATAGAAGAGTTTTAATCTTTTATTATTAATAGTATAAGATGACATAATATTATTAAATTTATCATCATAAAACTGAGATACTGTGATTAGGCCCGACAAAATATGATTATGAGTTGGTTTTGGTTTTCAAAATATGGTTATGGTTCCATTTAAGAACTAAAATCATATTAACTATTTTTAATATGGTTTTGTGTGGGTTGGAACTATATGGTTATGGTTCAAAACAATATTAACCATATTAATCATTTTAAGATGTTTTGACTTTTAAACAAAACTTTTGAAAAATAAAATTGTGATCGTCACAATTAAATTAATTAAGTAATAATATGATATAAAAATTACTAATATAAATAATAAAATGCTAAAAATTATACTAATAAAATTTTAAATTAAAATTATTAATACCCTTCCATATTTAAATAAATTTTCAAAATTATTATTAACGTGCTAATAGAAAGGTTGGAATCCAAAATACACCATAGTATAATTCTATGAATGTCATTTAAATATTGAAACATATTTATAATTCTTTTGTAATTAGAATACTAGAATTTACATAAACTGACACATATAGAACAACATTAGTCACCCAAAATAAGAACATATTAATTTATAGAACATACAAGATAAGTAAAAAACTGAACCATATAATTCTATAGACCATATTAAAATTTAACATTACAAAACATATATTTTCTTTTATTTTAAAATTTAATTAAAATGTTTTTTATTTATATTTTTTTTATCTCAAGTCATGTAATTTCTAGTTTTAGTCACTAATTAAAGACTTTAATCCAAGTCTCACGGATTAATAGCCTTATTTTGTCTTTCACTTGGGTATGATTTGTCGACGCCAAAATTAAAGTTGTCCGACCATTTCTTTTAGTGAAGGGGAACCGATTACGCTCTAACTGTTTGTCGTTGTCGGAATGGAATATGGGTTGAACTATATTTGTTTTAAAAAATATAGGTCTAAACTTTAACCAACCTGAATAAATAAAAATGGTTAACCAACCCATTTAGTTTCAGGTAATATGATTTAACCCAACTGTATATGATCATCGGCCAGGCATAAGCCCAAGAGGCATGGGCCTCAAGAATAAGAGCCCCAAAAATTTTGGAGCCCCAATTGTATCTGATAAAACCCTAAGTCACAATATAGTAATTTTTTTTTTTTAATATGTATATTATCATCGTACCATCTAATAGACTTCTCCAAGGTCTTATTGGGTCACGATATGATCATCGGCCATCGTGACCGGCATGAGACTCACACATCATCGACATCTATTGAGTATTGACTATCATCTCTTCTTCATCCTATATCAATTCTCGTAATAATTTTGTTTTACCAGTAACTAATTTCTCCATTCTTTCTTACTTTTAATACTTTTGTTCCATAAGATTGGTTCTTCACGCTTTCAGTTGCTCCAATTGAAATTGTATCAAGATAAAACCCTAAGTCCCTAAATCATCTCATCGACATCTATTGAGTATCGACTATCATCTCTTCTTCGGTCCAATTTTCGAGAATAATTTTGTTTTACCAGTAACTAATTTCTCCATTCTTTTTCTTACTTTTAATACTTTTGTTCCATAAGATTGGTTCTTGATGCTTTCGATTTGCTCAATTGAAATTGTATATCTGATAAAACCCTAAGTCCCTAATATAGTAATATGTTTTACGAAAGTTTGTGCATACGGAAGAATGGTTATTAAGTTTGCATAATTGGTAAGCGTAAACCCCTAATAGACTGCTCTTATGGAAAAATCTACATGGTTCTTGAGATTGTCTTATTGCGTTATTAATCTTATTGAGTTATTGTCTTATTGCATAATTGGATCAGATTGTCATATAAATATATAATGCCTCAAATAGAATTAGAATTCAACCATCGGGGCTCAAAAGAAAAAAGCAGAGGCAATAAAGAGATGCACTAGTTCAAAGTCAATCCGGATCTCTTAATAGGTACTTTAAGAGAAATCTGAGAACAAGTCTTGATTTGGTACTAATGTGAATGTACATGAGAATGAGAACTAACGGGAGAACAATGAGAATCGGAATGTTGATGATAGTGGTAACATGGATGAGCCAAATCTTATAGAAAATGAGGAAGAAGAATTATAGTGAAGATGATCAACAAAATCGAGGAGATAATGGTAGTATGGAAGATGTAGGTGAAAATATTGATATCAAGAGGAAGATGATCAACATGGTTCAAGAAGCGACATTTGATTTCCCATTCGACATTGATGATCGGGAAATTGGGAGAAGATGAAACAAAATTCGAGAGACTTTTTAGTTGAAAGAGGTCAAAAAAAGAGATTAATTTCACATTTTCAGATGATCACAAAAGGAGGCGATTGATTCTAATAATTATTGTCGTGTCTTATCTAATGGTGAAAAGAAGAAGCGAGGAGGTGGTTAGTGTACTCAATTTCTTTGGATAAGGTATTTTGCTTTTGTTGTAGATTGTTTAGGCAAGATCATGACAAGAATTTGTTGGGTCGACTTGGTAATGAAGGATGAATAGTGGAAAAATGTAAGCGCATGAAGACTTACAAGTCGTGAAAAAATAAGCATCACCTCAATTGCTTTACTAGCTGGATTGAATTGGAAACAAGATTGAAAAAGAATGCAACAATTGATCAGGGGTTGGAAGAACAGATCAAGAAGGAGAGAGAGCATTGGAGACAAGTACTATAGAGGATCCTAGCTATTGTCAAAATTCTTGCAAAAAATAATTTGCCATTTCGTGGGAATAATGAGAAATTGTGTGAAGAGAACAATGGAGTTTTCTTACAAGTGATTGAGATGATCTCTAAGTTTGATCCAGTAATGCATGAACATGTTCGACATGTTTTGAAGAAAGAAACTCATTACCATTACTTGAGTCACAAGATCTAAAGCGAAATGATTGACTCTCTAGTAAATGAGGTTAAAGCTTATTTATTGCAACTATTAAAGAAGCAAAATATTTTTTACATTATACTTATTTGCACTCAAATGCTAGTCATGAGGAGCAAATGTCTCTTATTGGCCGATGTGTAGATGTTACAACAAGTCATATTGTGGTGAGAGAATTCTTTTTGGGATTTTTAAAGGTGGATGATACAACGGGACTTGGATTATTTAATGAGCTTACAAAATGCACTTGCGGTCATACACTTAATATTGGTGATATCGTGGACAAGGATATGACAACGGATCTAACATGAGAGAGAAAGCCTGAGGGTGTCAGAATAGACTTACAGAGGTAAATTCTAGAGCATTTTTACACCTTGTGGTTGTCGTAGCTTGAACCTTGCAATATGTGATATGGTTAAGCTGTAATCCTAAAAAGTGATTATTTTTTGGAGTGGTACAGCGGATATATTCATTCTTCTCATCTTCAACAAAGCGATGGAAAGTTTTTAGGGATTATGTGGGCCGGGCTCGATCTTAAAATCGTTATACGAAACACGATGGGAGAGTCGTGTGGATAGTGTAAAAGTTTTTTAGATATCAAGCTCCCAAAATAAGAGATGTTTTAAATTGCTTGGCAAAAGATGGTGATGATTAAAAACAAGGTCTGCTTTGCTTCGATGCATGGCAACATATGAAATGGATTTTGAATTCTTGTTGGGGATGGTTATTTGGTATGATTTGTTGCATCTTATCAATATTGTGAGTAAAGTTCTCCAAACCAAGAAGACATGCGTATTGATATTCTTATTGAAGAATTGGAAACGCTTATGTCATTTATCCAAAAGTATAAAGCTGGATTTGATGAGGCACGGATCATAGCTAAAGAAATTGCAAGTGAGATGGAAATTGAAGCTACATTTAAGTGAAAAAAGAAATACTCGGAAAAGAAGGCATTTTGATGGCGGTGATAGTGAAGATGAGGTGACACCATCGACTTTGGAATCATTCAAGGTCGATTACTTTTCTGTATAATTGATCGAGCACTTTCTTCACTTCAAAGTAGGTTTGAGCAATTTAAAAATATGAAGATGATTTTGGATTTTTGTTTAAGTTGGAGAAATTGAAGTCTATAGATAATAATAGTTTGATGGACTATTGTAAGAATCTTGAAACTTTGTTAAAAGATGATGATGTCTTTGATGTTAATGGAAGTGACCTATTCCATGAGTTGAAAGCTACTTGAAAGGTGTTATACCAAAAAAAGGCAAAGAGGCGGTGGATGTATTGCCACTATTTGAAGCAAATGGAAGAGTGTTACCCAAATGCTTGGGTTGCTTATAGAATTATATTAACCATACCGATTCTTTGTTGCCTCTGGCGAGAGAAGCTTTTCAAAATTAAAGTTGATCAAATCTTATCTTTGATCCTGATATCACGGGAAAGATTGAGCGGTTTAGCTTTTTGTCGATTGAAAAAGAGTTGGTTCATAAGCTTGATCTTTGTAATTGTAACATTTTTATTCAAAGCTTAATTGAAACTTTTTTTTTTATTTTTGCTCTTGAAGAAGTGACTTTTTTAAAATGTAAAAATGCCTATAGCCTTGAAAAGAAGGGTAGTTATCTTTTTGATGTGACCTTCTTGATCAAAATAATAAAAAAAAATTAATTTGATTTCTTCCAATATTTCAATGTATCAAATAACATTTTTTATTTGAACTCTAATAGTATCTATTAAGTGATATTGAAAATTGAAGTCAATTTTTTTATCATTTGTTGTCTCTCTTGAAGAAATGACTTTTTTAAAATGTAAAGGAAGCCCCATTTGGAATTTTATCTTAGCAAACTATAGCCTTGAAAATTTTCAACTTATTCTTCAACGGAAGTAGTTCGCATGACGTTCATTTTTGAGTAAGTTGGTCAATTGAACAATAGAGTGCTGCCACGGAGGCGAAACTCTATGTGTGTCAGCATTCTATTGGCCAATTACCAACTTAACCAAAAATAAACTTCATACTAACCGGATCCTTCTTCAACGTCTCTCAGTAATCAATCTGTCTTCTCATCTGTCTATATATGGAAGATGAATCTAAAACATATCTCTTACATAAAAAACAAGTGGGGCCGCAAATGACATTTTTTGGAGATTTTTTTAAAAAAACAAGTGGGGCCATATGTGACATTTTTGTAAATAAAAGAAAAGCATGTGGAACCACTCTCTTTTAAAATTATTTTATTTTTTAAAAGAATCTCCAAAACGACGTAGTTTTAATAAATGTCTATTATTTAAGAGGTATACTTTAGATCCATCATCTATATATATGTATGTATATATTGAGATAGATGTATTATTTTATTTAGATAAGGACTTGTTTCATCTTGTTTTTAGTTTACGACAACTTTGTGTCTTATGACTTGAAGATGAATAGATAATTTTTTAACTTATCCAGAAAAACGATTACGGTCTTTTTGATTAATATTTGACTTCTATCTTTTATTTATGTAATGATAAATTCATTGTTCGTAAATAAGTATTCTGACTAGGAGCAAATGATTATATTTTATGCAAATATTGAGGTCCAACCTTTCGGTTATGTTACAATAGGTTCTAGACTTCTAGTACTTTAAATAAACCAAAGCTTTGAAGTTAATTACTTGCTTATGGCTATTTAGTATAAGTTTCGTATTATATACATAGATTTATAATTACATAAATAAAGTAAAAAAGTCAATGTATCCCAACGCAACGTAACTTATCCTTCCTTTTTCTTAAAATGTCGTATGTCGTAGCCATATAACATATTCATTTAGATGCGTCATAGCATAAGTTTCATGAATAAATTATTATCATTACTATTATCAATTTTATATTATTATAATTATTCAAGCAACATTACATAAACAAACAAAAGAAATACAGAAAAGATGAATCTTGGAATTACCTTTGATCCCTAAAGAAGTTTGCCCAGATCCTACCCCTGTTAAGGTATGATCAATCTGAACGAGCTTCCCAAAAGGGCTGTAAAAGTAAATCATAATAAGAAAATTCCAGAAAAATTATAACTGGGAGAAAAAACATAAACACCAACAAATGTATTTCAATACAAATGATTTTGCCAGTAACAAATGGTGACACAAATGAATGCATTCGAGACAGTGAGACAGACATACAGATACAAATATAGAAAGGCACATAAATATGAATAACACGACTGGTAATAAGTCCATACCTGAAAGTAGTGAGAGAAAAGGAGTACTGGGCGACGAGAAAACATAGGATCATTCTTTGACGAGGCCATGGCAGAAATTCCAAGACCCAATGGAAATATCAGCGACACACTTCGTTTGTTTTGTTTGAGCTCAGGGGATTCACTGCCAGGGAAATTGTTGCACTTCTAGGTGTATATATATATATATTTGCAATTACACTCCATTAATAATGTATAAAATAAGATAAATTGCAGTAGACTCTGATTCATGGTAAATAAACTCTATTAATGTTTCAAACTATTAGTAATGGAGTCTAAATTTTTATACTTGAAGGTTCGCATAATATAGGGAAGATTGGGTGTGAGTTCATAGAACCAAGGGTGAGTGATAATTTCTTCTGACATAGTACATGAGCTGAGAGGACGATGCACGGTTAGTAGAAGGAGCGGTGGTGGAGGTGATATCTCAGCCAGGGCTGGTGCCTATAACCCAACAGTAATTGGTCAAAAAGTGACTACATAACTCTCACTAAAGCTTATCACTTGCTTCACACAACACTACCAGTAGTCTCCACAAGAACATTTGCAACCACTAAAATGGTGAAACCGATAAGGGTCCCTTAATACGAGGTCCCGGCTAACAATGCTGCTCACAAACTTGAAAACAGCATGAAAATCGTCAGATTTTAGAAAATTCGGAGTGTTGACCCCTCTGGAGTACTGATCAAGCCATATGCAAGTGCAAGTCTCTCGCTGTGGTTTCAAAGACTCTGCTCCTTTTGTTCTTCATCAGTATCATGCAATGCAAAGCTTGTGTCAGAGACATAACCAGCTTCTTTAATCTTCTTCTTGAGCTCCTACAGTTTGAATATCTGCCCAGTTTGTGGGTGAGACTGGTCTCCTATCCCAAATGAACTCGCTTTGTATTTCTACTAGACCCAACTGCAAGCGGGCTTCTTCTTTACGTTGTTTAGGTCCATTTCCCCCCTTACATTCTGCACATCCTCCCATCTCCCTGTAGTTGCGCAGACATTTGAATAGAGAACATAAGCTGAGTCATCTGATGGGTCTGATTCAAGAAGATGCTCAGCTGCTTTTTTCCCTAACTGCACATTTCCGTGGATTCTACTAGCTGCCAATAAGCTCCTCCATACAAAGTCATTTGGGGGTAGTGGCATTTTTTCGATAAAAATTTCAGCCTCAGAAAGGCGTCCTGATCGTCCAAGAAGATCAACTATGCAGACACAGTGCTCTATACCAGCAGGTACTCCAAACTCCTTGGTCATTGAAGTGAAGTAAGCAAGACCCTCATCTACTAAACCCCCATGACTGCAGGCAGATAAAAGAGAGACAAAGGTGACATGGTCAGGTTTTGACCCAAGACTTGTCATTTCGTGAAAAGTTTGCCTAGCTTCTGAAAAAGATCCATGTCTAGCAAAAGCTGATATCAATATGTTCCATGATAATCGTGATCGTGTATTTGGTTCTGGGAGCAATTTCATTACATCATTCATTTCTCCACACTTGCCATACATATCCATAGTAGCGTTGGTTACATAGAGACACGAGTCAACCCCATGTTTAATGGCCAAAGCATGAAGCTGTTGGCCTTCCTCCAAAATGGCCAAGTTTGTGCAACCAGCAAGAGCTGCAGAGAAGCTGAATTGATCTATATCTACTCTTTCTCTTTGCATCATCACAAAAAGTTTTAAAGCCTCTTCTCCGTGGCCATGATGAGCATATGCAGCAACCATGGCATTCCATGTTACAGAGTTCTTATTAACCAATCCAGCAAATATAAAATTACTTGATTTAAGATCGCCACTCTTAGCATACATTGTGATGAGGGAATTCTTCACATAATCATCTGATACAAAACCAGCAAGAACTATATGCGCATGTAAGGCCATTCCATGTTTCAGCAGGTCAATGGGAGTAGAGCAAGCCCCAAGAACATTAATCATGGTAATGTAGTTTGCAGGTTCGCCTCCATTTCTCATTAAGTTAAAAAGTTCAACTGCCTGGCCGGGTTCTTCATTCTCAGCATAACTACCTATGAGCGAATTCCAAGTAACCAGGTCTTTCTCAGTCATCTTTTGGAATGCTTGTTTAGCTTCCCACATCATTGCACATTTTCCATACATGGTTACCAGTGCATTCCCGACAATCAAATTGTCATGAAGCCCAGCTGCCAACACTAGTGCATGGACAATCTTGCCTTCAAGGAGAAAATCAGGGTTTGAACATGCAGCTAATGCACTAGAAAAAGTCACATAGGACATAATTTTTCTTATCCGAAGCAGTTCAGCCAATAATTTTACAGCATCAAAGTGTCTTCCCTCCTGAACATAGCTAGCCATCAGAGAATTCCATGAGATTAGATCACTCTCTGGCATCGCTTGAAACAATTCCTCTGTGTCCTTATATCTTCCAGCTTCAGAATACATTGTAAGAAGTGTATTACATACACAAGTACTAGAGTCCAGCCCCAGTTTGAGTACCAGACCATGAATCCCTTTACCCCACTTAAGATTATCCACAGAACTACAGGCTGATAACAATGTGGAAAGTGTAGTCTGATCTAGGTCATTATGAACACGACGCATGAAGTAAAAGCATTCAAGTGCTTCTTCATACATCCAGTTATGCACATATGCAGAAAGCATCGAATTCCATGAAATTATATCTCGCTCATTCATGCGGTCAAAAACAGTGCAGGCCTCATTTACGCTGCCAAAATTACCAAACATCGATACAACAGAGTTTGCCACAGAAACATTATTTTCAAATCCGGACTTTATAACATTTACAAGAATTTGATGACCAAGAAATTTATAATCAAGAGCACCACACGAACTAATCACTGAAGTAAAAGTGTTTTGGTTACAACAAACTGTTTGACGCCTCATTTCTTCATATAGATTTATAACCTTTATCGGATCACCATTATTTGAATAGCCAACCATTAGCGAAGTCCAAGAAACTACATTTCTTTCGGGCATCTCCTCAAAGATCCTCTGAGCATTAGAAGCAAAACCATACACACCATAAAAATGCAAAAGGGCTGTGCTTACAAACACATCAGTCAACAAACCATTTTGGAGAACTAAACCATGAATTTGAAATCCTTCATAGACCATATCCATTGACCTATTGCACGCAGTAAATACATTAGCTATAACAAACCCATTAAGCTCAAGTCGCCAAACCCGCATTTCATTAAACAAAAAAATTGCATCCGAATACCAACCCACTGTAACAAAAGCCGATATCATGGTATTCCAAGAAGCTTCATTTCTCTCAGGCATTTCATCAAACAAGTACCGGGCACCTTTTATATCCCCAAACTTTGAGTACATGTTCATCAATGTATTTGTATAGAAAATGCCCAAATGGGTCAAACCCTTTATATAAAGGGCATGTAATGCTCTGCCTACAGTTTTGCAGGTAATTTCGGAGAAACCATTTTGGAAAAACTCTGAAATTTGGGGATTGGGATGCTCGACAAGGCAGTGAACTGCATATGTTGTGGCATCTGGACTGTAGCATTTAGTGGCATAAACTACTGATGAAGAGGAGGTGTAAAACTTGAAAGGGGAGCCAAATTTGAGGGAGGAGAGGTTTGTTTTACAGTACCTAGCCAGGTTGATTTTTACAACCATAATAACAGTATTATATACTATACTTTATTAAAATCAGACATATATATCTAAAATGACTATTTTTACGATAATTTTATATTTACAAATGTATAAAGAATTTAATATATAGTGATGATGTAATGTTAGATTTGAAAGTAGAAAAATAATGATAAATTATGAATATTATATTATTTAATTGTCTTAAAATAAACATTTATCTTTTTTTTTTCTAGGATTAAAAGAAGTTGTAATTTTTTTTTTTTTGAAAGTCTCACTTTATCAAGAATTTAATATAATTTTATAATCAAGTATATAATCATTATTACAATTCAAGAACCAATCAAACTTCACCAAACAAACAAGAACTAATCAAACATAACCAAATGAAGAACAAATAAACTAGTCCCTCCGTTCCTAAAAAATTGTCGTCTAAGGTTTTGACACATGGATTAAGGAAGTGTCATTTATAAAGTAAAATTTGTTTGAAATTCCATCACTACCCCTTTATGGAAAATTGAAACTATTAATACAAGGGTGAGAATTTCTTAGGACAATGAGAAAAGGTAGGAGTAATTATATAGTAAAGTAAATAATTTATTCTCCTTGAAAGTTGTAAACGACAAATTTTTTCTCCTAAAACGATAATTTTTTAGGAACGGAGGGAGTAACAAACAAACACATGAAGAGGAAACAAATTCCCAATAATGAAAGAAATAAAATATTAAAGAACCAATCAAGCCTCAACAAAGGATGAAGAAAGAAGAAATAAACTTAAAAACAACCTAACAATAAAGAGGAAACAAGCTTCTCAAAATTGAAGAAATAAAATATCAATAACCAATCAAACCTTGCCAAGTGAGGAAGAAATATACTCACAAAGAATAACCAATCAAAATCACCAAAGAAGGAAAAAATAAACTTATAACCAAGTCACACAAAGAGGAAATAAGCCTCCGGTAATGGAAGAAGGAAGAAGGAAGAAGGAAGAAATAAAATAAAATTCTCATACCGGAAGAAATAAACTCACGTAAGTGAGAATCGAACCTTAAAGATCACATTACTTCGGTTTTAACTGCAATGCTAAAATCTAATCAACAAAAGAAATTATAATTAGTAATACTATTTAAATAGTTTATAATTTTCATAATTGTAATGCTATAATTAAGTTAAATCATTTTGAATTTGAAAAAATTTCAAATTGACTACAAAAGGTGAGTATTGATCCCATATTTTAGAACGAAGAAAGTTTATTTTACGAGCTCTCTTAAACATTTATTTTTATAAGTTTAATAACCCGTGCAAAGTATAGGTAAACTTAGAAAGATTTATAAAGTATATTTCATTATATAAAACTTTACATGTAGCTTTAACATCCATACTAATTTGTTATTCTAATTGTA
The DNA here is from genome assembly GCA_020205605.1 of Panax ginseng. Taxonomy (NCBI): domain Eukaryota; kingdom Viridiplantae; phylum Streptophyta; class Magnoliopsida; order Apiales; family Araliaceae; genus Panax; species Panax ginseng. Next base: position 131,577,004 of record CM035138.1, read on the forward strand.
TGTAAAAGATAAAATATTATTAGTTTGCTATATTCTTTTTGTGGGCTATTTTACAAATTACACATCAATGTAAAAGGAAATGGATCGTTGGATACAAATATTTTGTTTGATTATGTATGTTAATTATAAATATCAGAAGTTTGGTCCCTTTTTTTTTGGATCTTTAACGAACTAAAAGTCACTGCACAAGTGTGTGTATATATATATATATATATATATATATATATATATATATATATATATATAACGATTAGGTGAAATTTCACTTTACTTTGTTAAAATGCCGACCTTTTTTTTTTTGTTTTATTTTTAAAACAACTAAAAAAAAATATTTAATATTTTATGAAACTGATATTTTTTCATAATATAATGTTTTGGGCGTGATTTGAATACCTATACCAAAAAATAGTGGTACAGTCTGCACAGACCTGTTTTGTTATATGTATCCAAATCACATCCAAAACATTATATTATGAAAAAATTTCAGTTCCATAAAATATTAAACTTTTTTTTTAGTTATTTTTTTTAAAAAAAAAAGCAAAAAAAAAAAGATCTCATTGTTTTTAACAAAGTAAGTGAGTTCTCTAACAGAAACTGGACTATATATATATATATATATATATATATATATATATAAAGAAAAATGTGATATTGATAGATAGGAGCTAAACCGGATATATTGAAATAAAAAAAATTAAAAATACAATGCATTGGTTTATGAATTTGAAAAATTAATATAAATGAATTTATGCACACAAAAAAAGGAAATTCATAAAAACCTATGGACTACTGAGTCACCAAAAATGGCTACTAAGATGGTTTAGTTCGCCGGGTTGTCTCTTGCCTATTCGAAAATCTCCATGCTTATTTTCAACTCCCTGAAGTATTTCGTCGTCTGACATGAATCAAATCTTTTGTCTACCGTTCATGGCATGGCTTCTTTGACCAGGAACAGATATATCTGTAATGGCCTATCCATAATACAAATGAGACTTCAATTATTCTAGTTAATCTATAAATCTTTAGATTGCTGAGTCGACTCGAGATTAACGAAATTGACTCGTTATTTATGTTATATTTTGATATTGATTGATTGATTGATTGATTAATAATTAATGATGCAGTTGAATACTCTGGTTACATAAAAAATAGATAAACAGTACTCCAGGGACATGTAATTAGTAGACTTTCTAGTCCTGTAGTTAAGCCCTGTCATTAGAGATTGTGGGGGTGTTAAGTCGTTCTTTTGAGTTTGAATTTTTTTTTTCATATATTGGGAGGATTGGTAATAGGGTAGCTCACGGTCAAGTTAAGTTATCTCAAATGTTTGACTTTTACGTTAATGATTTTTGGTTAGATGATGCTCATCCTAGTGTTATACAACGTGTTATCCCTTTGAGCATCATCTTTTTAAAAATGACTCTTATAGATTTCATGAAATAAGTGACAGATTTTAATAGATTTTTTATCAAGATTTTGATAGATTTTTTTGTATACTTCTAATATATCTTACTGCTTATATTAATTGTTAATTAGTCCATGTGTACAACCTCTCCCTCTTTTTTTTCATGACCTAGAGGAAATCTCATTATTTCATTAAATTATTGTGACATGAGATTTTATATATGTTGAAAGCATTCATATTATTCTACTCATTTCATGATAAATTTGAATACTCGAATACCAATAAAACTTTAAAAGCTACAGACGCAACACAAAAATTAAACTCACTTTTCATTGAACTATATATACTATATATGCGTATGTTTTTTTAGTAGGAGTACCAAACTCTATTTTTCACAAAATAATATGACAATGAAAATCTTTATGATATATCAAAAGTCGTAAAACTTCATACATGTGAGTAAATTGCCACCAAGTTATAGAAAATTTACCATAATTGGGTACCAAAAATCATCCATCTTTGTAATCACCAAAATAAACTCAAAATAATTCAAAAAATTTCAAAATTTCAAAACGATTACCCTTGTTACTGGTCATTCTTATTATTATGATCGACATCTCTCCACATGTCAGAAGCTATACTAGCTAGTCCTCCATTTATTAGCATGCTCTCATTGTTGCTCTTGAATTTCAAAAATTTGTTCCAAATTATCTCCTTGATTGACTGGTTGCAATGAAGATGGTGAAGATTCGTTATCTAGTTCAATAGGAAATTTATCTTAACGACACTCCTTACGAAGAAAATTATGGAGTCCTACACAAGCTAGTACAAGTTTTGCTCGAGTTTTATAAGAAAATGGAGGTACAGACTTAAAAATTGTGAATCTCGATTTAAATATACCAAATATTCTCTCAATTACGTTCCTTAAGGAAGCATGACAATGATTGAACAAGTCGATTGTATTTTCGCGATCACGACCTTGGCCATCAAAATCTTGAAGATGATATCGAACACCTAGAAAAGGAGCTAAAATTACCAATACCAGCTTCAAAAGGAGCCACTAATGAAGGTGCCCTGTGATGTGGTCATAAAGTATAAACCAGTACGTACTCTTTCAATCTTTCCTTTAAAGCAAAGTGAATTGATAACCATCTCCTCCAAAATGCATCAGTTAGTTTCAAAAATCTCCAAATCAGAAATATAATCTCTCATCTTTAGCATATGACTCCTCAGAGAATGAATACTACCATCAAATTCCCTAGGAGAGTATATAAAATAAATAATAAACAAAAAATATTCGTATAATGAACCTAGATCCATATAATAATACTTCTATAAAAATCCAATATAAATAATTATGGATTTAAAGTGAAGTGTAATGGATGGTTAGTAAAGGTCCAATGAATTTTTTCTCTTATTTTCCAAGTTTTAGTCGAGAAAACAAAAGGAAAAGAAAAATACATACATCCTACATATTACAAAACATCATACAAAAAACCCAGAAAAACTTAATCACACCACATTAAACAAAATTATAGGACAAAATCATGCATAAATTAAAGGGGCAAATTGTATACCTCTACATCCCAGAAATTCTCCAACCTCAATATGTGTGCCAGCTTCAACAAAATCTCAGATTTAATTGAATACACCCCTTAATTAATTATAATAATTTTCACCATTAATCAATATTGTAATATTGTATTATTTTTATGCAGAAAAGTATGCTGTTGTGCTCCGCGAATTTGTATATACTATATAAAGCCCTAGTAAAAACTAACATAATTAATTATGAGCAAAAATCCTTTGAACCAAAAAAAGAAGTCCTATATTAGAAGGAAAAAATGAGTATCGGTTCACTTAAACGTGATGAGAGCTTAAAAGCGACAAATATATGCAATGTAGAAGGCAATGAAATGAAAAAGTGGCGGCATCAGATTCCCTCTTTAATTATTAGAATAGTTATTGGAAGTCTTTATAAGTCTTTAGAGACGAGGTCAGACTTTGGATATGGTTGATAGTTATAACTCTTCTCTAGTTCTTCTAAAGTTAGTCAAACTCTACCATTTGATAGAAATCTGAAAAATTTATAACTTTTTGAATACCAAAATACTTTTATAGACTTTGTAAAAGTCTTAATTCAATACCACATAACTTTTAAAGACATTACAAAAGTTGTAATTGAATACCAGTAAACTTTTATAAACTATTTAAATGTCTTAATTAAATACAACCAAACTTTAAAAGTCTTTAAAAATTCTAATTGAATAGATAGAAATTTTCAAATCAAATAGGAGTAAACGAATAAATTGACAAATCTAACACCTAAACACTACCAACATCGGATTCCCATAGCCGAGGCCATGTAACATAGATTTCAATCCGAAGAACAGAAAAAGATCGGGTCACATCATACTTAATTCTCAATTCTGCGCATAGTTGAATGAATACCTTTTGATATACTGATATAAATATATAATTAAACAATCAACACTTTCAGGTAAACTCCATCCATATCCAACTTAATAAATAGTTAATTCTCTGGCTTGTTTCTATGTACATAGAAACAGTTACACAGCTGGCTACATGTAGATTGTTCTTTGTGTTAAAAAAATTTGTTGCTAAAAGTTAAATAAAACATCCAAAGATCAGTTAATCATGGAAATAAACAATACCCATTGAAGCAATTCAAATTTCAGAACAAGTAGGTTTTTTTTTTTATGTATTACTATCATTTTATAATTATTAGTATTAAAAAGAAAAGGAAATACCTAATAATTATACCTTTATCAGAATGGTACTGTTTGGGTAGTTTATCAGATTTATGCTTCTTCTGGGTCTTGCTCTTTGCTTCCTTCTCTTCTACAGTTCTACTCCTTTTGCTTTTTTCCTTCATCCGATTCAATTACAGACGGTGGCGAAGCCATGATTTTTTTTTGTCATGAATTGAAATTATTACTGAGAATTACAAATAATTTAAGCGGGTAGTAAATTTAATTTTTTAATACTTTATACTTTGAGAAGTATTATATATATATACTATATTACAATAAAAATATAATGAGTAATAATATATGGTATATATAATTATATTGACTCATACTAGTGATTTTTTAATCACAACTACTCATAAGTAAGTAATTCATTATTTATTTTAAAAATAATATAAATTAGATTATTATGTAGTTTAAAATATTATAGAAAGATACATATATTAAGAGGATATGAGTCATATGTGATTAAAATTTGATTGACAAAGTTATAAATTTTCAATTTGACCCCGTATAATAGAAAATTTATAAAATTTTAGTGGGGTCAATTTATATATAATACTTAAAAATTTTAAAATTTAACTTACATTATAAAATAAATTTTTTTTTTTCAGTGGAGGCAATTGACCCCATATAGTGCTATGTGGGTTCGCCACTGATTACAGATATTATAAAGTTTTAAAAAGAACGACAAAAGTCCCCATATTGTTACTTATTTGTTCTTAGGAGTTGAGAATAAGTTTGCAATATGCTACGGTGAGATAGAACCTCACAAATGAGCTTGTAGATACTCTCATACAATATTAGGAGGCAATTGCTGCTATTCCTCCATATGTTTTGAACTATTTGGTTTGTAGTACTAACAGTTGTCATAGATAAAGTACCAACTTAGAAACGAAATTACAATATTAGGAGGCAATGAAACGAAATTCTATATATCGGAATGCTCATTCCGAACCATTTTAAGATACGAAACAACCAAAAACAAAGTAAAGTAGAGAAATTTCAATTGATCGAATTGATCAACATCAATCACAACTTTAAGTATTTTCAAATACGTAGAGGATTTCTAAGTCGGTGTACCAAAACTCCGTAGACAAACTTAGACCGACTAAATTGTAAATCTGACCCTCCTATTTGTTATATTTTTGCTAAATTGTTCCCTAAACTTTTTTAACATAACTGTTCCTCATGGATGCGTTAGTCATGCAGAAATGTTCCTCCAATGTTCCCCAAACTTTTTTTTAGCACAAGTGTTCCTCATATATGCGTTAGTCATGCAAATGTGTTCCTTCAATTTTTTTCACTTATTAAAAATTGATTTTCTTTCTCCTCTCCTCTCCTCATTTTTTTATTTTTTATTTTTAAAATTTGTGTAAAAAGTATATTCTTATTATTCTTTTTAATTGCTTATTTTTATATTATCATTTTGAATTTAATATGAAATATCTCTAAATTCAAAATTAGTATAAATTAATTAATTTTAGACAATATAATTTTAAAATTATAAACCTTACTATTTTTTTATTTTATCTAAATGGTACTAATAATTGGTATGAAAAATATAATTAATAAAAATAAAAATAAATACTAGTTTATTTAAACCTTACTATTTTTTATTAGTGTCATTTAGATAAAATAAAAAATAGTAAAATTTATAATTTTGGTAGTTATATTGTTTAAAAATAATTAATTTATACTAATTTTGAATTTAAAGATATTTTATATTGAATTCAAAATGTCAATATAAAAATAAATAAATAAAAAGAAGAAGAAGAGTATACTTTTTACATATATTTTAAAAATAAAAAATAAAAAAATGAGGGAGGAGAGAGAAAATTAAATTTAATAGGTTAAAAAAATTAAAGGAACACATTTGCATGATTAACGTATCTATGAGGAAGAGTTATGCAAAAAAAAAAAGTTTATGAAACACTGAAGGAACACATTTACATGACTAACGCACCCATGAGGAACAGTTATGCTAAAAAAAAGTTTAGGGAACAGTTTAACAAAAATATGACAAATAAGATGGTTAGATTTGCAATTTAGTCAACTTAGACCACATAAGGATCTTTGAGCGACTATGCCATATATCCGGCAGTTACTCAGGCAAGTGTACTACTAATTTTTAAGTGTACCAAAAAGCGTCAGACAAACTTAGGGAGTGTTTGTTTAGAGTTGAATAGAGCTGAATGACTGAATCAGTCAGTGCGTTTTTTTAGCTGAATGGCTGAATCGGTAAGATGGACGAGCTGAATGACTAAGTCAGATTTTTTTTAGTTGAATGACTGAATGAGCAGCTGAATGAAATAAAAAAAATTAAAAAATTAAAAAAAAATATTAACTATTATATTAAGTAATATTCAATAAATTTACAACAATTTTGAATTTTTTCAGAGGGGTAAATAATAAAGTTTTGTCATTCAGATGTTTCAGACATGTCAATTATCAAACAAATTTTTTCATTCAGATTCAACTCATTCAAATTTAGATTCAGATTCATTCAATTTTTATCAAACACCCCCTTAAACCACATAAGGATCTTTGAGCGAATATGCCATATATACAGGCAGTTACTCAGGCAAGTGTACTACTAATATTTTTAAAAACAATTAACAATAACTATATATGCATATGAATGAGAAACATTTCGACTTCATCACTAAATGATCAGTACCATGACTAATTCAGTGCCTCCTATTTTACTATATGGTGCTAGTAATAATAACGTTAAATACACATTGTGATCTTCAAAAAGTAAGAAAATATTTACAAATAGGTAAATATATTCTTATATTTCTACAAGTAGGTAGATATATTACTACTCTTAGTGAAGGGTATAATTTAATTGGAGTAGAAAGTAATATTATTGCTTTATATGATATATAGAAAGCAATTGGAATCGGATTTTTTTGTTGAAACATCAAATTGTTGCCACCTCCAAAATTGTTATATGTACACCAATGTCACCTTGACCCGTTGCTTATATGCAAGAAGGAAACTTGGTATAATCAACGATTGATGCGATAGAAGACGTCAAACACAACAATGAATTGTTGTATGATAAGTCAAAAACTAAGACTAGCTTAGGAATTCTTAAAGAACCAAAAGAAGAGAAAATCTCACAAGTATTGTATTTATAAATGTGAAAATATTAAAGTTATGAATTACATCATCTTTGCCTCTTATTTATACTAGAACAAGAAAAGCCTAAATCCTATAAGGAATCAACTATTAAATAGCAATTAATTAGGAATCAATATCTAGCTAAAAAGCTTCCTAATTACATTAGAATTGAAAAAAATTTGAAAAATCCCTAAAACAAAGCAAGAAATCTGGCAAACGCGTGCTGGGACCGCGCCCCAATTGGCCCAAGAACTGGCGCGGCAACACTATTCCACCAGAGAGTTTCTGCTACTTTGGCGCGATAGCGCCATCTCCTTCACTAAAACCGGCGCAGCCGCGCCGATTTTCCAGAGTGCTCCCTTCGATGATTTTTACTCTTGGCTTGGATCAATCACTTGTGTCAAATTCATGAGCTTCAAATCCACCACAATTGCCTTTGAACTCGAACCCATATCAGCCCAAACTTTTTAGATTAGACTCTTAAGTCCTTCCTTGAATATTCTCGCTCGTGCTCTCGTCACGGGTCCAACATGAACTTTAAGTGTATCCATCCAAGTTTGTCTACCATGATTTCCATCCACGCTTGAGATACTCATGTCCTCATCATTCGATCCACCCAAGTTTGTCCATCGTGATTTCTATCCATGCTTGAGCTAGTCATGTCATCATCATTCCTCACCTCTTAAAATTGATTTGTTCTCAAATCATCACCTATATCAAACGGACTAAGTTATAATTTTCTTTGTACACAAACGCAGGCGCGACAATCGTGTCGTGTCAAAATTCGTGTATACAAGATTTATAACATAAACTCATTTCTGAATCGTGTTCGTGTCGAAGATCGATACGTGTTTAAAATGGTATTTATGACACAAACATATTTATGACACGTGTTTATGATATCAACCCGTTTATGAATCTCGTATCATGTTATTGCGTCGTGTCAAAAATTGTCGTCCCTACACAAAACAATGAGTTATGGTACATAAAATGAAGAGTATATATATCATTTAGTGAAGTCTACCAATATATAAAAAACAGTACTCCATCACTTTATGCAATCTTGTGGGGTCTCCAAGGATAAATTTGGAATTTTGTTTTACTCTCTTTCTTGTACTTAATTTTTTTTTCTTAATATGTGTGAAAAATATATTTTGTTCATCCTCAATTTTGAGGATGGAAGGAGTATTAGAGTTTTAATTCTAAGAATACATTTCATCTATTAGAGAGGAAACTTAATATAAACATATATCATCTTTTATAATTAAGTATTGCTTATAGAATTTTGACTTCTTATATTTGAAACCTGTGATTTTGTACAGTAAAGAAATACGTTTTTGCCTCGAGATTTAGAGAAGGATGAATAAGTTAAATTGACTTTCGAATAATTAAGGATAATATAATTTTATTGACATATGTATAAAATTTGAATGTATATATATATATATATATATATATATATATATATATATATATATATATATATATATATATATATATATATATCGTCCCGTCTAAAGCGAACCCAAAAAGCGAACCAAAGGCAGTCGTCGTCTTTGGTGTCTATAGTGACATGATTCGATCCGTCGCCATAGCCATGTAGTCTTTAGCATTTGAGTCGAACTCGTCATAGACACCAAAGACGCAACAGTTAAATCTTTGGTTTCGCTCTTTAAGGTTCGCTTTAGAGCCTCTCCGATATATATATATATATATATATATATATATATATATATATATATATATATGTTGAATTGACATTAATAAAGGATCATATAATTTATTTTTGGCATATAAAAGTGTCCACAACCATCAATTAAGGTGTGAATATATCACTATCTAAAAAAAAGCATATATAGAAATAGCCATCAATCAGTTATTTTAAAAGATTTCTCCAACAAAAAGATCACCCAATCAAGGGAGAAAAAACTTCAATTCACTAATATGCATTGAGATAATGTTAGAACATAAGAAATTAAAGGAAACATCAAGCAATCAAGTGAAAAAAGATTTCAACTCAATTAAAAGCAAAATGTTCTACATATTGTGATGGTGTTGATCATGTACTCTTCTAAAGTGGGATGAATACAAATCACAAAGAGAAAAACTGGAGTAGGAGGGGCAAACACTGAAATAACAATGTTAATTAACCCCAAGAACCCATTCAAAAAGAAAAAGAAAACAAAGAGTAGTTGTATTTCAATAAGAATCTCTCATATAATTCACTAAGCTTGCTACTCTAATATTATACCAATAAGATTTACCCAAATAGTTCACCATTAATTAGACCAAACGAATTGGGTTTCCATTGCAATTCCAATGCATAAATGAAACGAAAATCTATCCTGATGTATTAATTAATTCCATGTGATGCATCCACATGTATATGAAGTAACTTTTAGTGGAGATTTTTACCATGAAAATTAAACAAACTTATTTTTTTTTCTTTTTTTCTTCTTCATTTTTCCTCTTTTTTTCATTTTTTTCCTTGACTTGTGCAATGACTTTTTTTCTTATGCATTTCAGAGTTACTTATGTAACGAGCATTGGAACAATGACTCCCAAACCAGTTGGCTTTAGGGCACTAGGTGTAGAGACAGTACTAAGGACTTACTTACTCGAGTAACAAATGACACAAAACTAGACTAGTCAAGCTGCTTTTATTCATCACACTTTTCAGTGTGAATATCGATGTTTTCTGAAACTTGGATACCCAGTTATTTTGTTCAATGGACATTGAAGCAGTTAATTTTTTTTCCTTTTTCAACTTTTTTTTTTCAATTTCTTTCTTTTTTTCCTTTTATTTTCTTGAAATTGCTCGAATCATAGTTTATACCCACAACAACTAAGAGTTAGTGCGAACGTGAAGTGCAGAGATGCATACGCACTTTATTTTACTCAAGATGGTGTTTCAAACTAAGATTTCGTACCTTATCGAAGCTTCAAGTGTTCTGAATCTTTCAATCTTACTCATGAGTTTTAGCTCCACGAACATTTATTAGAATAAATTCAATCCATAAAAAGTCAAACAAAAATTTTCATTTTTTCATTTTTTCCAATTTCATTTTGGTTTTTTTATTCAAAAAAAATGTACATACCTACGAATTTCATAAATCCTAAAAAATATGTGACTAAAAATGAATGATACAAATAAGTAAGTAAGTGAGAACTTTTCATTATTTTCAGGAGGTCTAGGAAATTGAAAATAGTCAGAATTTTCATCACAGTTATGCTTAAAATTGACCTCAAAAAAGCTTTCACAAACATGTTCAAAGTATGGAAGAATTGGTTCAAATACATGTTCTACTTTAGTTGACTTATTTGTAGTGGATCTCAACAGCTCATTGACCTTATCTAAGCATTCGGATTCATTCCAATTTTGGTCAAGGTGATTTAAGAAAAAAATCAATTATATTGGATCTTTTTCAATCATGAGTATATTTTAATTATTTTCTGGGTTATGGAAAACTCTTGGATCATGAGAATAAATCCTTGTTTCCTCACCGTGTGAGTGCTGTAGAACAAGTTTTTTGTTCCTACATCAATTGCTTTTTGTGATCTTTGACTTTACTACAAAGACATGGATTAATGTTGCTACTTTTGTATCGATTCCTAAGGTCAGGATTGATGAGACTATAAGGACCGATTCTAAGAAAACAATTGATTCATTTCTGAGTAGTATTAAGGCAAAGAGAAGACAATTTGATTTCATCTCGTTCTGCACTTATTGTCGACAACTATAACACTTTGAAAGCGATATAGTAATGAGTGAGATACGAAATGGACTTGGGCCCAAAGGTGGTTAAGTAAGGCTCTCTGAGGGATTAGAGATACTTAACATAGTGAAAATTCAAATGTGTTTGGGGTACTCTGAGTTTATGGGTAGTAGCTTTTACGTGAACTAATTGAGTTTGGCGTGAGAGCTCCCCCATTTTTTTCTTTGAAAGGATAGATGTCTCTATGTTGGCCTTAACAGGTTTGATATAGAGCTCCCGCATTGTAGGTGAACTCAGCGGTCCCACGGTTCGACAGTTAAAGGTTTACATGTTTTTGGTTTGAGCTGGTTTTGGCAGATATGAGGATTACATCGTCCCCATCATGGGTGAGTGGGAGATGTTGGATCTTGGGTATCCAAATGGGTCACCCATGAAAGGTTCGACCCATTTTTTTTATTCAATTGACTTCCCAATTAACAAGGTCAATTATCGTTCATTAATTTGAACGTTACGTGACTAAACGTGGAGATAAAGTTGGGAAGTGGTTCAACCACTTTCGTATTAAATACCCATATTCTTCAGTCGATCCATTAACACGCAATTCATTTTTCAGTTGGCCAAATATACAGAGCGCTCCCATATACCGACCAAACCATACTTGTTACGAGCTGTGAGTTGAGTATTCCGTTCTCGATCGTAGTTCAAAAATACTGTTGGGCTTTAAGAACGTTGATTTGTAGGAGGTTTTCCGCATCAGAGGTTTAACGCTACAAGAGGTAAGCCTTTGACACTTCTATTATGTGTAAATATTTGAAATAACATACGTATAAAATCCCTTTATATCACTATCTAAAAAAGGCATATATAGAAACAACCAACAATCAGTTCGTTTAAAAGATTTCTCCAATAAAAAGATCGAACATAAGAAATTAAAGCACTACAAAAAAAGGTCTATCATTTATCGCTTATCGTACGACCGCTTCGGTCGGCCGATAATCATCTCATGACCGAGTTTCGGTCACGATAAGGCGTCGATAAAACTCGGTCATTGGAATGCACATCAATGACTAATTTTAGCGCATCAAGTATTCGCAGAACCGATATTAACGATCAGAACATCGTCGCTTAATTCGAAAGTTAGCATGATTAGGGGCCAAAGACTGACGTGGGCCACGTGTCAGCTGTAACGCCCCCAAAATAGGTATACAATACCCATTCTGAGTCGTCAAAAATACATGGTACATAAACAACTACAACTTTATTAATACAACATAAAAAGCTGTGAGTTTAAATACAAATATTGTAAATGCCAGACAATATCCACACTCAAATAAGTCCTCATTATAATTATTAATACACTATTTTACAAAATAGTGAGGACTACTAAAATAACTTCTAGAACCATCATTCCACACCCCGACTAGTACTCGCTACATTTTCGCCTCCTGAGAAGAAAAATGGAACAAAAAGGAAAAGGGTGAGCTCAACTAGCCCAGTAAAGAACATTATGACTAAGATAACGTAGAACAAATTATCGTTAGTCCTCAACAGGGAAAAATCTAATAGAATACAATAGACAACCAGTTTTAAATCAATATTCGCAGCGGAAAAATAATAATTCATTAGAAGAGTTAAGTAGAGAATGAAATCTACTATCTTCTATATATGAATTTAAAAGTTCATCGTCGATATTTTATCCCTGTAACATCAATCAATATATATCTGGAATCAAATATTCATTTTTGCACTACAAGCCAAAGATTTTCATCAGTTGGTCATGTTCATCTAAACCCTGTTCATCTTTGCACTACGGGCCAAAGATATTCATCATAAATCATTCATTTTTGCACTACAGGCCAAAGATATTCAGTAATATCATCATTTAGGACTGAGGATGATGAAAAATATTTTAAAATAAACGAATCCAGTAAAACAAAATAACAAATATTAAGGATTCGTATTTCGGTTTATCCATGTCCAAAAATACCTCATAAATAATCATAGTGGAGTAAAATTTAAGAATGATCAAAACATGGATACAATCAAAGCTAGTATCCATAATAGATATTTTGGATAAAAATGAAATTTTAATTTTTGTGTGAATAATGTCGTATTCGTGAATAGTGTAGATATCGTGAATAAGACCGTGATATCGTGAATAGTAATCCAGACACACAAAAGTTTCAAATTTGATAAAAATTGCATCAATATTTCTAAGATAATGATATTGAAAGATATAATATCATTTACGAAAAAATAGCATCCCTTACCTCGAAAGAATAGTACTTCTGGCTGAATATAGTGCTGAAGGGAACTTGCACCGTATAACAACACTCAAAGTATCAAAATACTCAAAAATACGCTCAATATATTAAGAGAGAAAGAGAAGATTTCAGTTTCTGGTGTGATTTTTAATTCTAACCTAAGCACCCTATTTATAGGAAAATACTTAGAACACCAAAGCAGAAAATTTAATAAAATATTATTATATATATTAAAAATTCCTACGCCCATTTTTGAAATCGATTTGACCACCTTACAGACATGTTAATGATGCCCACAAACATTTCAAAAACGTTTTTCTTTTAAAACAAATTTAAAACTTTAAAAAAATAATTATTTTGGAACTTCAGAACTTTAATAATTCATAATAAATAGCCCTTTTATCAGAAAAATTCGAACCTCATGTCTTTTTCATAGGAAATTCCATTCTCTACAACTTTTCTGAATAAAATTTTTCCAAATTCCAAACAGAAATTAACCGAAATCCACAAACGGGCGATTTTACAGGCTATAATCAAATTTCAGTTAAGAAATGAGGTCCACAAACATGAAAAACATGTTTTAATCATTTAATGCAACAAAAATACTCTTCTTCCACATATACTCATATATCCCACATTCATTGTAAAAATATCATCATTATTATATTATAATAATATAATAAAATATTATCTTATCAGAAAAGATAAAATATCGATTTTAAACAATTGTAACTTTAAAAAATTTTCTCCATCTATATCCACATAAAATGAATATTTTCTTCATCATATAAATCAATAATTAATTATTCACAAATAATATTACAAAATCACAATACTGACAACCAGGCAGTTCCTAGGAAAGAGGGGGCTTTCCAATAAGGATTTCTGTAAGACCCTAACTTTTTGAATAAAGATTAAATTTTCTCAAAATATATTTTTGAATATTATGGTGTGGATTTGATATAATGTTATAGTTGTGGGTATTATTTACAAGTTTTGCAAAAGTAACGCAAAGTTGTTATATAATATTCGATTGGTGGGGAATATTCGTTTTAACAGGAATATTCTGCATAACGACACAATCATTGGTGGACCCCTACAACGGAATTATTGTTGGATTGAGAAACGAAAAAAAATACTTTATAAAAATAATGGCGTAAGTTTTACCGTTAATCTACTTTGAAACACGGTGTAAAAAGAATGATGTCTGGCATTAGTTGCGTAGTACTGCGGTATTGATTATTGATCTTTACGTGAGAAGTCACTCAGTTATACTCAATTATTACTACGATGAATTCACGATCATATCTCTCATATTATTGATTCAATTATTGTCACAGTATCATTTTCATAATATTTTATATTATTAAATCAATAATTGAGACGACAGAGTTATTTATATTATTATTTGCAATATTGACAATGTCTAGAAGTTCTATCAAGGAGAGGTTTGGTCACCTAATTGCGCGCGCCAATAAGGAGAAATCCTTATCGGAAAGCCCCTCTTCCCCGGAGCGACACGGTTGTTAAATATTGTAAGTTATAATATTAATGATGAATAAGTTCGTGTTGATTAAAGATGATATTGATAGTTCCATTGTGTTGGGATTATTAGTGTTAGTGGAAATTGACATCTATTCCGATGAGGTTATATTGATAAATCAGGTAATTTATTGGATAAATGAGGAATTAATTGCTACTAATTCACATGCTTATATAACTATTTTTTCACATGTGTGTACTATTGAATCACATTCTTGTACTATTAGGGGAGTTGGTGCAAAATTGATAATACTTGCATGACTAAGTTAAAAATGGAGGTATAGATGGAGGTACTATACTGTAATTCGTATTTTTCACATGATTATACTATTGATTCACATGATTGAACTATTGATTCACATTATTTACTATTAGGGGAGGTGGTGCAAGTTTGATAATACTTGCGCAGGACTAAATTAAAAATGAAAGAAAAGTTGGAGTGATTCAGATTGTAATTTTTGAGCCAAAAGCGTGCAATTATCGAAACTATATTTTCCTATAAATAGAAGTTTATTCTTCCTTCATTTCTCACCAATTCACAAAAGCTTTAGAAGCGATTATTATAGAGAGAGAATTATAGAGAGAAAGAAAAAGAAGCTTCGCTACCTCACTTTATTCCAAAGATATCAGGTTTATCTAAGGTAGGGAGTATTATTTCTTTCTTATCCATGAAGAGAAATTCTGTTATTCCATTCTTTATTATTCTGTTGGAATAACCTGTATACGCGGGCTACACTATATTAGTGAAATTCTTCTGTTATTTCATTCTTTATTATTCTCATTTGGAACATCACATACGCTGCGTGCGTGCTTTACGACGGATTCGTTCCATTATTTATCATTCGTTGGAACATCCTGTTTGTGCTTTATGCATGAACTGGTTCCATTATTTATTATTCGTTGGAATATCACTCATGCATTTTACGGACTGATTCCGTCTCTTTATTATTCTCATTGGAATATCCGCTCATGCGCTTCTGTGGGACCGGTTCCGTTATTTATTATTCTCATTGGAATAACTGCGTATGCGATGCCTATCGCATCCATAGTGATTTCTTTTGTTATTCCATTCTTTATTATTCTCAGTTGGTTAAAGTTTTGACTTCTATAATCCATGAAATTAGTGGAATATCCTTGATATTTGCGCTTCATCCAGTATCTTTTCATGTAAATATTCTTCTGAGCATTCTTAAATTTTACTCCACAAAGAAATATCATGTTGATAATTTGGACGTTATTGGTTCCTGGACAAATTAATTCTTGAACTTGTTTATTGAATTCTTATATCATTGTCTTCATCCTCATGTTTATATTTTGTTGAAATTCATCTGTGGCCTGTAGTGCATAGATGGACTTGGTATGATTATGACCAGGGATTATTCGGTGTAATCATGATCGTAATGTTACAAATGATGTGGTAAAAGTCCTCATTAGCCCGTACTACATTGATGGACAGTTGCTGGCATGTACATGACCATTGATGAATACACGAATATCCTTGGCCCATAGTGCATGGATAATTTGTAGTTGTGATACTAATGAATATCCTTGACCGTAGTGCAGGGATGGTGTGGATTATTTATTAAGCTGAGTCTCAGCGATAAAAGTGATGAAAACCTTTTTAAATCATAAAAGATAGTAGATTTTATTCTCTACTTGACTCTTTTAATGGATTGCTTATTCCGCTGCACTTAAACTTGATGTTTATTATATTTTATCAGTTTAACACTGTTGAAGGCTAATGATAATTTATTCTGCATTATCTTAGTCATAATATTTCTTACTGGGCTAGTTGAGCTCACCTTTCTTTCACCGTTCTCTTCAGAAATGAGAACGTGGGGGGACTAAGCCAGGGAACGGATTGACGGTCCAGATGATAGCATTAGTAGTCCCCACTATTCTGTTAAATAGTGTTACAATAAATGTAATGAGGACTCCATTGAGTGTGGATATTTTCTAAATGACAATATTCTTATTAAAACTCTTAAATTATGTTTTGTCGTATTTTACACGACTGTTGTATAATAAAGTTGTATTTGATTTTTATACCATGTATTTGGCGACTCAAGATGGATGATGTATACCTATTTTGGGGGCGTCACAGTTGGTATCAAAGCTTAGGGATATGATCCCTGGCTAAGATGTGAGACAAGAACTAGGAGGGGAGAGACGGGGAATTCCTTTGTTAGTATGACCTACCTAAGTTTATTTGGTATTTAATTGGTCGATCAGAGTATAGGGATAATATGTTGCATGTCAATTAACCCTTGTTTTGTGGCAATATTTGAAAATGGCATCCGAAAATATTGAGAATAGCAATGGAGCACAAGAGACTGTTGAGTCTCCACAGATCAACAATCAGAATAATGTGCATCAGGAAGGCGACAATCCTCATGCAAACAACAACACTAACCAAATGATAAACGATGGAATGTTCAGAGGTTTTATGCAATTCATTCAACATCAGGCGAGAGTGGCTCCTGTCCAAAATGTAGGTAGAAACACTGGAAACTCTCGGACGGTCACCGCTAAACAGTTCAAGGAGCTGGGACCAGAGGAGTTTATTGGAGAGCCAAAACCACTTAAGGCGGAAGCATGGATAAAGCGAGATCACCAAGATATTTGATGTCTTGGGATGCTCGAGGAATAAAAGGTTCCCTTCACCACCTTCATGTTGCGTGAAGAGGCGATTCTTGGTGAGAATATGTAAACGCACTACCCGACTGGACGACTCAAGATGTCTTGGGAGAAGTTCCAAGAGTTATTCAACGACAAGTACTTTCCCGAAAGTATTCGTCACATGAAAGAGGTGTAGTTTATCAAGTTGGAACAAAACAATATGACCATGTTGCAATCTGAGGCTAAATTTGTGAGTTATCCGGTTTGCATCCCATTTGGTCGATAATGAGGAGCGAATGACGCGAATGTTTTAAGAGGTTTGAAACCGGAGATACGTCAATATCTTATTTCTCATAAAGCGTGTTTGTACTCGAGATGTTGTAAATATGGCTCGATTATTGGGAAGCTTGATAACGAGTCAACGCAACCAAGAGAAAGTGGCTAAGCAACATGAAAATACCAGTGGTATCACCATCAAGCGGTGACAACAAACGTGGAGGAATCAACATGCCGTAAATGGTAACCACTTGGTGGTAATCATGGCCAAGCGGTAAAATGGACATTTCAAGAAAAGGAGATTCAACAATGATGGAAAGCGTCAAGACCAAAGAAGTGGTTAAGGAAGGAGAACGACCACCATCATATGCTTCAAATCTTTGAGGGAGGGACACATCGGTCCAAATTGCGCGATGCCATCCAAAGCGTGTTATAATTGTGGAAGAGAAGGTCACCTAGCCCGATTTTGTCGTGCACCAAAAACAAGTTCAGCTAGGATGGAGGCACCAAAGGCCGTCCCAGAAAAGTCAAAATCGATAGTTCAAGGGAGAGCGTTTGCCGTGACCTCCCAGAAAGCAAGGAACCCGAACGAGGTCATCACGGGTAAGCTTATCATAAACTCTAGCGAAGTATATACCTTATTTGATACCGGTTCTACCCATTATTTTATTTCTCCTACTTACGCTCAACGTTTAAATTTGACTCCGGAGAAGTTAAACTTTGACTTATCTGTTGAAACTCCGTTGGGAGAAACCTTCATTACATCCACTGTGTATAAGTCTTGTTTGATTCAAATCGGTAACCGCACGTTACCTGTCGATCTTATCTCCTTAAAAATACTTGCATTTGACGTGATTCTAGGGATTGATTGGTTAACTACTCATCATGCTAAAATTGATTGTTTTCATAAGGTTGTTAGCTTTCATATTCCTAATAAACCTATTATGCGAATTCAAGGGACCAAACCATTAAAATCAATCACGGTCATCTCAAGCCATAAAGTTATTCGTTTATTGAAAAACGGATGTCAAGTTTTCTTAGCTCATGTCATAGATTTAAACAAAAATACGTCAGCTTTGAAGGATATTTCTATTGTTAATAAATTTTCTGACGTATTCCCTGAAGAACTTCCTGGCCTACCCCCAGAGCGTGAAGTTGAATTTTGTATCGACCTTGAACCCGGTACAAAACCCATTTCCAAAGCCCCAAATCGAATGGCTCCTATTGAACTTCAGGAGTTAAAGACCCAATTACAAGAATTATTAGACATTGGTTTCATTCGTCCTAGTACGTCTCCTTGGGGTGCTCCTGTTCTATTCGTGAAGAAGAAAGATGGAAGTATGCGACTTTGTATTGATTATCGGGAGTTGAATCATGTCACTATCAAGAATAGGTATCCGTTACCTCGCATTGATGACTTGTTTGACCAGTTGCAAGGAGTACAATTCTTTTTAAAGATTGATCTTCGTTCAGGATATCATCAATTGAAGATTAGAAGCGATGACATTCCAAAGACGGCTTTCAGAACTCGGTACGGGCATTATGAATTCCTAGTCATGTCCTTTGGATTGACTAATACTCCTGCTTCCTTCATGGATATGATGAACCGAGTATTCAAGGAATATTTGGATCACTTTGTGGTCGTCTTTATTGATGACATCCTCATATACTCCAAAACCCGTGAAGACCATGAGCAACACTTGAGGCTGATACTCCAAAAGCTACGTGAAAACAAGCTATATGCCCAGTTGAAGAAATGTGAGTTCTGGCTTGAGGAAGTAGCATTCCTTGGGCACGTAGTATCAAGTCATGGAATATCTGTTGACCCGGCAAAGATTAAAGCTATTCAAAGCTGGGAGCAACCTAATTCAGTGACCGAAGTACGTAGCTTTCTCGGATTAGTTGGTTATTATCAGAGATTCGTGGAAGGATTTTCTCGAATCACTACTCCATTAACTAAGCTGACTCGAAAAGATACAAAGTTCGGTTGGAGCGAGGAATATAAGAAGAGTTTTCAAGAACTCAAGAGAAGACTCATTTCAGCACCTGTTCTGACAATACCATCTGGCTCGGAGGGATTTGTCATTTACAGTGATGCATCGGGCAAAGGGTTAGGATGTGTTCTCATGCAACATGGGAAAGTCATAGCCTATGCCTCTCGTCAACTCAAAGAATATGAGAGGAATTATCCTACTCATGATCTAGAGTTGGCAGTAGTTGTCTTCGCACTTAAAATTTGGAGGCATTACTTGTATGGGAAAAAAGTGGAGATCTTTACAGATCATAAAAGCCTCAAATATTTCTTCAGCCAAAAGGAACTCAATATGCGGCAATGACATTGGCTTGAACTATTGAAAGATTATGATCATATCATCCAATACCATCCTGGTAAAGCGAACGTAGTAGCTGACGCATTGAGTAGAAGATCATATGCAGGTACGAGTGCGTTATTGTCAACACAAAGGCCCATTTTGTATGACTTGCAAAGGATGGAGATAGAGTTAAAGACTCCAGGGACCCACATGATGGTGGCAAACATACGAGTAGAACCGACTTTAATCGATAAAGTTAAAGCTGCTCAAGCTACAGACCTGAAGCTAATGCGTATGAAGAAGAAAGTGCAAGAAGGTGCTATGCCGGAAGCAAGAATCGATGAGGAAGGAATACTTCGAGTCAACTCCAGACTTTGTGTTCCTAACGACCCTGATTTAAAGCATAAAATCTTTATGGAGGCGCACAACACACCGTTTGCAATCTATCCTGGGAGTACCAAAATGTATCATGATCTTCGACATACATTTTGTTGGAGCAATATGAAGAGAGAGATAGCAGAGTTTATCTCAAGGTGTTTAACTTGTCAACGAGTCAAGGCGGAGCATCAAGTACCAAAAGGTCCATTGCAACCACTTGAAATTACAGAATGGAAGTGGGAGCACATTACTATGGATTTCGTTACTGGTCTTCCCAAGGTTTCTCAAGGCATAAATGTAATTTGGGTCATTGTTGATAGATTGACCAAGTCTTCTCATTTCCTACCTATACGAGAAACTTATACACTTGAACGTCTTGTTCGTATGTACATAAATGAGATTGTAAGACTGCATGGTATGCCAGTATCCATAGTTTCTGATTGAGACCCAAGATTCACTTCAAGATTTTGGGTTAGTTTGCATAAAGCTATGGGCACAAATTTACGATTTAGCTCGGCATATCATCCTCAGACGGACGGGCAGTCGGAGAGGACTATTCAAACTCTTGAAGATTTATTAAGACTCTGTGTCCTTGACTTCAAGGGAAGTTGGGATAAGTTCTTACCATTGGTGGAGTTTTCCTATAACAACAGTTATCAAGCAAGTATTGGCATGGCTCCATTTGAGGAGTTGTATGGAAGAAAGTGTCGCTCTCCAGTATGCTGGGATGAGGTGGGTGAAGCAACGTTGTTGGGACCGGAGTTGGTGCGTATGACTACGGAAAAGATACAAACGATCCGACAACGTATAAAAATCTCACAAGATCGACAAAAGAGTTATGCTGATCTTCATCGAAAGGACGTAGAATTCGATATTGGAGATCATGTGTTGTTACGTGTTGCTCCATGGAAAGAAGTTACAAGATTTGGAAAGAGAGGAAAGCTCAATCCTCGATTTATCGGCCCATTTTTAATCCTTGATCGAGTAGGAACTGTGGCCTATAGACTTGCGTTATCGCCAAGTATGTCTCGTGTTCATAACGTTTTTCACATATCTATGTTATGTAAATATGTGAAAGACCCGAACCACATTATTGAATTAGAACCAGACGAGATAGAGGAAGATTTAACGTATGAAGAGTTACCTGTTAAAATCTTGGATAAAAAGGATCATATTCTACGCTCCAAGGTTATACCTCAAGTCAAAGTTTTGTGGAGAAACCACGATGTGGAAGAAATGACCTGGAAGTTAGAATCTGAGATAAAATCAAGATATCCTTACCTCTTCGACATACCAGGTACGCACCCTAATTTCGAGGAAGAAATTTCATAAGAAGGGGAGGTTGTAAGACCTCAACTTTTTGAATAAAGATTAAATTTTCTCGAAATATATTTTTAAATATTATGGTGTGGATTTGATATAATGTTATAGTTGTGGGTATTATTTACAAGTTTTGAAAAGTATGCAAGTTGTTATATAATATTCGATTGGTCGAGGAATATTCGTTTTAACAGGAATATTCGTATAACTAAGACAATCATTGGTGGACCCCACAAGCGGAATTATTCATCGGATCGAGAAAACGACAAAAATACTTTATAAAAATAACGTTGAAGTTTTACTGTTAATCGTTGAAACACCGGTGTTAAAAGTACGATGAATGGCGTGGTTGCATAAGTAACATTACCTGTATTGATTATTGATGCTTACGTGAGAAGTCACTTTCCATTATACACAATTATTGCTACAAAGAATCACCGTGATCATATCTCTCATATTATTGATTCAATTATTGTCACAAAGATCATTTTCATAATATTTTATATTATTAAATCAATAATTGAGACGACAAAGTTATTCAAATTATTATTTGCAATATTGAAAATGTCTAGAAGTTCAGAAAGGAGAGGTTTGGTCACCTAATCATACGCCTAATAAGGAGAAATCCTTATCTGAAAGCCCTCTTTTCTGGGAACGACCTGGTTGTTAAATATTGTGAGTTATAATATTAATGATGAATAAGTTCGTGTTGATTAAAGATGATATTGATAGTTCCGTTGTGTTGGGATTATTAGTGTTAGTGGAAATCGACATCTATTCCAATGATAATTGATGTCTAGGGGTTATATTAATAATTCGGATAATTTATCGGATAAATGAGCAATTAATTACTACTAATTCACATGCTTATATAACTATTTGTTCACATGTGTGTACTATTGAATCACATTCTTGTACTATTAGGGGAGTTCGTGCAAAATTGATAATACTTGCATTGACTAAGTTAAAATGGAGGTATAGATGGAGGTACTATATCTCGTAATTCGTATTTTCACATGATTATACTATTGATTCACATGATTGAACTATTGATTCACATTATTTACTATTAGGGGAGGTGGTGCAAGTTTGATAATACTTGCAGGACTAGATTAAAAAATGAAAGAAAAGTTGGAGTGATTGTCAGATTGTAATTTTTGAGCCCCAAACGTGCAATTATCAAAACTATATTTTCCTATAAATAGAAGCTTATTTTCCTTCATTTCTCACCAATTCACAAAAGCTTTAGAGCAATTATTATAGAGAGAAATTATAGAGAAAGAAGAAGAAATCTCATTACCTCACTATTCCAATTATCCGGTTTGTCAAGGTAGGGAGTATTATTTCTTTCTTATCCATGAAGAGAAATTTCGTTATTCCATTCTTTATTATTACATTGGAATAACTCAGATACTTGTTGCTACCCTATACTTGGTGAAATTCTTACATTATTCTATTCATTATTATTCTCTTTGGAACATCCATGCATGCGTTTACTGTGGGACACGGTTCCATTATTTATTATTCTGTTGGAATATCACGTCTGCATGCGCTTTCCGACGGACCGATTTAAATCTTTATTATTACATTGGAATATCACCGTCTGCATGCATTTTACGCCGGACCTGGTTCCGTTATTTATTATTCTGTTGGAATAACCTGCATGTGCGGTCTATCGCATGCATGGTGATTTCTTTTGTTATTCCATTCTTTATTATTCTCAGTTGGTTAAAGTTTTGACTTCTATAATCCATGAAATTAGTGGAATATCCTTGATATTTGCGCTTCATCCAGTATCTTTTAATGTAAATATTCTTCTGAGCATTCTTGAATTTTACTCCACAAAAAAATATCATGTTGACAATTTGGACGTTATTGGTTCCTGGACAAATTAATTCTTGAACTTGTTTTATTGAATTCTTATATCATTGTCATCATCCTCATGTTTATATTTTGTTGAAATTTATCTCGTGTATTTGTAAGTGCATAGATGGACTTGGTATGATTATGACCGAGGATTATTCGGTGTAATCATGACCGTAATGTTACAAATTATGTGGTAAAAGTCCTCATTAGCCGTAGTAGTGCATTGATGGACGATTCCGTACATATACATGACCATTGATGAATACACGAATATCCTTGGCCCATAGTGCATGGATAATTTGTGGTTGTGATACTAATGAATATCCTTGGCCGTAGTACAGGGATGGTGTGGATTATTTATTAAGCTGAGTCTCAGCGAGAAACCTTTTTAAATCATAAAAGATAGCAGATTTTATTCTCTACTTGACTCTTTTAATGAATTTCTTATTCCGCTGCAGTTAAACTTGATGTTTATTTTATTTTATCAGTTTAACACTGTTGAAGACTAATGATAATTTATTCTGCATTATCTTAGTCATAATATTTCTTCTTTGGGCTAGTTGAGCTCACCTTTCTTTCACCGTTTCTCTGTGAAATGAGAAGCGTAGTTGGGACTAATCGGAGAATGGGTATCGGTCAGGATGATAGTATTAGTAGTCCCCACTATTATGTTAAATAGTATTACAATAAATGTAATGAGGACTCCATTGAGTGTGGATATTTTCTAGATGACAATATTCTTATTAAAACTCTTAAATTATGTTTTGTCGTATTTTACATGACTGTTGTATAATAAAGTTGTATTTGATTTTTGTACCATGTATTTGGCGACTCAAGATGGGTGATGTATACCTATTTTGGGGGCGTCATAATTTCTCCTTACTGACGCGCAATTAGGTGACCAAACCTCTCCTTAGACAGAACTTTCTTGACATTGCCAATAATGTTATCTAATAATATTATTCGGATAATATGAATTATTGTCTCAAAAAAATCTTGTGTAGTGACAATTATTGAAATAACTTGATAATATAAAATATCAACGTAGCAATTATTGAATCAATAAAATAAAATATTAAACAATAATTATTGTAACAATTATTGAGTAGTGCCTTCTTACGTAAGAATCAATAATTGGTGCAATTCAAATCTTCTTCATGCGACAACGCCAGATATTCGTGTTTTAACCACCGGTATTTCAATAGTATTTCAGAATAACTACTGTTTGTTATTTGTAAATAACTTATACTTGTCATTTTCTTCATCCAATCGCTCAAGTTATGGGGCCCACAAAGAAAAGGCTGCGTCGTAAATGCGAATATTCCCTGAAGCGCGGAAGAATATTCTACGACCAAACGAATATTTCAAACAACAATGAATATTTTATAACCACTTGCTTATTTGAAATATTTGCACATTTTACCCATAACTAACCACATTAATCAAATCAACCCTTACTATTTCAAAATAATAAATAAAGGAAATTTAATTTCATTAATAATAAGTTGGGGTCTTACAACCTCCCCTCCTTATGAAATTTCATCCTCGAAATTGACGTACGTACCTGGTGATTCGAAAAGGTGAGTATACCTCGCTTTCATTTCCATTTCCAACTCCCAGGTCATTTCCTCTATAGCATGGTTCCTCCACAAAACTTTAACTTGTGGTATGACCTTCGTGCGTAGGACATGCTCCTTCCGATCCAAGATCTTGACAGGTACCTCTTCATACGTTAAGTCTTCAAATTTATCTCTAAATAGGTTATAACTCAATAACGTGGTTTGGGTCTTTCACATATTTACTGAAACGCGGAGCACGTGAAAAACATTATGAACACGAGACATACTTGGAGGTAACGCGAGTCTATAGGCCACATTTCCTACTCGATCAAGAATCTGAAATGGATCAATAAATCGTGGATTGAGCTTTCCTCTCTTTTCGAATCTTGTAACTCCCTTCCATGGAGCCACACGCAACAATACATGATCCCCCATACTAAATTCCACGTCCTTTCGATGAAGATCCGCATAACTCTTTTGTTGATCATGTGCCGTTTGTATACTTTGTCGAATCATTTGGATCTTTTCTGTAGTAATACGTACCAACTCTGGTCCCAACAATGTTGTGTCACCTACCTCATCCCAACACACTGTAGAGTGACACTTCCGTCCATATAATGCTTCAAATGGAGCCACACCTATACTTGCTTGATAACTGTTGTTGTAGGAAAATTCCACCAACGATAAATATTTATCCCAACTCCCTTTGAAGTCTAGGACACAGAGTCTTAATAGATCTTCAAGAGTTTGAATAGTTCTCTCTGATTGTCCGTCCGTTTGAGGATGGTATGCCAAACTAAATCGTAAATCCGTGTCCATAGCTTTTTGCAAGCTAACCCAAAATCTTGAAGTGAATCTTGGGTCACGATCCGAAACTATGGATACTGGCATGCCATGCAATCTCACAATCTCATCTACGTACATACGAGAAGACGTTCAAGGGAATAAGTCTCCCGTATCGGCAAGAAATGAGCAGACTTGGTTAATCTATCAACAATAACCCAAATAACATTAATGCCTTGAGAAACCGTGGGAAGACCCGTAATGAAATCCATGGTAATGTGTTCCCACTTCCATTTCGGAATCTCAAGTGGTTGTAATGGACCCTTAGGCACTTGATGCTCCGCCTTTACACGTTGACAAGTTAAACACCTCGAGATAAACTTTGCAATCTCTCTCTTCATATTGTTCCACCAAAATGTACGTCAAGATCACGATACATTTTGGTACTTCGAGATGGATTACAAATGGTGTATTGTGTGCCTCCATCATGATCTTGTACTTCAAATCAGAATCATTAGGAACACAAAGTCTGGAGTGGACTCGAAGTATTCCTTCTTCATCGATTCTTGCTTCTGAAATAGCACCTTCTTGCACTTTCTTCTTCATACGCATCAGCTCCGGGTCTGTGGCTTGAGCAACTTTAGCTTTTTCGATTAAAGTTGGTTCTATACGTATTCTTGACATCATTGCATGGGTTCCCGGAGTCTTGAATTCTATCTTCATCTTTTGTAAATCATAAAAAATGGGCCTTTGTGTTGACAACATCGCACTCGTTCCCCCGTATGATCTTCTACTCAATGCGTTGGCTACCATGTTTAATTTTCCAGGATGGTATTGAATGGTATGGTTGATGAGTGAGTTTTATACACATGAATTAGATACATTCAGGCTTAATTTATTGTTGTTCTCAAGTCTTTTAGAATAGTTTTTAAGTGTTTGTGTCCATTCAAGCATGTTTTACATTGTTTTGTAGGATTTGGGACAAAAGTTACTTGGATCGACGTTCGGGGTGGCTAGATGCGCATTTTCGGCTTGCCATTTACACTGCAGTCACTTCAGAGCCAATTTGAGTATTTCTTGGGACCTTATTTCGGAAACCTTAAAGAATGAAAGTTGTAGATCTACTTCTCCTCTTTCCAGAACATCTTGAATCATCAAAATCGGAATTCGAACGAAGAAGTTATAGCCATTTTCCCAAAGGACGCTTGAGAAAAAATTTCCGAAATCTTCAAATAGCAGGCACCCATTTATAGGTCATTTTCAGCCGGCAAAGGTATTAGGGTTGAGAATCCTGTTATTGTATTTCAGTAATGAAGGCGGGGAAGGGTTTAGTGCGGCACGACGACGCGTTTTTAGGTAATTTTGACACCTTTTTGACTCCAAATTGGATTGAGTTTGTTCTAAGCTAAAATTGGACTCAGAACCTATAAATACATGATGTAAGGCATAAAATAAAGAGAGATTACATAGATTAAATTAGAGATACACTCCATTAGATTAGACATTAACCCTAGTTCTTATTAGTTTTGGAGATTGAAGCAACTTGAAGATCATTGAAGATCAAGAAGCGGGGAGCAAGAGGGAGCATCGATTGGTCGACAATGATTCTATTCTCTTCTCTTATCATACTTTTATCTTTTAATGTCTATTCAGTTGTGGATTCTTGGTTTTAATTCATTAATTATGAACTAACTCTTTTATTAAGATTTCAATTGAACCTTTTATGTCTATATATTAATAATTCGATTTATTTCAATTATTTTATGTCTAAGTGAATTGTTTATCTTGTCTTGTGCTTATTGCTTAATTATTTGATCAATAACTACCTTGTTACTCTAGAAGGAATTGAAAGAGGAATTCTAGGATTAGAACTGGGCATGATATCATGTGACTTAGTTATTTGCATGGTGAATAATTAGGTTTGTGAATTGAATGGAAATATCTGTTCACCGCATGTAACACATAAGGAATTGGAATTGAAAGAGTTTAATTCAATTGTTTTGCATAGGAATATAGCAAGATTAATCTGGATTAAATAGAAGTCAATTGATCACTTGAAAAAGGACTTTTGGCATTTGAGAATTCCTGTTAACAATTCAGTAGGCATAATAATTCGGATAATTGGATAATTGGTTTATAGTTCATAATTGAGGATATTGGAGTCTTAAACTTTATTTATTTGAATTCAGTTATAAAGTAATTCAGTTTAATTAGTTAATTTAGTTTTCTTAATTAGAAAAATCACAATTTGCAGTTGTTTAAATAAAATTGATTTGGTTAAGAGTTAGTACTTGGTAATTTTTATAAATAATTCCTCGTGGGAACGATACTCTACTTTCACTTTATTACTTGTTGACCCGTGTATACTTGCACGTATTCATTGATTGCAAAATCGATCAACAAGTTTTTGGCGCCGTTGCCGGGGAATTAATTTAATAATTATTTACCAATATTAATTACAATCAAATTAGTCTTAAATTAAATATTTTTATTTTTATTTTTATTCTCTTTCTATATTTCTCTCTTTTTAGGTACCATGGATGACTTTGCGTATCAATGGCCATACACGAACATGACTCAACCAAGGGGAGCGGAGATTGATAGACTCGAGAAGCTTTTTGCATTGTCAGCACAGATTAAGACACTTTCGAGGATGTTTGAAGCTTTTGAAGCTCAACGTCGTTAAAGTGTGGCGGTTACTTGTGATTATTGTGCTGGAAATCATATGAGTCATCAATGCGTCATCAGAGCGGTTGCCGCTCTTGTCCGTATTCTTCTTTCTCCATTTGGTTATCGTTGTTTCGATGGATCACATCCGCGTGTATGATCCTGGTTGTGGTCCCTCGGTTGGCCAGTACTCGTTATCTCGCTTCTAATAATTGAGCCTCGCTGACAATATCTGAATAGAGAGAAAATTTATGAGAAATGAGATATTGACGTATAGGGTTTCAAACCTCTCGTAAACATCCGCATCATCGTTCCTCATTCTCCACCAAATGAGGTGAACTCGATAACTCCATGAACTTCGCCTCAGATTGGGACACCGTCATGTTGTTTTGTTCCAATCTAATAAACTCTACCTCCTTCATACGACGTAACAATTTCGAGGAAAGTATTTATCATTGAACAGTTTCAAACGCGTTTCCCAAGACATGTCTTTGAGTGAGGCAGTCAGGCATGCGTTTCACAGACTTCCACCGATGATCCGCCTCACCACGGAACATAAAGGTGGCGAATGGAACCTTCGTTTTCTCCGTGCATCCCAAGACATCGAATATCTTGGTAATTTGTTTAACCCGTCTCGCCTTGACGGATCCGGCTTTCCAATAAATTCGGTGCTCCCAACTCTTTGAATTGCTTGGTTGTGACAAACCGTGAAATCGCTATCATTTCCTCCCGTATTTTGAACACGAGTCTCCCAATTCGATTTTGCATGAACCGCAAAAAGCTTCTAAACATCCCATCTTTCATCATCTCTTTCGGTGGTGTTATTCACGGAGAAGAACATTGCCACTGCTGTGCACGCTCGTCGTTGGTGAAAGACAGCGTCTCCACAGGCCTCATTTACTCCATCGTTAACATTCTCGGTTGCCATTCTTAAATATCGCTTATAAAACAAGGGTTAATTAAATAAATTAACAAATCACATAATACCCTATATATTATAATGAGCCGACCAACAAATAAGCTTAGGTAGGACACACTAGCGAAGGATTTACTCGTCTCTCCCCTCCTAGTTCTATTCTCCGATCTCCACCAAAGATCATATTCCTAAGCTCTGATACCAACTGTGATGCCCCCAAAATAGTTATACAACACCCATTCTGAGTCGTCAAAAATACATGGTATAGAAACAACTACAATTTTATTAATACAACATAAAAACTGTGAGTTTAAATACAAATATTATCGTCTAGACAATATCCATGCTCAAATAAGTCATCATTACAATTATTGATACACTATTTTACAAAATAGTGAGGACTACTAAAACAACTTCTAGAACCATCATTCTATTAATCGACTAAGACTTTCGCTACATTCTCGCCTCCCTGGGAAGAAAAATGGAACAAAAGGAAAATGGTGAGCTCAACTAGCCCAAGAGTAAAGAACATTATGACTAAGATAACATAGAACAAATTATCGTTAGTCCTCAACGGGAAAAATCTAATAGAATACAATAGACAAATGACCGCTTTTAAATCAATATTCGCAATGAAAAATAATAATTCATTAGAAGAGTTAAGTAGAGAATGAAATCTACTATCTCTATATATGAATTTAAAAGTTCATCGTCGATATTTTATCCTCGTAATATCAATCAATATATATCCGAATCAAATATTCATCTTTGCACTACAGGCCAAAGATTTTCATCAGTTGGTCATGTTCATCTAAACCCTGTTTGTAAGACCTCGAATTTTATGAAATAGAATTATTCAATTTTTTCTTATAATTATTATTCAGTAAATGGTTAAATTGATAAAAAATTAAAGTTATGAGTGAATTATGCAAATTTTACAAAATACGCAAGTGGCTATAAAATATTCATTGTTGTCGGGGAATATTCGTTTGGTCGTGGAATATTCTTCTTTTCGGGGAATATTAAATACTGACTAGCGATCTTTATGGGCCCCATAATGTAAAAAGCGATTGGATGAAGAAAATGACAAATATAAGTTGTTTATAAATGACAGCGTAGTTATTACAGATTATCTGATTAAAATACTTGGTGGTTAAAATACAAGTAGCACGCGATATTGCACCAATTATTGATTCTTACGTGAAGACACTACTCAATAATTGTTACGGTAATTACTTTGCTCAATATTTTATTTTATTGATTCAATAATTCTGCGCATTGATATTTTATATTCTTTGTTGTTTCAATAAATTGTCATT
The DNA here is from genome assembly GCA_020205605.1 of Panax ginseng. Classification (NCBI taxonomy): domain Eukaryota; kingdom Viridiplantae; phylum Streptophyta; class Magnoliopsida; order Apiales; family Araliaceae; genus Panax; species Panax ginseng. The sequence continues at coordinate 131,607,846 of CM035138.1, forward strand.
ACACAAGTATTTTCCATTATCGAACAATAATTCATATTATCGAATAATATTATTAGATAACATTATTGGCAATGTCTAGAAAGTTCTGTCTAAGGAGAGGTTTGGTCACCTAATTGCGCGCCAGTAAGGAGAAATTCTTATTGGAAAGCTCCCTCTTTCCTGGGAACTGTCAGGTTGTCAATATTGTGATTATATAATATTATTTGTGAATAATTAATTATTAATTTTTATGATGAGAAAAATATTGATTTTATGAGGATATAGATGGAGAAAATTTTTAATGTGACAATTGTTGAAAATTAATATTTTATCTTTTTACGATAAAATAATTCAATTAAATATATTATTTTAATAATATATTAATGATGATATTTTACAATGAATGTGGGATATATGAGTATATGTGGAGGAGGAGTATTTTGTTACCAAAAAATTTAAAGCATGTTTTATGTGTTTGTGGACCCCATTTCTTGGTCGAAATTTGATTATAGCACTTTTGTAAAATCGTCTCCGTTTGTGGATTTCTTTGGTCAATTTTATTTGGAATTTGGAAAAACTTTCTTCTCAGTAAAAGTTGTAGAAAATTGAATTTCCTATAAAAACACGTGAGATTCGAATTTTCCGATAAAAGAGCTATTTATTATAAATTATTGAAGTTTTGGATTAATTAATTATCATTTTTTGGAGTTTTAATTAATTAATTAAGAAAAACGTTTTTAACATGTTTGGGGCATCTTTAACATGTGTTTGATGGCTGAAAATTTGATTCTAGGCATGCGTAGAAGATTATATATATATATATATATATATATTAATATTTTAATAAATTTTCTGCTTTGGTGTTCTAAGCAATTTCTATAAATAAGGTGTTTAGGTTATAATTGAAAATCACACTTTAAACTCAAGTTTTATCTCTCTATATTATCGGCGTATTCTTGTGAGTATTTTGACTATACTTTGAGTATCGCTTATACGGCAAGTTCGTTTCAGTTATTTATTCAAATGTAAGTACGCTTTTTGAGGTAAGGGATAATAAGGGATTTTAAGGGTTATTATTTCGAAATTCTTCTGAACCTGCAAAAATTTTAAAAAAATTTGAAATGATAATTTGATGAGTTTTGTTGATTGTGTCCAAAAATGGCGATTTTTGAATGTATAGATTAAGAGTTATGAATTTTATGAGGAAAGACTATTTTAAAAGAAAACCCTTATAACTCCTTGTGGTTAACTCCAAAATTGATAAAAATTTTATTGGGAGTACATCTATATAATATCAGTATACCCTATGAATTTCGGAATTTTTGGATAAAAGTACAATTTATGATAAATGTTTAAATATTCGGTGGTTTTGGCCATGTGAAAAATAGTAAATGACTTTTAAAAATTCTGAAAAAAATATATGTTCAATATAGGACCATATTCTGCTAAATCCCAGAAAAGAAATATTTTTGGAACTGATTTGTTATTTTTCATGAAAATGGACTAGTTATGAGTAAATGAATTAAATATGTTATGTGAGGTAAGAAAATTAAAAAATAGGATTTTATGGCTTGAGAATCCTACATGAGGTATATGCAGATTTTTGATGAAGATTTTTGTTATTGGTGATGAAATCTTATGAGTTTGGCATTTTAGAATGATTAAATGCATTATTTAGTAAAGTGTAAACAATTAAAATAAATTGTTTATAAGCTTAAAAAAATATTATTATTTCAATATCATTATATCGAAATATTGGTATGAATTTTATTGTAAAATTTCTACCTTTTTGAGTCGGGTTTACTATTCATGAGTTACTATTCATGACAAAATTATTTTTTTTTCTAACCAAATTATAGTTGATTTATGAATATTACTCTGGAGATTAAAACTATATATTGATTATATTGATTTTATTATCATATATACATTTTTTATAACCTCGATGTTGAAATTCTCTTTCACTTTGGAGTGTAAAGATGGGTAGATTATTGGTATGATCATGACTAGGTTCTCTTTGGCCGATTAGTGAAAAATTAAATTGTGACCGGTATGATCATGACCATTGAATTTATAATTGAATATCTTTAGCTTAAGTGCAAAGGTGAATTGATCAACATGGTTATAATTTTTGTTTATATAAATTTCGAAATGATTATATATTTCTTTCGAGATATTAATATATTTGGCACGTAATGCAAATATGAATCTGTTGAGGAATATCTTTGCACCGTAGTGCAAAGATGAATTGTGGATGAAATATCTTTGGGTCGTAGTGCAAAGATGACTGTTGTTGAATATCTTTGGCTCAGAGTGCAAAGATGAGCTGTTGATGAATATCTTTGGCCCGTAGTGCAAAGATAAATTTATTAGTATGATTATGAGCAGAACCGTGATTTGGTATAACCATGATCTTTGATGTTTGAGGTAAAGAAAAGTGATGAAAATTATCTTCGTCCCGAATGAGAAAAAGGAATTTAGAACAACAATTACAATTATGAGTTATACATGTGATTGTGGGATGTGAATTGTTGATTGATGTTACGAGGATAAAACATTGTTGGTGGACTTTGAACATGGAGAAGATAATAGACTTTATGGTCTATTTGACTCTTCTAATGGAGTGTTTCGTTCCCGCAACTATGGTTGAATTTTTTTATCATCTACCATATGTTCTAAATCTCGATTTATTATTGATGAAGGCTATTGATAATTTAATTATCTTTAGTCATGATATTTTTTTTATCGAGCTAGTTGTGTTTCACCCTTTTTGCTTTCACAATTCCTTTCGTGTAATAAAAGTGTAATCGGGTCGAGCGGGGAATAATGAGGGAATAGAATCGGTGGTGGTCTATAGATGTTGAGGTGAGGTGAATTTAACTTGAAAGGGTGTTTTCCACTATCATACAAGATGTCTAATGACATACAACCTCGTGTCATCATAAGACAAGGTTGTGTTTCATCCACTTCATTTGAGTATATCTACCAAAGACTACCTATATGATCTTGGAGTCTATTTGAAATTTAACTCTCAATTAGAGACAAGTAGAGATAATGATATGTCAAGAGAAAACTCACCATTGGGAAGAATATGATAGTAATCTTCTCATTTTTATTTGGGGTCTATTGGGTCAACCAAGGATAATTTTGCGTGGCCATATGATATCTATCATAACCTGTAAGCATGGCCTCCCATGTATACGAAGGTTTTCTTGAGCACTTCCCAAAGATTCTAATTTCTAAAACAGGTTTTCGACTATACCTTTATGTAAGGTGTCATTATGAGGTGTCATCACTTGCCAGACATGAGTCAAAGTTGATATATATTTGTATCCAAATTCACAAAGATACGTGTTGTTGTATTTTGCAAGACAATTGTTGTAATAAAGTTGTAGTTGTTTTTGTACCATGTATTTGGCGACTCAAAATGGGTCGGATGGAATGGACCTATTTTGGGGTCGTTACATTTGGTATCAGAGCTTAGGGATATGATCTCTGGCGGAGATCGGGGAATAGAACTAGGAGGGAGAGATAAGTAAATCCTTATTTAGTGTGTCCTACCTAAGCTTATTTGTTGGGTCACCATAATATCGGGATATTATGTGATATGTTAATTTGTTCAATTAACCCTTGTTTTGAAGTTGTATTCTAGAATGATATCTGAAATACAAGAGATGAGCATTGGAGACATTAAAAAGACAGGGAAGATGGAATCTGAAATGAAAGCAAGGTATTCTCAACTCTTTGAAATACCAGGTACGTAAATTTCGGGGACGAAATTTCATAAGGAGGGGAGATTGTAAGACCGAATTTTATGAAATAAAATTATTCAATTTTTTCTTATAATTATTATTCAAAGAAATGGTTAAATTGATAAAAGTTTTAAGTTATGGGTGAATTATACAAATTTTACAAAATACGCAAGGGCTATAAAATATTCATTGTTATTCGGGAATATTCGTTTGGTCGTGGAATATTCTTCTTTGCTTGGGAATATTCATGCATGACGGCATGTGATCTTTTGTGGGCCCCATAATGTAAAGCGATTGGATGAAAAAATGACAAATATAAGTTGTTTATAAATGACGTAGTGGTTATTACAATTAATACTTATTAAAATACTTGGTGGTTAAAAATATAGAAGCACTCAGATTGCACCAATTATTGATTCTTACGTAAAGAAGACACTACTCAATAATTGTTACAAGAATTATCGCTCAATATTTTATTTTATTGATTCAATAATTGCTTTCGCATTGATATTTTATATTCTTGTTGTTTCAATAAATTGTCATTACACAAGATTTTCCATTATCGGAGCAATAATTCATATTATCCTGAATAATATTATTGGATAACATTATTGGCAATGTCTAGAAAGTTTCTGTCTAAGGAGAGGTTTGGTCACCTAATTGCTACCAAGAAGAGGAGAAATTCTTATTGGAAAGCTCCTCTTTCCAGGAACCGTCAGTCATCAATATTGTGATTATATAATATTATTTGTGAATAATTAATTATTAATTTTTATGATGAGAAAAATATTGATTTTATGAGGATATAGATGGAGAAAATTTTTAATGTGACAATTGTTGAAAATTAATATTTTATCTTTTTCTCGATAAAATAATTCAATTAAATATATTATTTTAATAATATATTAATGATGATATTTTTACGATGAATGTGGGATATATGAGTATATGTGGAGGAGGAGTATTTTATTACCAAAAAAATTTAAAGCATGTTTTATGTGTTTGTGGACCCCATTTTCTTGGTGAAATTTGATTATAAAACTGTAAAATCGTCTGCTTGTGGATTTTTGGCCAATTTTTATTTGGAATTTGGAAAAACTTTCTTCTATAAAGTTGTAGAAAATTGAATTTTCTATAACAACTTGCGAGATTCAAATTTTCTGATAAAAGAGCTATTTATTATGAATTATTGAAGTTTTGGATTAATTAATTATCATTTTTTTGGAGTTTTTAATTAATTAATTAAGAGAAACGTTTTTGACATGTTTGGGGGCATCTTTAACATGTGTTTGATGGCTGAAAATTTGTTTCTAGGCATGCGTAGAAGATTATATATATATATATTAATATTTTAATAAATTTTCGCTTTTGGTGTTCTAAGCAATTTCTATAAATAGGTGCTTAGGTTATAATTGAAAATCACAATTTAAATTGAAGTTTTTCTCTCTATATTATCGAGTATTCTTGTGAGTATTTTGAGTATACTTTGAGTATTGCTATACGGTGCAAGTTCGATTCAAATAAGTTATTCCAAATGTAAATCTTGCGCTTTTTTTGAGGTAAGGGATAATAAGGGATTTTAAGGGTTATTATTTGAAATTCTTCTGAACCTGCAAAAATTCTAAAAAATTTGAAATGATAATTTGATGAGTTTTGTTGATTGTGTCCAAAATGGCGATTTTTGGATGTATAGATTAAGAGTTATGAATTTTATGAGGAAAGACTATTTTAAAAGAAAACCCTTATAACTCCTTGTGGTTAACTCCAAAATTGATAAATTTTTTATTGGAAGTACATCTATATAATATCAGTATACCTGTGAATTTCGGAATTTTTGGATAAAAGTAAAATTTATGATAAATGTTTAAATATTCGGTGGTTACGCCATGTGAAAAATAGTAAATGACTTTTAGAAATTCGAGAAAAATATATGTTCAATATAAGACTATATTCTCGCTAAATCCCGTAAAAGAAATATTTTTGGAACTGATTTATTATTTTTCATGAAAATGGACTAGTTATGAGTAAATGAATTAAATATGTTATGTGAGGTAAGAAAATTAGAAAATAGGATTTTATGGCTTGAGAATCCTACATGAGGTATATGCAGATTTTTGATGAGGATTTTGGTTATTGGTAATGAAATCTTATGAGTTTGGCATTTTAGAATGATTAAATGCATTATTTAGTAAAGTGTAAACAATTAAAATAAATTGTTTATAAGCTTAAAAAAATATTATTCTTTCAATATCATTATATTGAAATATTGGTATGGATTTTATTGTGGAATCTCTACCTTTTGAGTCCAAGTTTACTATTCATGATTCTATTCATGACAAAATTTTTTTTTTTCTAACCAAATTATAGTTGATTTATGAATATTACTCTGGAGATTAAAACTATATATTGATTATATTGATTTTATTATCATATATAACATTTTTATAACCCTGATGTTGAAATTCTCTTTCATTGGAGTGTAAAGATGGGTAGATTATTGGTATGATCATGACTAGGGTTCTCTTTGGCCAGTAGTGAAAAATTAAATTGTGACTGGTATTATCATGACCATTGAATTTATAATTGAATATCTTTAGCTTAAGTGCAAAGGTGAATTGATCAACATGGTTATAATTATTGTTTATATAAATTCTGAAATGATTATATATTTCTTTGAGATATTAATATATTTGGCCTGTAATGCAAATATGAACTGTTGAGGAATATCTTTGGCCTGTAGTGCAAAGATGAATTGTGGATGAATATCTTTGGGTCGTAGTGCAAAGATGACCTGTTGTTGAATATCTTTGGCCCAGAAAGTGCAAAGATGGGCTGTTGATGAATATCTTTGGCGCGTAGTGCAAAGATAAATTTATTAGTATGATTATGAGCAGGGCTGTGATTTGGTATAACCATGATCTTTGATGTTTCGTAAAGACAAGTGATGAAAATTATCTTCGATCCTGAATGAGAAAGGAATTTAGAACAACAATTACGATTATGAGTTATACATGTGATTATGGATGAGAATTGTTGATTGATGTTAAGGAGGATAAAACATTGTTGGTGGACTTTTAACATGGAGAAGATAATAGACTTTATGGTCTATTTGACTCTTCTAATGGAGTGCTCGTTCGTCTACCGCAACTATGGTTGAATTCTTTTTATCATCTACCATATGTTCTAAATCTACGATTTATTATTGATGAAGGCTATTGATAATTTAATTATCTTTAGTCATGATATTTTTTCTTGAAGTTAGTTGTGCTCACCCTTTTGCTTCACACAATTCTTTCGTGTAATAAAAGTGTAAATGGGGGTCGAGCGGGGAATAACAAAGGAAATAGAGCGAGTGGTCTATAGATGTTGAGGTGAGGTGAATTTAACTTGAAAGGGTGTTTTTCCACTATCATACAAGATGTCTAATGACATACAACCTCGTGTCATCATCAAAGATGTGGTTGTGCTTCATCCACTCTTTGAGTATATTTACCAAAGACTACCTATATGATCTTGGAGTCTAATTGAAATTTAACTCTCAATTAGAGAGCAAGAGAGATAATGATATGTCGAGAAAACTCACCATTGGGAAGAATATGATAGTAATCTTCTCATTTTTCTTTGGGGTCTATTAAATCAACCAAGGATAATTCGTGGTCATATGATATCTATCATAACCTAGAAGCATGGCCTCCCATGTACGAAGGTTTCTTGAGCACTTCCCAAAGATTCTAATTTCTAAAACAGCTTTCGACTATACCTTTATGTAAGGTGTCATTATGAGGGTCTTGTCCACAGGTTGGGACATGAGTCATGATTGATATATATTTGTATCCAAATTCACAACATATGCGTTATTGTATTGTATTTTGCAAGACAATTGTTGTAATAAAGTTGTAGTTGTTTTACGTACCATGTATTTGGCGACTCAGAATGGGTCGGATGGAATGGACCTATTTTGGGGTCGTTACTAATCATTCATCTTTTTAGACTACGAGCCAAAGATATTCATCATAAATCATTCATCTCTGCACTACAAAGCCAAAAATATTCAAAGAATATCATCATTTAGGACCGAGGATGATGAAAAAATTTTAAAAGAAAGCGAATCGGTGAAACAAAATAACAAATATTAAGGATTAAGTATTTCGATTTATCCATGTCCAAAAATACCTTATAAATAATCATAGTGGAGTAAAATTCAAGAATGATCAAAACATGGATACAATTAAAGCTAGTATCCATAATAGATATTTTGGACAAAAATAGAATTTTAATTTTTTACGTGAATAGTGTCAGATTAAATGAATAGTGTCGATACGTGAATAAGATCAGAGTATCGTGAATAAGAACTCCGACACACAAAAAGTTCCAAATTTGATAAAAAATTTAGACCAATATTTCGGCATAATGATATTGAAAGATATAATATCATTTACGAAAAAATAACATCCCTTACCTCGAAAGAATAGTACTTCTTGCTGAATATAGTACTGAAGGGAACTTGTACCGTATAACAACACTCAAAGTATCAAAATACTCAAAACTACGCTCAATATATCGAGAGAGAAAGAGAAGATTTCAATTTCTGGTGTGATTTTCAATTTTAACCTAAGCACCCTATTTATAGGAAAATGCTTAGAACACCAAAGTAGAAAATTTAATAAAATATTATTATATATATTACAAATTCCTACGCCCATCTTTGAAATCTGATTTCAGCCACCTTGCACATGTTAATGATGCCCACAAACATTTCAAAAACGTTTTTCTTTTAAAACAAATTTAAAACTTTAAAAAAATAATTATTTCAGTACTTCAGAACTTCAATAATTCATAATAAATAGCCCTTTTATCAGAAAAATTCGAACCTCATGTCCTTTCTATAGGAAATTCCATTCTCTACAACTTTTCTGAATAAAATTTTTCCAAATTCCAAACAAAAATTGACCGAAATCCACAAACGGGCGATTTTACAGGCTATAATCAAATTTCAGTCAAGAAATGAGGTCCACAAACATGAAAAATATGTTTTAATCTTTTAATGCAACAAAAATACTCTTCCTCCTCATATACTCGTATATCCCACATTCATTGTAAAAATATCATCATTATTATATTATAATAATATAATAAAATATTATCTTATCAGAAAAGATAAAATATCGATTTTCAACAATTGTCACTTTAAAAAAATTTCTCCATCTATATCCACATAAAATGAATATTTTTCTCATCATATAAATCAATAATTAATTATTCACAAATAATATTATAAAATCACAATACTGACAATCAGGCAGTTTCCAGGAAAGAGGGGGCTTTCCAATAAGGATTTCTCCTTACTGGCGCACAATTAGGTGATCAAACCTCTCCTTGATGTAGGCTGTCAAGACATTGCCAATAATGTTATCTAATAATATTATTGAGATAATATGAATTATTGTAAGAAAATACTTTGTGTAGTGACAATTATTGAAACAACAAGTAATATAAAATATCAACGTAGCAATTATTGAATCAATAAAATAAAATATTAAATAGTAATTACTATAACAATTATTGAGTAGTGTCTTCTTTACGTAAGAATCAATAATTGGTGCAATCTGAGTATGCCATCTTTATGACAACGCGATTCTTTCGTGTTTTAACCAAGGGTATTCCAATGAGATTATTCAGTATAACTATGTCGTTATTTATAAATAACTTATACTTTTCGTTTTCTTCATCCAATCGCTTTCGTTATGGGCCCCTAAAAGACTACGCCGTAAATGCGAATATTCTCAACGGAAGAATATTCCACGACCAAACGAATATTCCCCGACAACAATGAATATTTTATAACCACTTGCTTATTTAAAATATTTGCGTATTTTACCCATAACTAACCACATTAATCAAATCAACCCTTACTATTTCAAAATAATTAATAAAGGAAATTTAATTTCATTAATAATAAGTTGGGTTCTTACATCAGCAACCGCCATCAACAACTGAAACGGTCGCTAATACCCCAATGTAATTAGCAGTCGCTAATATCAGCGACCGCATGGGGTAGCTGATGTATAAAAATATAAAAAAAATTCTCTATTTTGGAGATTTCCCAAAAAACTGTACATGTTTAGTACCTGCTTTATATCCCAACACACATGCATAACAATATAAACATGCACAACAATATAAACATCCATCCATATATTGACACATACACCAAACTAATATAAACTATATAAACATTTAAAAACCAATATGAACTGAATAAATATAAACAAATCTAATCTTTAAGTAACATACATTCATCCAAAGAATGAATATAAAAGTACAAGGTTCATAAATAACTACAAAACAAGACTAAGTCGGTCGTCATGCATCATTGTCCAAAATAGTTTCTCGTTGATCACCCTGTAATTAACAAAATAATAAAACAAGTTACATATATAGTATATATGTTGATATTGGTATTACAACAATATAAAACAAATTAAACACAACAATATATGTGTATATATATATAAGTCACTAATTTGATTGTAATAAATAAGATTGATTACCTCGTCGCCATCCTCATGCTGTGATGCTGCTACTGTCGCCACTGCGTCAGCTAACTCATTAGGACTCAGAGCCACCAGATGCCCGCCCAGTATACGAAGAAGATCACGATCTTGACATATAGCTCTCACACAGTCAGCGGGAGTATGAATAGCTGGATGACTCGATGACTGTGAAGACTAGGTAGGAGAGCTACCTAAGTCACTGAAGGTTTGGCGTCGTTGTTGTCCTTGAACTTTGACGTAGTTCTTCTTCACAACAGACGCCATCTCCCACAATTCTTGATCAATTGGCGGACGTGGGGTGCCTTCAGGATAACGCTCATTCAATAAACGCTTATAAGTATTCTGTCATCATGTTAACAATTAAATAGTTAAAAATAAATTGGTAAAATTCTAAAGAATGACGTAAAACTTGATAAACAAGATCAAAGTTGTTAAAACTTATTACCGCTATCTGGATAGCATTAGGTAGACCATCACGGGTGGCCACGTACGCATCCATCCAATGGATAAGTTAACCTTGAGACTGAGACTCCTATACAAAACATATTCCAATATTACTAAGTAAACATGTGATATTCTACAATTCATGATTGTAAACATATTAAAACTATTCATACGTACCCTGGCAATGATATGATGTAATTGTGACATACTGCCGCCCCTGTAGATTCCTTTCTCCTTTTCGCCATCAGGTACACCCGAGGATCTGTTAGTGGCGAAAATCTTGCGTCTTTTGACCCAGCTCTCAGCTCTCCATTGGGCTCACATCTCAGCCCACATGGACTATGTAAGACCCCAAATTTTTATTAATGAAATTAAATTTTCTTCTATTTATTATCATGTTGAAATAGTAAGGGTTGATTTGATTAATGTGGAAAGTTATGGGTAAAATGCGCAAATATTTCAAATAAGCAAGTGGTTATAAAATATTCATTATTGTCGGGGAATATTCGTTTGGTCATGGAATATTAAGTCTTTGTAAAGAGGGTATATTAAATGCAACTGCATGATCTTTTATGGCCCCATAACGGAAAGCAATTGGATGAAAAAAACGACAAGTATAAGTTGTTATAAATAAATGGCAGTAGTTATTCTGAATTATCATTGTTGGAATACCCGTTGTTTAAAACACACTAATACGCGTTGTTGATCAAGAAGACTACAGTATTTCACCAATTATTGATTCTTACGTAAAGAAGGCCTTACTCGATAATTATTACGATAATTCTTATTCGGTATTTTATTTTATTGATTCAATAATAATTTGCATTGATATTTTATATTCTTGTTGTTTCAATAAATTGTCATTACACGTATTTTCCATTATCAGACAATAATTCATATTATCTGAATAATATTATTGGATAACATTATTGGCAATGTCTAGAAAGTTACATCTAAGAGAGGTTTGGTCACCTAATTGCTTGTGCAAGATGAGGAGAGATCCTTATTGGAAAGCCCCTCTTTCCTGGAGCGACACAGTTGCCCGATCTTGTGATTTCGTAATATTATTTATGAATAATTAATTATTGATTTATATGATGAGGAAAATATCGATTTTATGTGGATATAGATGGAAAATTTTTAATGTGACAATTGTTGAAAATTAATAATTTATCTTTTTACGATAAAATAATTTATTTAAATATATTATTTTAATAATATATTAACGGTGATATTTTTATTATGAATGTGGGATATATGAGTATATGAGGAGGAAGAGTATTTTGTGGCATTAAATGTTTAACACATATTTTGTGTGTTGGTGGGACACAATTATTGATTGAAATTTGATTATATTTGTAAAATCGCCTTGGTTTGTGAATTTCGGTCAATTTGCATTTGGAATTTGGAAAAACTTTCTTCGTAAAGTTGTGAGAATTGAATTTCCTATAGAGAGTCGCGAGATTGAATTTTTACGATAAAAGGTTATTTATTATGAATTATTGAAGTTCAAGCTGAAATAATTGATTTTTGGAAGTTTAAAATATTTAAAATAGGAAAAAAGTTTTTGGAATGTTTAGGTGGCCTTATTTAACATGTGTAGGAGCTGAATTGGTTAGCAAGTGTGCGTATGAGGTTTTGGAAAATATATATTAATATTATATTAAATTTTCTACTTTGGTGTTCTAAGCATTTTCTATAAATAGGGTCTTGGAGTTAAAATTAAAAATCACACCGAAGCTGAAGTTTTTCTCTCTATATTATCGAAGCGTATTCTTGTGAATATTTTGAGTATACTTTGAGTGCTCTGATTGCAAGTTCAAGTCATAGCCTATATTCGGTGTTTCAACTAGAAATCTTCATCTTTCGAGGTAAGGGATGTTATTTTCTTCTCAAATGATATTATTTCTTGATATCATTATCTTTGAAATATTGGTTGGAATTTTTATCAAATTTGAAACTTTTTCATATCTGGGTTATTATTCATGATTCTTATTCTATTCACTAATTCTTATTCACGAGTACTATTAATGAAGCGTGATGATGTTTTTGTAAAATTTCTATCTTTTGGTGTTGGAGTTACTATTTACATATCTCGGCATTATTCACGAATACGACCTTTATTCATAGAAAAATGAAATTTCTTCTTTTGTCCAAAATATCTATATACGGATACTAGCTTTGATTGTATCCATGTTTTGATCATTCTTGAATTTTACACCACTATGATTATTTATGAGATATTTTGGACATGAAATAGGTTTAAATCTGAATCCTTAATATTTATTCTTTTGTTTCACTAGATTCGTTTCCTTTAAAATATTTTCATCATCCTCGGTCCTAAATGATGATATTATTGAATATCTTTGGCACTGTAGTGCAAAGATGAATATTGATTGATGTCTGAGGGATAAAATATTGATGATGATTATTAAATTCATAGATTATAGTAGACTTCATTCTCTACGTAACTCTTACATGAATTAATAATTTCATAGATTATAGAATATTGATCTAAAACTTGTTATCTATTGTATTCTATCAGATTTTTTTCCTGTTGAAGACTAACGATAATTTGTTGTATATTATCTTAGTCATAATATTCTTTTCTTGGGCTAGTTGAGCTCACCCTTTTCCTTGTTGTTCCATTTTTTCTTCTCGGGAGGCGAGAATGTAGCAAGTACTCTTAGTCGGGGTATGGAATGAATGATGCTAGAAGTTGTTTAGTAGTCCTCACCATTTTGTATAATAATGTATCAATAATTGTGATGAGGATTTAGTTGGGTATGTATATTGTCTAGAAGACAATATTTGTATTTAAACTCACATTATATGTGTTGTCGTATTTTGCACGACAAATGTATTAATAAGTTTGTAGTTATTACATACCATGTATTTGGCGACTCGAGAATGGGTTGGATGGAATGGACCTATTTTGGGGGCGTCACGGTTGGTATCGAGCTTAGGGATATGATCTCTGGCGGAGATCGGGGAATAGAACTAGGAGGGAGGCGAGTAAATCCTTTTAGTGTGTCTACTAAGCTTATTTGTTAGTTGGGTAGTATATAGGGATATTATATGATATATTGATTTCCTTAATTAACCCTTGTTTTATGGCGGTATTTGAGAATGTCGATTGAGAATATTAACGATGGAGTAAATGAGACCGTGGAGATGTCTCATACTTACCAGCGAGGAGAGCGTGCAACAGGTGGCAATGTACCTCCGTGAACAACACCACATTGAAAGCGGATGATGAGCGAGGGGATGTTTAGAAGCTTTTGCGAAGACATGCAAAATCGGGGCGGGGAGACTCGTGTTCAAAATCTGAGGAGGAAATGATAGCAATTCACGGGTGGTCACGCGCCAAACAATTCAAAGAAGTTGGGACCACGAATGCAGGGAAAGCGGATCCGATTAAGTCGGAGGCGTGGGTCAAACAAATTACCAAGATATTCGATGTCTTGGGATGCGGAGGAACAAAAATTCCATTCGCTACTTTTATGTTAAATGTGAGGAAGATTCTTGGTGGGAATCTATAGGCGTACCCATCCATTTTGCCACTCAACATGTCATGGGAGCGTTTGAAATATTTCAATGACAAGTACTTCCCTGAAAGTATTCGTCATATGAAGGAAGTGGAGTTTATTAGGCGGAGCGAGAATAACATGGCGGTGTCCCGATCGAGGCGAAGTTCGCGCGAGTTATCGAGTTTGCACCTCATTTGGTGGAGAATGAGGAGCGTATATGACGCGGATGTTTACGAGAGGTTGAAAGCAAGCGTACGTCGATATCTCATTTCTCATAAATTTTCTCTCTATTCAGGATGTTGTCAGCGGGGCTCGGTTGTTAAGCGAGATAACGAAATACGTTCAATCGAGGGACCATAACCGAGGATCATCTCAAGAGATAGCGATCATCGAATAACGATAACCACGGAGAAATAAAAAAGACGGACAAAAATGGTAACCACTACTGGTGGTAATCATAGCCATGAGAATAGAAGAAGCGAGTGGGAGGAGATTTTAAAAGAGGAGATTCAACAACGACCGTGTGAAGGCGTCGGCGCCCGTGAAGAATGGTTCGAGGAGAGAAAGACCACCGGTCGTATGTTATAAATGCGGAAAGAGGACATATCATTCAAACCGCCCACAACAGTTTAAGGTATGCTATAATTGTGGAAAAGAAGGACATATCGAGAGTTATGCGGTATCAAAACCAGATCCGGCGAGAATGGTGACTCAAAAGGATGTCCCGAAAAAAGTCAAAGTCAGCGGTTCCTAGAAGAGCGTTTGTCGTGACCGGTCAAAATCGAGGAACCCGACGAAGTTATACAGGTTAGTTAATTATAAATTCTTGCGAAGTTTATACCTTTACTAGATATCGGTTCTACCCATTCTTTTATCTCTCTTGCTTGCGCTCAACGTTTGAACGTGACTACGGAGAAATTAGACTTTGACCTATCTATGGAGACTCCGTTAGGAGAAATTTTCATTACATCCGTTGTTTAGAAATCTTGCTTGATTCAAGTTGGCACCATCACATTACCTGTTGATCTTATCTCTTTAAACATACTTGCTTTTGATGTGATTTTGTGGATTGATTGGTTAACTACTCATCATGCCAAAATTGATTGCTTTTCATAAGGTTGTTAGTTTTCATATTCCTAAGCAACTTTGTTATTGAATTCAACAACCAAACCATTGAAGTCAAACTCTTTCATATTAAATTATAAAGCCATTTGTTTATTGAAAAGCGAATGTCAAGCTTTCTTAGCCATGTCATGGACTTGAACAAAAATATGTCGATTTGAGCGATATTTATGTTGTTAGTAAATTTCTGACGTATTTCTGAAGAATTTCTGACCTACTCTCTAGAGCATGATATTGAACTTTGTATCGACTTTGAATGCAGTACAAAACCCATTTTTAAAATCTCGTATCGAATGGCTCTATTGAACTTGAGGAGTTAAAAACCCAAGTATGAAGTTGATACCCGAGCCTCTATCTGGTGACTTCCTTTGTGGAATGCACCGAATCCAGACTCTCCGTGGGGGCGCCATATTAAATGCGATAAAAGCGATAGGTGTCATTGTGACGTCTTATCCAAGATTGGGATATGAGTCGCGATTGAGAGCAACCTAAGTCGATGAATCGAAATACATAGCTTTCTATGCTTAATTGGTTATTATCGAAGATTTTGTGGAAAGATTTTCTCGAATCGCTACTCCATTAACGCGGTGACTCGTAGAGATACAAAATTGAATGGAGCAAGGAATGTGGAAGAGCTTCGAAGAACTCGATAGGAGACTCATTTTGGCACATGTTACGACCATACCATCTTGAAAAGCGAGCGTGGTAGGTGGCGTGTTGAGTAGAAGATCGTATATCTGATCTGAGTACGATATTGTCAAAGACTCATTTCAGTATAATTTACAAATAATAGAGATGGAGATGAAAACTCTAGGTACCCACGTGATGATATCTGAGTATAATCGACTTTAATCGATAAAGTTAAGGCATTCAAGCTACACACCGGTGATGAATTTGAAGAAGGAGGTGCAAGAAGTTGTTATTTCAAAAGTGAGAATCAGTGATGTGAGGAAAGCTCAAACCTTCGATTTATTAATCCATTTGAAATTCGCGATCGAATAGGAACTGTGGCCTATAGACTCATTTTACCGCCAAGTATGACGCGTGTTCATAATGTTTTTCACGCATCGATGTTACGTAAATATGTGGACGACCCGAACCTCGTCATTGAGTTAGAACCGGACGAGATAACCGAAGACTTAACGTACGAGGAGGTAACTGTCAAGATCTTGGATAGGAAAGAACATGTCCTACGTACGAAGGTCACACCACAAGTTAAAGTTTTGTGGAGAAACTATACAATAGAGGAAATAACCTGGGAGTTGGAAACGGAAATGAAAGCGAGGTATCCTCACCTTTTCGAAACACCAGTTGCGTATGTCAATTTCGAGGACGAAATTTCATAAGGAGGGGAGGTTGTAAGACCCCAAATTTTTATTAATGAAATTAAATTTTCTTCTATTTATTATCATGTTGAAATAGTAAGGGTTGATTTGATTAATGTGGAAAGTTATGGGTAAAATGCGCAAATATTTCGAATAAGCAAGTGGTTATAAAATATTCATTATTGTCGGGGAATATTCGTTTGGTCGTGGAATATTCGTATTGTTGGGGAATATTAAATGCGATGGTAGCGAGATCTTTTGTGGGCCCCATGTGGAAAGCAATTGGATGAAAAAAAACGACAAGTATAAGTTGTTATAAATAACGGCGTAGTTATTCTGAATTATACTTTGTTGGAATACCCGGTGGTTAAAACACACTAATACGGCGTTGTTGATCGATAGCTGCGGTATTGCACCAATTATTGATTCTTACGTGAAGCCACTACTCAATAATTATTACGATAATTCTTATTCGATTATTTTATTTTATTGATTCAATAATTCTTTGCATTGATATTTTATATTCTTATTGTTTGATAAATTTTCATTACACGGTATTATCCATTATCTGAGAACAATAATTCATATTATCTGAATAATATTATTGGATAACATTATTGGCAATATCTAGAAAGTTACATCTAAGGAGAGGTTTGGTCACCTAATTTCATGGCGCCCGATAAGGAGAGATCCTTATTGGAAAGCCCTCTCACAGGAGCTACTTCGGTTGCCGATCTTGTGATTCTGTAATATTATTTGTGAATAATTAATTATTGATTTATATGATGAGGAAAATATTGATTTTATGTGGATATAGATGGAGAAAATTTTTAATGTGACAATTGTTGAAAATTAATAATTTATCTTTTTACGATAAAATAATTCATTTAAATATATTATTTTAATAATATATTAATAAGTGATATTTTATAATTAATGTGGGATATATGAGTATATGAGGAGGAAGAGTATTTTTTGTGGCATTAAATGTTTAACACATATTTTGTGTGTTGGTGGACACAATTATTATTTGAAATTTGATTATAACTTTTGTAAAATTGCCCGTTTGTGGATTTCGGTCAATTTTGTTTGGAATTTGGAAAAATTTTCTTCTGCAAAGTTGTAGAGAATTGAATTTCCTATAAAAACTCGCGAGATTCGAATTTTCTGATAAAAGGGTTATTTATTATGAATTATTGAAGTTCGAAGTTCGAAATAATTAATTTTTGGAAGTTTAAAATATTTAAAATAGGAAAAACGTTTTTTGGAATGTTTAGGTGGCCTCATTTAACATGTGTAGGAGCTGAATTCAGTTTCCAAGTAATGCGTATGAGGTTTTAGAAAATATATATTAATATTATATTAAATTTTCTACTTTGGTGTTCTAAGCATTTTCCTATAAATAGGATGCTTAGGTTAGAATTGAAAATCACTTTTAAACTAAAGTTTTCTCTCTATATTATCGAGCTTATTCTTGTGAGTATTTTGAGTATACTTTGAGTATTGTTATCTGCAAGTTCAAGTCAGTCATAGCTTTATATCAGGTGTTTCAATTTAGAAATCTTGTCTTTTCGAGGTAAGGGATGTTATTTTCTTCTCAAAATGATATTATTTCTTCAATATCATTATCTTTGAAATATTGGTTGGAATTTTTTATCAAATTTGGAACTTTTTCATGTAAGATTCTTATTCATGAGTTCTTATTCACTTGAGATTCTTATTCTATTGATGTTATTTATTCACGATTCTTATTCACGAGTTCTTATTCACGAGTTAGTATTCATGAAGCATGATGATGTTTTTTTGTGAAATTTCTATCTTTTGGTGTCTGAGTTACTATTCACGTATCGACACTATTCACCAAAAAATGAAATTTCTTCTTTTTGTCCAAAATATCTATTCTGGATACTAGCTTTGATTGTATCCATGTTTTGATCATTCTTGAATTTTACACCACTATGATTATTTATGAGATATTTTTGGACATGAAATAGCTAAAATACGAATCCTTAATATTTATTCTTTTGTTTCACTAGATTTGTTTCCTTTAAAATATTTTTCATCATCCTCAGTCCTAAATGATGATATTATTGAATATCTTTGGCCTGTAGTGCAAAGATAAATGATTTTATAATGAATATCTTTGGCCCCCGTAGTGCAAAGATGAGCAGTGTTGAGATGAACATGACCGATCGATGAATATCTTTGGCTTTGTAGTGCAAAGATGAATATTGATTGATGTTCTGAGGGATAAAATATTGATGATGGGCTATTAAATTCATAGATTATAGTAGACTTCATTCTCTACGTAACTCTTCTATGAATTAATAATTTCACGCTGAATATTGATCTAAAACTTATTGTCTATTGTATTCAATGATTTTTCCTGTTGAAGACTAACGATAATTTGTTGTATATTATCTTAGTCATAATATTCTTTCTTGGGCTAGTTGAGCTCACCCTTTTCCTTGTTGTTCCATTTTTCTTCTCGGGATGCGAGAATATAGCGCAATCTTAGTCGGGGTATGGAATGATGATCTTTAGAAGTTGTTTAGTAGTCCTCACCATTTTGTATAATAATGTATCAATAATTGTGATGAGGATTTAGTTGGGTATATATATTATACAGAAGACAATATTTGTATTTAAACTCACGATTATATATGTTGTCGTATTTTGCCGACAAATGTATTAATAAAGTTGTAGTTATTTACGTACCATGTATTTGGCGACTCGAATGGGTTGGATGGAATGGACCTATTTTGGGGCCGTCACGATTTGGTATCGAGCTTAAGGATATGATCTATGGCGGAGATGGGGAATAGAACTAGGAGGGAGAGCGAGTAAATCCTTCGCTAGTGTGTCCTACCTAAGCTTATTTGTTAGTTGGGTATGGGGATATTATGTGATATATTGATTTCCTTAATTAACCCTTGTTTTATAGCGAGATTTGAGAATGTCGATTGAGAATATTAACGATTGGAGTAAATGAGACCGTGGAGATGCCTGTCTTTACTAGCGAGGAGAAGCGCTCAACAGTGGCAATGTACTCCCTGTGAACAACACCACTTTGAGCGAGATGATGAACGAGGGATGTTTAGAAGCTTTTTGCGAAGACATGCAAAATCGAGACGAGGAGACTTCGTGTTCAAAATACAAGAGAAATGATAGCAATTCACGGGTGGTCACAACCCAAGCAATTCAAAGAGTTGGGACCACGAGTGCTGGGAAGCGGATCCGATTAAGTCGGAGACGGGTCAAAACAAATTACCAAGATATTCGATGTCTTGGGATGCATGGGAAGGAACAAAAGTTCCATTCGCTACTTTTTATGTTACCGTAACGAGGCGGATTCTTGGTGGAAATCGTGAAGCGTACCCATCCGGTTTTGCTTTCGGCGATGTCATGGGAGGCGTTTGAAAGCAGTTCAATGACAAGTACTTCTTACGAAAGTATTCGTCATATGAAGGAAGTGGAGTTTATTAGGCTCGAGCAGAATAACATGGCGGTGTCCCGAAGACGAGGCAAAGTTCGCGGAGTTATCCGGTTTGCACCTCATTTGGTGGAGAATGAGGAGCGATATGGCGGATGTTTCGAGAGGTTTGAAACCCGGCATACATCGATATATCATTGCTCATAAATTTTTCTCTATTGGATGTTGTCAGCAGAGGCTCGATTGTTAGAAGCGAGATAACGAAAATGCGTCAACCGAGGACCATAACCGAGGATCATATAGAAGATAGCGATCATCGAATAACGACAACCGGCGGAGAAAGAAAAAGGCGGACAAAAATGGTAACCACTCCGGTGGTAATCATGGCCGTGAGAATAGAAAGAAGCAAGTCGGGAGGAGATTTTAAAAAAGGAGATTCAACAACGACCGTGTGAAGACGTCGGT
Organism: Panax ginseng; assembly: GCA_020205605.1. Taxonomy (NCBI): domain Eukaryota; kingdom Viridiplantae; phylum Streptophyta; class Magnoliopsida; order Apiales; family Araliaceae; genus Panax; species Panax ginseng. The sequence continues at coordinate 131,628,450 of CM035138.1, forward strand.
GCCAAAGAAGAATCGTAGTTCCAAGGAGGAGAGAAAGACCACCGTAAGTATGTTACAAATGCGGGAAGAGGGACATATATCATTGGCCGCCCACAACAATTTAAGGTATGCCTGTAGTGCAAAGATAAATGATTTTATAATGAATATCTTTGGCCCGTAGTGCAAAGATGAACAGGTGTTGAGATGAACATGACCGACTGATGAATATCTTTGGCCTGTAGTGCAAAGATGAATATTGATTGATGTTACAGGGATAAAATATTGATGATGGACTGTTAAATTCATAGATTATAGTAGACCTCATTCTCTACGTAACTCTTCTATGAATTAATAATTTTCGCTGCGAATATTGATCTAAAACTTGTTGTCTATTGTATTCTATTAGATTTTTCCCTGTTGAAGACTAACGATAATTTGTTGTATATTATCTTAGTCATAATATTCTTTACTGGGCTAGTTTAGCTCACCCTTTTCCTTGTTGTTCCATTTTTCTTCTCAGGAGGCGAGAATGTAGCAAGTACTAGTCGGGGTATGGAATGATGATGCTAGAAGTTGTTTAGTAGTCCTCACCATTTTTGTATAATAATGTATCAATAATTGTGATGAGGATTTAGTTGGGTATGTATATTGTCTAGAAGACAATATTTGTATTTAAACTCACAGTATATATGTTGTCGTATTTTGCACGATAAATGTATTAATAAAGTTGTAGTTATTTCTGTACCATGTATTTGGCGACTCAGAATGGGTTGGATGGAATGGACCTATTTTGGGGGCGTCACAGACTGGGTGCACCACTAGGGGCTATACTCGTGCATGTATTCCTCTCCTTGGCCTGGATGGTCTATCGATGCATTGTGTAGGGTTTTTTGTCGTTCTTTGTTCAAATTGTCTGTGGTGCGGACGTCGCACTTCTGCCAGAATAGTGTATGTATCACTGAAGCCTGCGCGTCCTCCCATCTATATCTTTTTTTTGTAAATAAAACAACAATAATAATATTAAAATGGTACTTTTAACATATCCATCTGGTAGTTTGATGCATATCCATCTGGTAGTTTCAGAGACTTAACCCATGTGCACCCATCTTCAACTTGTTATTTGGAAAATGTGTTCCTTGCATGCGGTTTGACAATTAATCTTACCATTAGAAGATTCATAAAGTTCTAATCCAGGACGCTTACAAATATCTTTCATGTCCAACCGTGCCTTATCATTATCTTTTGTCTTCCCCGTAACATTCATCACGGTGTTAAACATATTGTCGAACACATTCTTCTCAATATGCATCACATCTAGATTATGACGACTCAAATTTGTAGACCAATAAGACAGTTTCCAAAAGATGCTTCTCCGAACCCAGTTATGAGATTCGCCAAACCCATTGATTATGTTTGTGACATCAATCTTACCAAATAGGATGACCGACAATCTCATCACACGGTCTCGCATCTCCGTTCCTGACAATCGCGATGCATGCATATCATTGTCTACTTTCCCTTTCCTGAAGTGTTCTCTATTTCTTCGAAACGGGTGATCTACCGGCAAGAACCGACGATGACAGTCAAACCAGCAAGGCTTTCGACCATTCACACATTCCAGGTGACTATACGCATACTCCAAAAACACTTGACAACCAACTCTAAATTCAACTTTAGCACCTATCTGGGCACTTGACCACTTTCATCGTGCCATCCAACTACGATCTGAATAGAGGTCCATGATACCACGGTACCTACTACAGACAACATGAGCTTATTAATGTATAGCATGATTATAAGCATATGACTTGAGCATACTTGTAAACTTGAGCATACTAGCTAGTAATCATATAACTTGAGCATACTAGTAAGCACATAAAGAGCTCGTTAATTAATATTATAAATGTTCGCAACGACCAGGCCAACAAAAAAATTTCACCAGTCTCCCCTATAATATGGACTAGCCACATGCATGACGGCATGCATATATGGTCATTTCTAGGTACCCAAGACACAAACCAAGAGAAATATACAAATTTCCAATATAATAAGACCAAAACAATAACGAATGAATGGAAATTAAAGCAGTAAAAAGTTCAGGAGTATACTACAAATTTAGAGTTCTAAAAACTCGCACTTTCATTTTAATATATTTAATATGATATTGTATTTTAGTTTAATATTATAATTTATTATATTTATATGATATTATATTTTAATTTATTATATTTTATTTTAATATAATATTTTACTATATTGTATTGTATTGTATTGTTTTGTATTTTAATAATATATTTTATATTATTTAAGTTTAATATTATATTTTATTATATTTTTATGATATTATATGTCAAATATTAAGCTGTTATTAAATTTAGTATGAGAAACTAAGTAAATGCTACTTAGTTTAATAGTTCTATTATATCATGTTATTTTGTTTTAATTTGTTTTTATTTATTAATTAAAAACTAAGTAAATAGAACTTAGTTTATTTTTGGTTAACTAATTACAATAAATATTTTTCTATTCTCATTCTATTTTAAATTTTTTAAATATTGGTTTTAAATTTTATTATATTATATTATAAAATTTTAGTATGTATTTTAATTTCTAATGTTGTATTTCTAACATTTTAATTTAATATTTTTGAGTCTTTAGTATATGGGATAGAGCTACAAAGCATAGTGAGTAGTATCTTGCTTCTTGGATAACTATATAGTGTAATATCCTTTATATAGACATCCCAACTTGGTGGTGAAAGGTGATTAATTAATTATTCGGTAATTGTAAATTGTCCCCTTAAGTTATGCCGCTTTTGCAATGTACTATTACTATATATATTAACACCCAATCTATATACCAAATACATAATATTTGGATATGATCAAATTCAAAAAATATTAACACACCCAATCTATATACCATATATATTACTATATATATTAACACCCAATCTGCAAAAATATTACTATATATATTAACACCCAATCTATATATATACCACATTCACAATATTTTGTAATATACTATTACTATATATATTAACACCCAATCTATATACCACACCCAATCTATATAAAGTAACACCCAATCTTAAATATCTGATAGATTACCACATTCACAATAATTTATAGTAAAAAAAAGAGAGAAGTAAATCTATATACCACATTCAACATTAACCTTCAAATTCAGAAAACTCTAAAAATTCTTACATAGTTAGGGTTACCTGTGCGGCGTCGATTTGGGCAGCGGTGGCGGCGACGATGGTAGTGGTGGCGGCGACGGGTGGCGTCATTCTTCTCTTCCCCCCCTTCTCCCACTTCTCTCTATTTTGCTCCCTCTTTTTTTTTTTTCCTTCGCCTGTTGTGTCGAGCGAATGCCTGATACTGATTACATTAAATTTGATCAGCGACCGCATGCGGTCGCTAATTTTTAATGACATGGACTTATCAGCGACCACATGCAGTCGCTGATGTTAAGTGATCGCACAAAACCTTCGCGCCAACATTTCACGCCAATTTTTGGGAGGCAAATTTATGCTAGCGACCGCTCAATGATCAAGAGATGCTTCAATGATCCGCATGCGTCGCCGATATAATATAACGACTAGAGTAAATCACGACGCATATGTTTGGTCAAGCATTATTATTAATATCATCATGACCGACAAAGTGATCATTGATAGTCGTGGTCGCTGTTAGGCCTTTTTCTTGTAGTAAAAGAGACATCACGCAATCAACTGAAAAATGTTCTACGTATTGTAATACTGTTGACCATGTAGAAAAAAATACAAATCACAAAGAGAAAAATTGAAGTAGGAGGGCCAAACACTAAAATAACAAGGTTAATTAACCCCAAGAACCCATACAAAATTGGGACTTAAAAAAAACATACAAATCTCAAAGAGAAAAACTGAAGTAGGAGGGCCAAACACTGAAATAACAAGGTTAATTAACCCCAAGAACCCATACAAAAAAGAAAAAGAAAAAAAATAGTAATTGTATTTCAATAAGAATTTCTCATATAATTCACTAAGCTAGCTACCCTAATATTAGACCAATAAGATTTACCCAAATAATTGATATTTCCAATAGGTCTTGGAATTTCTGAAATGGACCAATTAAAAACTTTAAAAAAAGTTCAATAGGTTGATTTTTTTTTTTAAAAGTTTAGTGAGATAATGCTTAAAACACAACGACAATGAAGTATTTATCCTTTTTTCCATTTTAGGTTTAATTTATAATGGAGGACTTGCAAATGAGGCAATTCTTGTAATATCAGCGACAAATATATAACATAAGAAAGATTTTTATTTTATTTTCCAAGGTCAACATGCTTAATATTGTTGACTTCAAATTGTTCTCAATTTTGACTAATGTGAACGCATACTACGCTATGTCTTCATGTTCATTGTTCTTTTTCTTCTCTGTTTGTGGAAAATGAATTTATAATGTTTTTACTCTTGGGGCTGATTCTCTTTGTCCATTATGCAATATTTGTAATCATGTACTCATGTCTTGTGGTTTTTTGAAGGCTGTTTGGTCTTGTCGGTCCTTTGTATGAGCTAAGTTACAATTTTATTTGTACACAAAGACAGGCGTGACAATTGTGTCGTGTCAAAATTCGTGTATACATGTTTTATACGAGATTCATTGTGTTCGTGTCGAAGATCGATACGTGTTTAAAATGATATTTATGGCACACACCTATTTATGATATCAACTAGTTTATGAATCTCGTATTTTGTCATCGTGTCAAGTCAAAAATTGTCGTCTCTACACAAAACGATGAGTTAAGGTATATAAAATAAAGAGTAAGTCTATCATTTAGTGGAGTCTGCCAATATATTAAAAAAAGTACTCCATCTCTTTATGCGATCTTGTGGGGGTCTCCAAAGATAAATTTGAATTTTTTTTTTTTTACTCTCTTTCTTATACTTTATTTTTTTCTTAATGTGTGAAAAATATATTATGTAAAGGATGATGGAAGGAGTTTTAGAGTTTTAATTCTAAGAATACATTTCATCTATTAGAGAGGAAACTTAGTATAAACATATCATCTTTGCAATACAGAATTTTTACCACTAGGCATATGTAACATTTTGTAACATGAATAAGTTAAATTGACTTTCCAATAATTAAGGATAATATAATTTTCTTGACATATGTATAAAATTTGAATGTGCAAGGATGAATATGTTAAACAGCCAACAATCAGTTAGTTTAAAAGATTTCTCCAACACCCAAATCAAGACTTCAATTAACAAATATATATGCATTGAAATAATATTCCAAGTTCCAGATTCCGGTAGTAATGTGAATCCAAACCACCAGCCCCGGCTAAGATATGGGAAAGTCATCGAGATTCCAATGCAAAAATGAAACGAAAGTCTGTCGGAATGCTCATTCCGAACCATTTTAAGATACAAAACAACCAAAAGCAGACATTTCAATTGATCGCATCGATCAACATCAAACACAACTTAGGACCAAAAAGCAACTATGCCATATATCCAGGCAGTTATCCTTAAAAACAACTATATATATATGCATATGAATGAGGAACATTTCGACTTGATCACTAAATAATCAGTACCATGACTAAAAAGACAGAGAGCATCATTACATGTAGCAGGAATTGAAATCAAGGGCCAAGAAATCATCACTCACCCATAATAATAATTGGTTCTATGAACTCACACCCATTAATCTTCCCTATATTATGACTCATCTTATGTTCTCTATTCAAATGTCTGCGCAACTACAGGGAGATGGGAGGATGTGCAGAATGTAAGGGGGGAAATGGACCTAAACAACGTAAAGAAGAAGCCCGCTTGCAGTTGGGTCAAGTAGAAAAACAAAGCGAGTTCAATTGGGATAGGAGACCAGTCTCACCCACAAACTGAAGGAGCTCAAGAAGAAGATTAAAGCAGTTGGTTATGTCCCTGACACAAGCTTTGCATTGCATGATACTGATGAAGAACAAAAGGAGCAGTCTTTGGAACCACAGCGAGAGACTTGCACTTGCATATGGTTTGATCAGTACCTGTTTACAAGTTTGTGAGCAGTATTGTTTGAGCAGTACCTGTTTACAAGTTTGCATATGGTAGTGTTGTGTGAAGCTAGTGATAAGCTTTAGTGAGAGTTATGTAGTTACTTTTTGACCAATTACTGTTGGGTTATAGGCACCAGCCCCGGCTGAGATATCACCTCCACCACCGCTCCTTGTACTAACCCCTCTCAGCTCACGTACTATGTCAGAAGAAATTATCACTCACCCTTGGTTCTATGAACTCACACAATCTTCCCTATATTAAGCGAACCTTCAAGTATAAAAATTCAGACTCCATTACTAATAGTTTGAAACATTAATAGAGTTTAATGGAGTGTAATTGCAAAATATATATATATATATATATATATATATATATATATATATATATATACACACACCTGCAAACCAAGCGTCCGGAATTTCTGGCATGACCTGTCCACAAAAATCAAATCACTGAGGCCAATTAACCGGATGAAAAAACAAATACTAGTAAGTTAAAACAGAGTCCAAACCTGATCAATGCCATCTCTAGTTGCAAGAACAATACACTGAGGCCAGTACTTAAGTAGACATTTCAATTGATCAAATTGATCAACATCAAACACATCATTACTCACCCATAATTGATCAGTACCATGACTAAAAAGACAGAGAACATGATTACATGAGCAGGAATTGAAATCAAGGGCCAAGAAATCATCACTCACCCATAAGCATTGCAACCCAACCCTGTCCACAGAAATCAATTCACAAATACTAGTAACAAGACGGAGAAAAATTAAGCCAAGAATGAATCCCAAGTCAGATCAAGAAAAAAATTAATAATCAAGAATCAAATTGTAAAAGATATTAAACAAACAACAAATTAAAGATATGAAGAGAGAAGAAAAATTAATAATCAAGTACTGAACTGAAGCATTGCAACCCTTAGTTTGAAAGAGTTTAATTACCATGAATACAACTACTGAACTGAAGCATTGCAACCCAACCCTGTCCACAGAAATCAATTCACAAATACTAGTAACAAGACAGAGAAAAATTAAGCCAAGAATGAATCCCAAGTCAGATCAAGAAAAAAATTAATAATCAAGAATCAAGAATGGCAATTGAATAAATAGGAATAGGAAAGAACAAATTAGCTCGGGTGGTACTCGCTGCTATGAAGATGTGAGCGATGATCGTCCATGCATGGCAGCGAAGCACCACACGAACTAACTTTTTCTACCTCTCCTTCAACGTCTCCTCTCCTCTCCTCATAATCTAATAGTTCTCATCTCTCTCTCTCTCTCTCTCTCTCTCTCTCTCTATATATATATATATATATATATATATATATATATATTAAAAATCTTATTTGAGATGGAGTAAAATCTTATTAGGATTAAGATTATTTATATTTTGAAATAATCTTATTTAGATTTGGATTAGGATAAATAAAATTAATTACTTTCTTAATTTGTATGTTTCCTATTAAGACATCAATTAGAAAGGATGGAAGGGGTAAATTACTCCTTTCATTCCTCCACAAAAGATTCCCATCTTGATTTTCAAAATTAATTTGTTAAATTCTAAATTCGATATCAAATCATTTGAATCTGGTTATAACAATTGTAGGTATTGTAAATTTCTTAAAAGTCAAATTACAAAATTGTTATTCAAACTTATATAAATTACATTAATCTTAAAATATAGGATTTCTCAAAATGAGTTCTAAAAATTAAAATAATACCTTTTTTTATGAATCCTACTATGTATTAGGATAAATTTACGCCGAATTATAATGGTGAAGTTTATTAATACATGATATTACTACGAATTATAGAAGGTCCCCACGTATTACATATATCTCCAAAATATAATCAATCAAAAAATCAGCGTAAATATTCGCAATATATATATATATCATTTTCTTATTTTTATTAGGTTTTCTAAATGAAAACGTGTTTGAAACCATTATCAATTGCACTTACCCACCACAAAATAACATATTTTAAAGGGAATTATACACCGATTAAGGGTTTTATGAACTTGTCAAACAAAGGTCACATACTTTTGTATATAAAAAAGGCCTCATATATAACACTGTAAAATAAGCAAATAGTTCGGTTTTGATTTGTACTTGCTCGACTAAATGTTCGATTCGAGCTCGATTCGAAATATAAATGATTCAAATATGAGTAAATTTTAAAGTTCAATAAATTAAATTATTCGAACATTCTCAAATTATAATTTTCTATTAATACTCGGATTATATTCGTTCGAAAAGTTCAAATTGATCGGACTCGATTCGAGATCGCGGTCGACTCGGTAACTAAATGTGCTTTAATCAAACTTCATTTTATACTCGTTAAATTTTTGTTGGAAATGGGTTTGACAAGGATAAATATTAAAGCATTTTGAGACTTAATTTAATGTGGGAATTTTCTGAAATACAGAAGATGTAACATTGATTTTCTAGGGACAATAACTTTGGAAAAATATACATGAATTAGTACTAATAGTGTTTAGTTTTTCTAGGGAATCAAGAGGAGTTGGACATGAATTAGTACTAATAGTGTTTAGTTTTTCTAATTCAAAGGCGCCACGTCAGCTTTGTAACGGACAACTCAGCAGCTGATGTGTATCGTTTCGTTGAAAGTCAAAGTTTTTATCGGTTTTTTTAATTTTTTGTTAGAAAAGTCGAGTACAGTGAGTTGACTGTAAGAAAAAAAAAGTTTAGTTATCCATCTGTAAATTGACCTATAGTACAGTGACTGAAAAAGCATTTAACCCGAATCAAGAGTGAAGTTTTTCTGAAAAAGAGCAGAAGCTGAATTATCATTCACTGGACTTTGTATTCGACTTCATCACTAAATGAGTTCCATGACTAAAAAGACACAGAAACATTATGAATTTAACAATTAACATCATTACATGAATACTCATCAGCAGGAATTGAAATCAAGGGTCAAAATAGAATGGGAAGGTTGAACAAACAGACTACAAACTGCTGCTGCTGCTGCCTCCCAGCATAACAAACAGTTGTAGCAGCCCGTCTCTTAAAACTACTAGCTAGCTACTTTAGAATTTCAGTACTTAACTGCAAGTTTCTGTTATAGAATTCCAAGAGAAGAGTAAACATTAATCATAGCTACTTGGTTTTTTACATGACATGAGCAAAAATACATATAGCTATTCTGCATATTAGGCCTTTAAACTTTTTGATATGGATAGTATAAATGTTTGCAAACAAAAAATTAGTTCTAGCAGTGTTTAGCTTTTCTAAATCAATAGTGAAGTTTTTCTAAATCAATCAATGAATCAATCATGAAAAAGACCAGAAACTTAATTATCATTCACTGGACTTCAGGATGGCGGCTGCAGGCTCTGGTTCTGGTTCAGCTTCTCTTTGTTGGGCCTCGAACAGTTATGCCTGACTTCACCTCGGGCTCCTCCGTGAGCGAGGACAGCTTGACCATAGCACGGGCAAAATCCTTCTAAAGGCAAAGGCATCTGACGATACTCCCTTACAACTTCGGCTGTCCTATCATCAAACATGAGCTGATTGTCTCGTGAGAGTAACCCTCTTCCTTTTACCAGATTCGGTAGTAATGTGAATCCAAACCACCAGCCCGGCTGAGATATCACCTCCACCACCACTCCTACTAACCTGGCATCGCCCTCTCAGCTCGCTGTACTATGTCAGAAGAAATTGTTGGGTCCGGCTGTCCCGTGCCCAAGAAATTATCACTCACCCTTGGTTCTATGAACGCACACCCAATCTTCCCTATATTATGCGAACCTTCAAGTATAAAAATACAAACTCCATTACTAATAGTTTGAAACATTAATAGAGTGCAATTTATCTTATCTTATACATTATTAATGGAGTGTAATTGCAAATATATATATATACCTAGAAGTGCAACAGTTTCTCTGGCAGTGAATCCCCTGAGCCCAAACAAACGAAGTGTCTCGCTGATATTTCCATTGGGTCTTGGAATTTCTGCCATGGCCTCGTCAAAGAAAGATCCTATGCTGTCTCGTCGCCCAGTAAGAACCGGATAAAATGGACCACTAGTCTGTAATCACCACCAAAAAATGAATACAATGTACTATAGGATATGTACGTAGAAGCAAAGGAAATCAGTACGAGAGATAGAGATAGAGAGACTATATCAGTTGAAACAGAGTCCAAACCTGAGCAATGCCATCTCTAGTTGCAAGAACAATGATGTCCGCACATGACACTACTCCCGGACAAGCCCTTTCCAGCTCCTGTTTGATCCTTTCTACATAGTCAAATCCTTTAAGAGTCTGGTTAGGAATGGCCTGACGTTCAACGGTGCTATCATTTCCGTTGGCAGCCAATAGAACTGAAGCATCGCAACCCTGTCCACAAAAAATCAATTCACTGAGGCCAGTTAACCAGATGAAAAACAAATACTAGTAACAACAACAATCCAAATCGCCTCAACAACAATCTAAAAGAAGAGTCATCCAAATTATAAGAATATTTAACAAAATACCAAGAAAACGGACAATAGAATCGTATTCATTGAATTAAGATGCCACGGACAAAGTTGATTATATCAACACTGCTACATAATGAAACATTTCAAAAGTATTCAGAAGTTTACCATTAACAAAACAAAGAAAATCAAAAACTAAAATCCCAAGTCAATATAAAACAACAAAAATAGGAAGAGAGAAGAAAATTACAGTAGTTGCTCTCAATCAGACCATCCAAGGAAAAAGGCAAAAATAATCAAGAATCAAATTGTAAAACAGAAGGACAGGCAATTGAATAATACACAAATAACAGTCAATCCAAATATGATAATCAAACAAACACCCCATTTAAGAACAACATTGGTACTTGCAATTAAGGGTTTTAAACGGAAGAAACAACCTTACTGTAAGAACCCATTTCAAATACAGAGTGAACTAATTGAATAGTAATAGTGAATCAAGAACAAATTGAATAGTAGCAAATGTGATAATCCAACAAAACCCCATTGAAGAACAACATTGGTAATCGAAATTAAGGGTTTTAAACAAAAGAAACAGTTAGGCATTACAATAGTGAATCAAGAAATTAGAAGAGTTAATACACAGACAGATATTGAAGGGTGAGAAAATGGGTTTTTAGGAACTCCACAGTTTCTGGCAATTGAATAATACCCAAATAACAAGTCGAGACAAATATACAAAAACCCCATTGAAGAACAACATTGGTACTTGAAATTAAGGGTTTTAAGCAGAAGAAACAACATTACCGTAAGAACACATTTCAAGAAAGACAAAGCAAACTGAATAGTGTTAGTAAATCAAGAATTTAGAGAAATTAACATAAAGATCTTGAAGGGTAAGAAAAAGGGATTTAGAAAACCTGTATAAAGCAGTCATGAAACATAAGACGCAATAACTGAGCAGGAGCTCGCGTCTCTTCTGCCATAACACGATTGACGGATGCCCACACTATCATCTCTGCCTCTGGGCACTTTTCTCTGTAGAAATCAAATCTGAGGGTCTCCTTATTGCTTTGTTGCAGAAATAACCCATCAGAGTCGCCGAATAGTTCGTCTGGCGCTTCACTGGAATTCAACCTCGAAATTGACAACAAAGTTGTCAACCCCATGAAGCAAATCGTCGCCATTATCACCGGAATCATCTTATGCGTGATTACTCCACGACTCGGCATCATCGCAAGAAGACGAAGAACAGTGGAGGAAAGGATGGGATTACGCGGGAAGAAAAGAAAAAGGCCCGGGGGTATATATAGGCGGTAGCTAATATCCACCGACTAAACTTACTTTGATCCTTTTTTTTCTTTTAAACCTTTCTTAATTTCATTTTCAAAATTTAAACTTTTGAGTTTTTTTTTTTTTCATATTTACTCTTAAATTCATGAGTCGCGGTGATAATTGATAAAAACATGACGACTTGTTTAAATTAATAAAATATATAAATAATTGATTGATGTGTGTACTCATATATTCAAATTAAAAGTATACATAACTTAAGTTAATGTACCAAACTACTAATTTATTTTAATCAGTTACTTAAGTTAATTAACTAAGTGTCTCTCAAAATAATACAAGTTATTTATTGAATAAAATTATTTTTAATTTATTTTATATAGTAATTATAAAATATACTTTTTAAATTTAAATTGACTTACTACTATTTATTTTGTTTAAAAAACAAATGATTATGTATCAAATATAATTGTCAAATACTCACAATTGAGTGTTTATTAAGTAATTCTTTTGTTATTTTTAATTTAATATTAAATTTTTATATAGTTTCAAAATTAATATTTTTAATAATTAATTATTTGTATTTATATATGTATTTTTAATTAGAGTTACGATTCTTATTATCTACTGGTCATTCATTTAAGACTCGCTCTATTGTCATTCATAATTTGTTTAATCTACTTTTAGTTTTAGTACCAATTTTTTTGTCACAAAAAACACTATCGATAATAACTTCACATGCAAACAGCTCCATTACTTCTAGCCATAATATAAAAGAGGAAAAAAAAATAAGGCATGCCTTCAAAATTTGAATTTAAAGCCGTAAAATGAGCAAATAGTTCAAGCTTGATTCAAACTCGTTCGACTAAAAGTTTGATCAAGTTCGACTTAAAATATAAATGAGTTAAATATGAGCAATTTTTAAAGTTCGATAATTTACTCGAACCTTCTCAAATTGTAATTTTTTATTAATACTTAGATCATATTCGTTCGAAAAGTTCAAATTACTCAGGTTCGATTCGAGATCGTACTCGACTCGAGAGCTAAACGAGCTTCAATCAAACCTTATTTATTTGTAAATATTTCGTAAGTTTGATTTCACAACAACACAATCAACTGTTAGTGCGATTTTGGCATGCTGTTTTGATAATTTCGTCAGGTGTACAAAATTTGGCGTCTATTATTTATGGGTGTGCTTGGAATGATCAGCTTTTGGAAACCTTGAAAATTTTCAATCAAATAAGAAGATTGAGTAAGGATCTGGATTGGATTGCTCTTGTGGGTGTTCTAAGGTGTGACGCCCCCAAAATAGGTCCACATAACCCATTCTGAGTCGCCAAATACATGGTACAGAAAATAACTACAACTTCATTATTACAATTGCCGTGCATAATACGACAACACATATATTGTGAGTTTAAATACAATATTATCTTCTAGACAATATCCAAACTCAAATAAGTCCTCGTTACAATTATTGATACACTATTTTACAAAATAGTGAGGACTGCTAAAACCACTGCCTTGAAACATCACTCTACACTCCGACTAGTTCCCGCTATATTCTCACCTCCTGAGAAGAAAAATGGAACAAAAAAGAAAAGGGTGAAATCAACTAGCCCAATAAAGAATATTATGACTAAGATAATGTAGAACAAATTATCCTTAGCCTTCAACAGGGGAAAATCTGATAGAATACAATAGACAACAAGTTTTAGATCAACAAATGCAGCGGAAACAACAATTCATTAGAAGAGTTAAGTAGAGAATGAAGTCTACTATCTTCTATGATTTAAAAGCCCATCATCAATATTTTATCCTTGTAACATCAATCAATATACATCTTGAATCAAATATTCATCTTTGCACTACGGGCCAAAGATATTCATTTGTATCACCAGTTGGTCATGTTTATATCAACACCTGTTCATCTTTGCACTACGGGCCAAAGATATTCATCATGTAATCGTTCATCTTTGCACTATAAGCCAAAGATATTCATCATGTAATCGTTCATCTTTGCACTATAGGTCAAAGATATTCAGTTATATCACCATTTAGGACTGAGGATGATGAAAATATTTTAAAGAAAACGAATCCAGTGAGATAAAAGATCAAAGATTAGGGATTTGTACGTTAGTTTATCCAAGTTTCAAAAATACTCCATAATAATCAATTGTGGAGCAAAATTCAAGAATAAAGATCAAAACATGGATACAATCAAAGATAGTAACCATAATAAATAACTTGGACAAAGAAAAGAAAATTTAATTTTTCTGTAAATAGTGTCGTATAAGTGAATAGTGTTGTATACGTGATCTTCTACAAAATTTAATTTTTGTGTTGACAGCATCGCACTCGTTCCCGCATATGATCTTCTACTCAATGCGTCAGCTACCATGTTCGCTTTTTCATAATGGTATTGAATGGTATGGTCGTTATCTTTCAATAACTCTAGCCAACGTCGTTGCCGCATATTGAGTTCTTTTTGGGTGAAGAAATATTTGAGGCTTTTATGATCTGAATATATCTCCACTTTCTCCCCATATAAATAGTGCCTCCAGATTTTTAATGCGAAAATGACTACTGCCAACTCTAGATCATGAGTAAGATAATTCCTCTCATATTCTTTGAGTTGTCTTGAGGCATAGGCTATGACTTTCCCATGTTGTATGAGAACACATCCTAAACCTTTTCCTGAAGCATCGATGTAGATGACAAATCCCTCCGAACCTGATGGTATTGTCAAGACAGTGAAAATGAAATTCCTCTTGAGTTCGGAAACTCTTCTCATATTCCATTTCCATTCGAATTTTGTATCTTTCTGAGTCAGCCGAGTTAATGGAGTAACGATTCGAGAAAATCCTTCAATGAATCTCCGATAATAACCAGCTAAGCCCAGAACAAGTTAATGTTTTTCATAATTAGAGATATGTAGAGATGAATTTAGTGGGGTTGAAATCGTGGGAGAGAGGTTGAAATCCAAAACAAGTTAATGTTTGATCCATTGTCAGTAGATTTCGGCGATGGTGAACCGCAAGAAACGAACCGTCGAATAGCTCTACAATGCGACTGTGATGATTAAAGAAATCGAAGGCATGTAATTTATCTTTCCAATCCTGATTAATTTTCGTTAATTTCAATTCTTTTTCATAATTAGAGATATGTGGAGATGAATTTGTGGATTTTTTAAATAAATTTATTAGTTTCCCAAAGACGGAGAGATTCCTGCGTCGGACAAACTCCGGAAAGCGAGCAAGTCTCTCGCCGACTGGGAGAAAAACTCGTGAGGTCTCCCCAAGCTGAGAGGCTTTGAAGTTCGTGAGCCGGACGTTCTTATCCGGGAGCTCGCCGAGGCGATTGTTAGGATTACGCCGCGTGGAAAGATATCGAGCGTTGGAAAGGTTGTTCTTCGCACGATCTACGCCGTTGGACTGGTTACAGTGTTTGTTGCCGGAATAGCGGTCTCGGCTCTGTACGGACTTCTCGGAATAACAAAGTTACATGTTTCGGCCGAGTTTTTGTGGGCCGGCTCGATAAACGCCCTACAGTCGGCGGTTTTTAACGATTGATGACGTGGTAACGCGTGCGAGTGTTTTGCGTGAGCTCATCGACGGTGGTGTTTTGATGGAAGATGAGGTGGTCAAAAAGGAACGGTTGAAGAGCGCCGTTAAGGAGCTGAGGACGGTAACGGATAGTTTGTTAGAGGGGTTGGACGGTTTAGCTGACGAAGTTAACGAGATGTTTCGTAACGTTTTGAGTACTCAAAACGGCGTGTTAAAAAATTATAGGGTGGGTCCACATAAGAAACAACTAAAACGAAACTAATGGCTAATATTGTAGTTGACCGTTGCACCATATGTTTACGTAAGAAAGTTGAAATATATTGTGGTATTCCTGCTAAATTGTGTTCGTTACTGATAAATTTACAATAAAAATAATTTATAACGATATTTTTTATGTAAAAATATTAAATTTTAAAAAAGAATTAGACAAAACATTCAATTATGATCCAATATATTAATTTTTAATTCACAAAAAAGAGTACAAAACCTTAAATTACATTACATTGGTTTGGATGATTCCATCGCAAATGATAAAAAATAGAATTGGTCAATTTTGGGATAAGATTGATATAATTAATCTAAGCTAAGCTATTCTATTGAGGCAGTTCATTAAAGGTGTTTGCTCACGTTTCCCAACAAACACGAACATAACCACTCAATTCGTTGTTGTTGTAGTGACGAATCATCACACCCACTTTTGACAGATCTTCCTGTAAAATAATATATAAACTAAATACAAACTCGCGCGTTGCGGCGGAATTATTCAATTTTTTAATAATAAATGTGTACGTACAATTAATAAATTAAAATATAATAAGAAAATAGTAAATTATTGTGCGATATCAAATTTTACACAGAAAAACAAATGAATATACATTGCAGGGGTGTAAAATCTCAACTTTTACGAATAAAGATGAATTTTTCTATAAATATCATTTTTGAATATTAAGGTGTGAATTTGTTATAATGTTATAGTTGTGGGTAATATTTATAAATTTTGCAAAGTAAGCAAGTTGTTATATAATATTCGATTGGTGAGGGGAATATTTGTTTTAATGAGGAATATTTCGTGCAATAAGACAATCATTGCTAATTCCCATAATGGAATTAGTGTCTGGAGTTAGAAAAGCGGCACGAAATATCTTTCTATAAAAATAGCGAAAGTTTTATCATTAATTGTGACGCCCTAAAATAGGTATACATCACCCATCTTGAGTGCCAAAATACATGGTATAAAATTCAACTACAACTTAATTATACAACGATCGTGTAAAATACGACTAAACATATCTTTGTGAGTTTTAATACAAATATTGTCATCTAGACAATATACAAACTCAATGGGGTCCTCATTACATTTATTATCACACTATTTAACGAATAGTGAGGACTACTAATACTATCATCCGGTCCATCGTCTCTCGTTCCCGACTTGTCCCGGCCTATATTCTCATTTCACAGAAGAATGGTGAAAGAAAAGGTGAGCTCAAGTGGCCTAAGAAGAAAAATTATGACTAAGATAATGCGAGAATAAATTATCATTAGCCTTAAATGATGTTAAATTGATACAATATAACAAACATCAAGTTTAGCTGCAGATGAAACAAGCAATCCATTAGAAGAGTCAAGTAGAGAATAAAATCTACTATCTTCTATGATTTAAAAAGTTTTTCATGACTTTTATCGCTGAGACTCAGCTTAATAAATAATCCACATCGTCGAGTCACCCCTGCACTACGACAAAAGATATTCTTTAGTATCACGACCACAATTATCCATGCATTACGGGCCAAGAATATTTGTGTATTCAATAATGGTC
Organism: Panax ginseng; assembly: GCA_020205605.1. Lineage (NCBI taxonomy): Eukaryota > Viridiplantae > Streptophyta > Magnoliopsida > Apiales > Araliaceae > Panax > Panax ginseng. Next base: position 131,645,609 of record CM035138.1, read on the forward strand.
GTGATCATGCCAACAACTCGTCCATCAATGCACTACACGGGCCAATGAGGACTTTTATCACATCATTTGTAACATTACTATTCAGTGATTACACCGAATAATCCACGGTCATAATCATACCAAGTCCATCTATGCTTCTGAATACGGATGACTTTCAAAAAAATATAAACATGAGGATGATGACAATGATATAAGAATTCAATAAAATAAGTTCAGAATTAATTTATTCAGAACTAATAACGCCCAAATTGTCAACATGATCTTGCTTTTTAGAGTAAAATTCAAGAATGCTCAGAAGAATATTTCCATGAAAAGATACTGGATGAAGCGCAAATATCAAGGATATTCCACTAATTTCATGGAGTATAGAAGTCAAAGTTTTAACCAACTGAGTATAATAAAGAATAGAATAACAAAAGAAATCACCATGCATGCTAAGACTTGATGTATGTAAAGTTATTCCAATGAATAATAAGTAGCGGAAAAGTCGGTGAGAAATTCTTGACCGGCGTGATGTTCCAAACAGAATAATAAAGATTTTAATCGCTTGTATTTTATACAAATAATATATTATAAAGTTAAATAAAATAAATATATTCATATATTTTGGTGATGTACCATTAAAAGAGTTTAATGTGTAAATTGAATGAGTTATAATTAATATATTTATTTAATATTTTGTAATTGTTCATACATTAATTATTGAGACATTAATTTTATTACCGTTTATTTAATATATTACCGTTGCATTTAATATGTTACTGTTGCCATTGCTTTCCTTTGTTATATAAAAGGGAAAGGCTGGTCTTTAAAATAGAGATGAAATCTTATTTACAGGGAAAGTATCATATATATTATATACAATTAATGTCATGCAATATGTCACTGTAGCATGCTTTCATAGAGCTTTATTATTTAAAGTTGTTGTCTCATAGATATATACCGACCAATCCTTTATATGTATAAATATATATATAAAAACAGTGAGTTTATATATATATATATATATATTTGTATTTTCTCGGTACAATTATTTAAATTTGAGTAAGAGAAATTAGAAGTTGTTCATGGGTCATTCAACTATTTCAAGTGCTGATTAGTTGGGTGAAGAGCCGTTGAATCCTGGAGTAGGAATTTGTCGTTGACCTTAAGCAGAGAAAAGTTCTCCGAGGCGAAATTTCTCTTAAGGACAAATCGTTACTGCGCCTCTGCTCAAAACTATTCGCTCTAAATCGATAAGTTTATTTCTGCCCTTCTTTTATTTGATAGTTGAATCCTATATTTTGTTCGTATTTATCCAACAATCTTAAGTAGAAATTTTGGATTCTTATATGTTCATATATTTGTTAAGAAAACAAGTACGAACTTAGAAAATAACTTGTAAAGTGATTAGTATTTGAAGTTTCTAATACTTAGTGAAGGTGCAAATGAGAACAAAATTATTTTATGATGGACTAAAATAAAATAAAATTATAATAATAATAAAAAAAAACAATAACTCTGACTTCTGAGAGCAGGGAATCTCATTATTCTATGTAAGTCTTTTAAGACCCAAAAATTCAAGACAAATGTCTTCTTACTACTATTGATTGTAAAATACTGTTTGACTTGTTTGATGAAAATAGTATATGATTTTCACCTTTGGAGAATTAACAGAGTAATAAGAATAAGACATTTACTTGGATTATATTTGTCTACTAGAGTTGGTGCCTAATAAATTGGTGACAAAGTCATAGAGCAACTCATGGTCCTTATAACACCGCATGGTCCTTTATAATGCTTTCCGATTTCGGTCTTCATTGTGCAACATAAAATCTCATAATAGTCCAAGTTTAACTTTCAAATTGTTCACGCTTTTACACTATATTGATGAACAATGAACTGATGATTATATAGATTCAATATATCTAACTTGATTACTGTATCTTGAACTGAATAATATTTGTATGACATTTTTTAATGTGATTTATCCTTTTGAATAAAAGAATCGTAAAAGTGATACAAATATAAATGTGCATATTCTTAAAATTCTTTAAGTTATTACTAAGTGATGTTGAGTGACAAGTTAGCTGAAAAGGATAGGAAAGTTAATTGCACATCTTCAGAAAGTTAATTGCACATCTTTAGAAAGTATTGTAAATTGGAATGTTAGCATGCAAAGAGCATAAAACTTGATTATTCCTCAAGTAGTCATCTCTTTAGAAATAAAGTGCTTGAACTTATTTTCAAAAGCAACGTAGTTGACACCCAGTTGTAGGATTGGGACTACAAAAAGCAAAAACGAAAGTTATCTAATGTGAATGAAAGATTACATGCACTGCATTTGTTATTATTGTTGAGAATCTACTATTAATTGAGGTGTGAAGATTCCAACTATGGATACTTTCTGTGATGCCTCTTCTCTGCTCTTTCTACTCTTTTCAACCGTTGGGGTGCGTACCGAGTGATCTGGACTGTTTATTGCGTGATGATTTTTTAGGACATGTGAATTACTTGAGAATTTTAAAAGATGTTAAAATTTCAAATAGTAAGAAATTTTAAGTGTGTGGAAGCCAAAACAACTAAAAAGACATGTCTATCAATATTAGTTAGAGAGTCTGAACCTCTCAGTTTAATTCATTTAGACGTAAGTGATATGTCTAGAAATATCTTAAAGTGTGGGGGTGTCTTGCTAAGGTAATGTTACCTGACCCTAAAAAAAAGAGAAGAAAAATTGGTTCTAAAACTGCTAATCAAAATAGGTATACATCACCCATTCTCAAAGTTGTCAATACATGGTATGTAAACAACTACAACTTTATTATTACAACAAGAAACTGTGAGTTTGAATACAAATATTATCTTCTAGATAATATCTATACTCAAATAAATCCTCATCACATTTATTGATACATTATTTTACAAAATGGTGAGGACTACTAAACAACTCTCTCTAGAACCTTCATTCCATACCCCGACTGCACTCGCTATATTCTCGCCTCCCGAGAAGAAAAAATGGAACAAAAAGGAAAAGGGTGAGCTCAACTAGCCCAAAGAAGAATATTATGACTAAGATAATATACAACAAATTATCGTTAGTCTTCAACAGAAAAATCTAATAGAATACAATAGACAACAAGTTTTAAATCAATATTCGCAAATGAAATAATAATTCATTAGAAGAGTTAAGTAGAGAATGCAAACTACTATCTTCTATGTATGAATTTAAAAGTTCATCGCCTCATCTTTTATCCCCGTAACATCAATCAATATATATCTCGAATCAAATATTCATCTTGCACTATGTGCCAAAGATATTCATCATTGGTCATGTTCATCTAAACACTGCTCATCTTTGCACTACGGCCAAAGATATTCATCGAAATCATTCATCTTTGCACTATGTGCCAAAGATATTCAATAATATCATCATTTAAGACCGAGGATGATGAAAAATATTTTTAAAGAAACGAATCCAAAGGAAACAAAATGACAAGGATTAAGGATTAAGGATTAAGGATTCGATTTTGTTTTATCCATGTCCAAAAATACCTCAAAAATAATCATAGTGGTGTAAAATTCAAGAATGATCAAAACATGGATACAATCAAAGCTAGTATCCACAATAGATATTTTAGATTTAAAAGGAAAATTTTCATTTTTTCGATGAATAAGGTCAGATTCGTGAATAGTGTCGATATACGTGAATAAGGTCGATACGTGAATAAGAATCTCGACACCAAAAGTTCCAAATTTGATAAAAACTTCAGATCAATATTTCAAAGATAATGATATTGAAGAAATAATATCATTACTTTAAAAAAATAATATCCCTTACCTCGAAAAGATCAAGATTTCTAGTTAAAAACACCTGGATATAAAGTTATGACTTGAACTTGCAGACCAGATAGCAAAAATACTCAAAATATACTCAAAATACTCACAAGAATACGCCGATAATATAGAGAGAAAACTTCAGCTTTCGTGTGATTTTCAATTCTAACCTAAAGACCCTATTTATAGGAAAATGCTAGTAACACCAAAGTAGAAAATTTAATAAAATAATAAATATATATATATATATATATCAAAATTATATCTACTACCACTCTTGAAATCTGATTTCAAACTCAATAAGCACATGCCACCTTCTAGAAAAAAGTAAGAAAAACGTTTTTCTAATTTAAAATAATTTAAACTTCCAAAATCAATTATTTTGAGTTTCTAACTTCAATAATTCACAATAAATAGCCCTTTTGTCAAAAAATTCAAACTCGCGAATTTTTTATAGGAAATTCAATTTCTACAACTTTACGTAAGAAAGTTTTTCCAAATTCCAAAATGTAAATTGCCCGAAATCCACAAACGGGCGATTTTACAAGCTATAATCAAATTTCAGTCAAGAAATGGGGTCCACCGACACATAAAATATGCTTTAAATATTTTTGGTAACAAAAATACTCCTCCTCCACATATACTCATATATCCCACATTCATCGTAAAAATATCATCATTATTATATTATTAAAATATAATAATATATTTAAATGAATTATTTTATCAGAAAAAGATAAAATTTCAATTTTCAACAATTGTCACATTAAAAATTTTTCCATCTATATCCACATAAAATCAATATTTTCCTCATCATATGAATCAATAATTAATTATTCACAAATAATATTACGTAATCACAATATCGACAACTGTGCAGCTCCTGTGAAAGAGGGGCTTTCCAATAAGAATTTCTCCTCATCATGCGCGCAATTAGTGACCAAACCTCTCCTTAGATGTAACTTTCTAGACATTGCCAATAATGTTATCTAATAATATTATTCAGATAATATGAATTATTGCTTCGATAATGAAAAAAATACCGTAATGACAATTATTCAAACAACAAAGAATATAAAATATCAACGCAGCAATTATTAAATCAATAAAATAAAATATCGAATAAAGAATTTATCGTAACCATTATCGAAGTAGGCTTCTTCACGTAAGAATCAATAATTGGTGCAATACCGTGTGCTACCGTGTGTTAACCAATTTAGTATTTTAACAAAGATAATCAGAATAACTACGCCGCTATTTTTAAACAACTTATATTTGTCGCTTTTCTTCATCCAATCGCTTTCGTTATGGGGCCCCATAAAGATCGCACTACCGTTGCATTTAATATTCCCCGACAAGCAAGAATATTCCACGCACCAAACTAATATTCCCCGACAACAACAATGAATATTTTATAACCACTTGCTTATTTTGAAATATTTGCGTGATTTTACCCATAACTATCCACATTAATCAAATCAACCCTTACTATTTCAAAATAATAAATAGAGAAAATTAAATTTCATTAATAATAAGTTGGGGTCTTACAACCTCCCTCCTTATGAAATTTCATCCTCTAAATCGACGACGACGCACGGTGTTTCAAAAGGTGAGGATACCTCGCTTTCATTTCCGCTTCCAATTCCTGTGTCATTTCCTCTATAAAGCATGATTCCTCCACAAAACTTTAACTTGTGGTATGACTTTTTACAGCGTAGGACATGCTCCTTCCTATCCAAGATCTTCGACAGTACCTCTTCAGACGTTAAGTCTTCTGGCTATCTCGTCCGTTCTAACTCTATAACGTGGTTCGGTCTTTCACATATTTACGTAAGTACATATATGTGAAACACATTATGAAACACGAGACATACTTTGAGGTAACGCGAGTCTATAGCTACATTTCCTACTCCTGGTCAAGAATTTGAAATGGACCAATAAATCGTGGATCGAGCTTTTTTCTCTTCCCAAATCTTGTAACTCCTTCCATGGAGCAACTCGCAACAATACATGATCCCCTATACTAAATTCCACGCCCTTTCGATGAAGATCCGTGATAACTCTTTTTGTCGATCTTGTGCCGCTTTGTATACGCTGTTCGAATCATTGGATCTTTTCGTAGTCATACGCATTTAACTCAGTCCCAACAATGTTGCTTCACCCACCTCATCCCAACATATCGAGAAGCGACACTTTCGGCCCATATAATGCTTCAAATGGAGCCACACCTATACTTGCTCGATAATCGTTGTTGTAGGAGAATTCCACCAATGGTAAATACTTATCCCAACCGCCTTGAAGTCTAGGACATGTAGTCTTAATAGATCTTCAAGAGTTTGAATAGTCCTCTCGATTGTTCGTCTGCTCGAGGATGGTATGCCGAATCAATCAGAACTGCGCTCATAGCTTTTTTTTGCAAGCTAACCCAAAATCTTGAAGTGAATCTTGGGTCACGATCCCAAACTATGGATATCGGCATGCCATGCAACCTCACAATCTCATTTACATATATACTAGCAAGACGCTCAAGGAATAAGTCTCCAGACGGCAAGAAATGAGCAGACTTGGTTAATCTATCAACAATAACCCAAATGGCATTGATGCCTTGAGAAACCGTAGAAGACCCAGAACTAAATCCATGGTAATGTGTTCCCACTTCCATTTTCGAATCTCAAGTGGTTGCAACGGACCCTTAGGTACTAGATGCTCCGCCTTTACACGCTGACAAGTTAAACACATCGAGATAAACTTTGCAATCTCTCTCTTCATATTGTTCCACCAAAATGTATGTCAAGATCACGATACATTTTAGTACTTCCGTGATGGATTGCAAATGGTGTATTGTGTGCCTCCATCATAATCTTGTACTTCAAATCGTAGTCGTTAGAACACAAAGTCCGGAGTGGACTCAAGTATTCCTTCTTCATCAATTCTCGCTCCTAATAAAGACCTTCTTCAGATTTCTTCTTCATACGATCACCCGGCCCTGGCTCGAGCAACCTTAACTTTTTCTATTAAAGTTGGCTCTACGCGATACTTGACATCATCGCACTCATTCCTCGAGATATGATCTTCTACTCAACGCGTCACCTACCACGCTCGCTTTTCCGTGATGGTATCAATAGTGTGGTCGTAGTCTTTCAATAACTCGAGCCAACGTCGCCGCCAGATGTTGAGTTCTTTTTGAGTGAAGAAATATTTAAGGCTTTTTATGGTCCAATATATCTCCACTTTCTCCCCATATAGATAAGGCTCCATATCTTTAGCGCTAAAAACGATCGGGCCGCTAACTCTAGATCATGAGTAGGATAATTCCTCTCATATTCTTTTTTAAGTTGTCGCGAGGCATAAAGCTATGACTTTCCCACGCTGCATGAGAACACATCCTAACCCTTTGCTCAAGCATCGTCAGAGATAACAAATCCATCCGCATCAGATGGTATTGTTGTAACAAAAGCCAAATGAGTCTCTCTCGAGCTCTTGGAAACTCTTCTTCGCATTCCTCGCCTCCATATTTAATTTTATATCTTTCGAAAGTCACCGAAGTTAATGGAGTAGCGATTCGAGAAAATCCTTCCACTAATCTCCGATAATAACCAAATAAGCCCGTAAAGTTACGCATTTGGCCCACCGATTTTTGTTGTTCTAACTTCAGATTGCTTCAATCTCGCCGTCCACAGATACTCCATGTTTCGACACCACGTGCCCAAGGAATGCTACTTCCTCAAGCCGTAACTCGTGATTTCTTCAATTTGGCATATAGTTTGTTTTCACGAAGCCTTCGAGTACCAAATTTCAAAATGGTGCTCATGATCTTCACGACTTTTGGAATATATGAGGATGTCATCAATAAAGACAACAAACGAATCGATCCAAATATTCCTGAATACTTGGTTCATCATATCCATGAAAGCCGCAGGAGCATTAGTCAATCCAAAGACATGACTAAGAATTCATAATGCCCGCATCGAAGTTCTAAAGGCGCGCTTTTGAATATCCTCGCCTAATCTTCACCGATGATATCCGTAATCTAAGATCGATTTTGAAAAAAATTGTGCCCCTCAGAATCGGTCAAACAAGTCATCAATACGAGGTAGAGGATACCTATTCTTGATGGTGACATGGTTCAATTCCCGATAGTCAATACAAAGTCGCATACTACCGCTCTTTCTTCTTTACTTAATAAAACAGAGCACCCCAAGGAGATGTACTAGATTTAATGAAACCGATGTCCAACAATTCTCGAGAATGGACCTTTAACTCCTCAAGTTCAATAGAGCCATTCGATATGGGGTTTTAGAAATGGGCTTTGTACCAGTTCAAGATCAATAAAGAATTCAACTTCACGCTCGGGGTAGACCGGAAGTTCTTCAGAAATACGCCAGAAAGTCAATAACAACAGAATATTATTCAAATTTGACGTGTCTTTATTCAAATCCATAACATGGGCTAAGAAAGCTTGACATCCGCTTTTTCAATAAAACTAATAGCTTTATGATTAGATATGATGTTGATTGATTTTAATGGTTTAGTTGCTTGAATTGCATATAAAAAGTTGGTTAGAATATGAAAACTAACAACCTTATTTAAAACAATCAATTTTGGCATGATGAGTAGTTAACCAATCAATCCCTAAAATCACATCAAAAGCAAGTATCTTTAAAGAGATAAGGTCAACAGTAAGGTGATGGTGCCAACTTGAATCAAACAAGATTTATAAAATGGATGTGATGAAAGTTTCTCCTAACTGAGTTTCCACAGATAAAGTCAAAGTCTAATTTCTCCTGAGTCAAGTTTAAACGCTGAGCACAAAGCAGGAGAGATAAATGAATGGGTAAAGACCCAGATCAAGTAAGGTATAAACTTCGCAAGAATTTATAAATAGCTTACCCGTGATCACCTCGCTTGGGTTCCTCGATTTTGACCACCACAACAAACGCTCTTCCAGAACCGCTGACTTTGATTTTTCGGGGGATGTTTTTGAGTCACCGTCCTCGCCGAACTAGGTTTCGCTATCGCATAATCTCGAGCGATATGTCCTTCCTTTCCACAATTATAGCATACCTTGAATCTGTCAGGGGGCGCTTGACCGATATGTCCCTCTTTTCCAGATTTATAAGATATGACCAAGTGGTCGTTCTCTCCCTAGAACCGGGGCTTGTCACGCCAAGACCGCTGCCTTCACATGGTCGTTGTTAAATCTCTCTTTAAAATCTCCTCCCGACTCGCTTTTTCTATTTTCATGGCTATGATTACCACCAGAGTGGTTACCATTTTTGTCCGCTCTTTTCTTTTTCTCCACCGGTTATCGTTGTTTTGTTGATCGCTATCTCCCAGATGATCCTCGATCAGGGTCCCTCACGACCGCATTTCGTTATCTCGCCTAATAATTGAGCCCTCGCTTACAACATCTAAATAGAGAGAAAATTTATGAGAAATGAGATATCGTCGTCGCGTCGGGTTTCAAACCTCTCGTAAACATCCGCGCCATAATGCGCCTCATTCTCCACCAAATGAGGTGCAAACCGATAACTCGCAAACTTTGCCTCGCATCGAGACACCGCCATGTTGTTTTGTTTCTAACTGATGAACTCCACTTCCTTCATACGATTTAACACTTTCGTGAAAGTATTTGTCATTAAATAGTTTCAAACGCTCCCAAGATACGCCGAAAAGTACCGGATGGGTACGCTTCACGCACTCCCACCAGTAGTCCGCTTCGCCATTTTAACATAAAGGTGGCGAATGGAACCTTCGTTTTCTCCTCCGCATCCCAAGACATCGAATATCTTTGTAATTTTTTTGACCCATGTTTCCGCCATGATCGGATCCGCTTTCCTTAAATTTCGTGGTCCCAACTTGAATCGTTGGGTCGTGACAACCCGTGAATTGCTATCATTTCTCCCGTATTTTGAACACGAAGTCTCCTCATCTCGATTTTGCATGAATCGCAAAAAGCTTCTAAACATCCCCTCGCTCATCATCGCTTCAGGTGGTGTTGTTCATGTGAGGAACATTGCCACACTGCACAGACGTTCTCTCGCTGGTGAGTGAGTACAAAGGCTCCACTGGCCTCATTTCCATCGTTAATATTCTCACGACATTCTCAAACATCGCCATAAAACAAGGGTTAATTAAGGAAATCAATATATCACATAATATCCCTATATATACCACTAACTAACAAATAAGCTTAGTAGGACACACTAACAAGGATTTACTCTGCTCTCCCTCCTAGTTCTATTCCCCGATCTCCGCCAGAGATCATATCCCTAAGCTCGATACCAACCGTGACGCCCCCAAAATAGGTATACATCACCCATTCCGAGTTGTCAATACATGGTATGTAAACAACTACAACTTTATTATTACAACAAGAAACTGTGAGTTTGAATACAAATATTATCTTCTAGACAATATCTATACTCAAATAAATCCTCATCACATTTATTGATACATTATTTTACAAAATGGTGAGGACTACTAAACAACTCTCTCTAGAACCTTCATTCCATACCCCGACTGCACTCGCTTATATTCTCGCCTCCCGAGAAGAAAAATGGAACAAAAAAGGAAAAGGGTGAGCTCAACTAGCCCAAGAAGAATATTATGACTAAGATAATATACAACAAATTATCGTTAGTCAACACAGAAAAATCTAATAGTAATACAATAGACAACAAGTTTTAAATCAATATTCGCAATGAAATAATAATTCATTGTAAGAGTTAAGTAGAGAATGCAAACTACTATCTTCTATGTATGAATTTAAAAGTTCATCGCTCATCTTTTATCCCTCGTAACATCAATCAATATATATCCGAATCAAATATTCATCTTTGCACTACACAGCCAAAGATATTCATCACTGGTCATGTTCATCTAAACACTGCTCATCTTTGCACTACGGCCAAAGATATTCATCGAAATCATTCATCTTTTGCACTAAAGCCAAAGATATTCAATAATATCATCATTTAAGATCGAGGATGATGAAAAATATTTTTAAAGAAACGAATCCAAAGGAAACAAAATGACAAGGATTAAGGATTAAGGATTCAGATTTTGTTTTATCCATGTCCAAAAATACCTCAAAAATAATCATAGTGGTGTAAAATTCAAGAATGATCAAAACATGGATACAATCAAAGCTAGTATCCACAATAGATATTTTAGATTTAAAAGGAAAATTTTTATTTTTCGATGAATAAGGTCAGATTCGTGAATAAGGTCAGATACGTGAATAAAGGTCAGACACGTGAATAAGAATCTCGACACCAAAAGTTCCAAATTTGATAAAACTTCAGATCAATATTTCAAAGATAATGATATTGAAGAAATAATATCATTAAAAAAAAATAATATCCCTTACCTCGAAAAGATCAAGATTTCTAAATAAACACCTGGATATAAGCTATGACTTGAACTTGCAATCAGATATAGCAACAAAGACTCAAAAGTATACTCAAAATACTCACAAGAATACGCCGATAATATAGAGAGAGAAAACTTCAGCTTTCGTGTGATTTTCAATTCTAACCCAAGACCCTATTTATAGAAAATGCTTGTAACACCAAAGTAGAAAAAATTTAATAAAATATAAATATATATATCAAAAATTCTACGCCCACTCTTGAAATCTGATTTCACTCAATAAGCACATGCCACCTTCTAGAAAAAGTAAGAAAAACGCTTTTTTTAATTTAAAATAATTTAAACTTCCAAAAATCAATTATTTTGAGCTTTCTAACTTCAATAATTCACAATAAATAGCCCTTTGTGTTAAAAATTTCAAAACTCATGATTTTTTATAGGAAATTCAATTTCTACAACTTTACGTAAGAAAGTTTTTCCAAATTCCAAATGTAAATTGACCAAATCCACAAACAAGCGATTTTACAAGCTATAATCAAATTTCAACCAAGAAATGGGGTCCACCGACACATAAAACATGCTTTAAATATTTTTGGTAACAAAAATACTCCTCCTCCACATATACTCATATATCCCACATTCATCGTAGAAAATATCATCATTATTATATTATTAAAATATAATAATATATTTAAATGAATTATTTTATCGTAAAAGATAAAATTTCAATTTTCAACAATTGTCACATTAAAAATTTTTCCATCTATATCCACATAAAATCAATATTTTCCTCATCATATAAATCAATAATTAATTATTCACAAATAATATTACGTAATCACAATATCGACAACCGTGCAGCTCCTCAGTGAAGCAGGGGCTTTTCAATAAGAATTTCTCCTCATGCGCATAGCAATTAGTGACCAAACCTCTCCTTAGATGTAACTTTCTAGACATTGCCAATAATGTTATCTAATAATATTATTCAGATAATATGAATTATTGCTTCGATAATGAAAAATATGTGTAATGACAATTATCAAACAACAAAGAATATAAAATATCAACGCAAAGAATTATTAAATCAATAAAATAAAATATCGAATAAAGAATTATCGAACCATTATCGAAAGTAAAGGCCTTTCACTTCACGTAAGAATCAATAATTGGTGCAATACGCGTAAGCATCGTGTGTTAACCACCCAGTATTTTTAACAAAGATTAATCAGAATAACTACGCCGTTATTTTTAAACAACTTATATTTGTCGCTTTTTTCATCCAATCGCTTTCGCATATGGGCCCATAAGATCATCGCTCATCGCATTTAATATTCCCGACAAAGAAGAATATTCCACCACCAAACTAATATTCCCGACAACAATGAATATTTTATAACCACTTGCTTATTTTGAAATATTTTATGATTTTACCCATAACTATCCACATTAATCAAATCAACCCTTACTATTTCAAAATAATAAATAGAGAAAATTAAATTTCATTAATAATAAGTTACAGGAAAGAGGAAAGTATCATATATATTATATACAATCAATGTCATGCAATATGTTTTTACTTTGTAAAGATGCTTTCATAGAGCTTTATTATTTAAAGTTGTTGTCTCATAGATATATACCCCACCAATCCTTTATATGTATAAATATATATATAAAAGCAGTGAGTTTTATATATATATATATATATATATATATATATATTTTGTATTTTCTCGGTACAATTATTTAAATTTGAGTAAGAGAAATTAGAAGTTGTTCATGGGTCATTCAACTATTTCAAGTTATTGATTAGTTGGGTGAAGAATGGTTGAATCTGGAGTAGGAATTTGTCAATGACCTTAAGTACAAGAAAAGTTCTCAGAGAGGGGCTTAAATTTCTACTTAAGGACGCTCTCACGCTGCATACCTCTGCTCAAAACTATTAAGCCTAAATCGATAAGTTTATTTCTGCCCTTCTTTTATTTGATAGTTGAATCCTATATTTTGTTCGTTTTATCCAACAGGAACCCGGTCCCGAGCGTAAAAGCGCACAAATAGGATATTCAAAGCGAATAATGTCACCAAGTATAGGTAGTCCGCGATATCTTTGTTACTCTGTGAGAATAATAAAGAATGGAATAATGAAGTTCTCTTCATGAATACAAAAGAAATAATATCCCTTACAGTAAAAGAAACCGAATATAAGAGTAGGGAAGTAAAGGAATACTTTTCATAGATTTTTTTTATAATTTTTCTCTCTGAGTTTCAAATTGAATTGCCGAGAAATAATGAAGGAATGAGCTTCTATTTATGAAGAATGAAGCTATGTGATAAGAACTAACTCATGAAGCGGTCCGTATTGATTTACTTTAATCGACTATCCATATTTAAAAGCAAAATTTTTAAATAAAATATAATATATTCTATTTATAATCTAATAAAACGAATAATTTTATAAAAGATTTTACTACGCAAATACTATGTAGACTTATGCAAACACTATGCATAATAAAATATAATATATTCTAATTATTGTCTAATAAAAGCAGTTAACTTTATAAAAGTATTCTGCTTTTTATATAAAAGATTTTACTATTAGCCTAATAAAACGAATAACTTTATAAAAGTATTTTGTTTTATATAAAAAGATTTTCTATTTTATTACATTAATAATACCAATAAAACAAAAGCGGTGACTTCTCACGTAAGCATCAATAATCAATACCAGGTAATCACATGAACTAATTCTGGCGTATTCTTGTATTTTTAACAACAAGGTGTTTCAACGATTAAAGGTAAAACTTCCACCGTTATTTTCATAAAGTATTTTTGTCATTTTCTCAATCAAGACAATAATTATATTTGTTGGGGTCCACCAATGATTGTGCCATTGTATTTAATATTCCTGTTAAAATGAATATTCCCTCACCAATCGAATATTATATAACAACGTTCGTACTTTGCAAAATTTATAAATATTACCCACAACTATAACATTATATCAAATTTACTCCTTAATATTCAAAAATGATATTTTTAGAAAATTCATCTTTATTTATAAAAGTTGGGGTCTTACATTAACTGTTAAAATACCCGGTGTTAAAAGTACAGTAATACGCTTGGTTGCATAGTAGCACACGATATTGATTATTCAATTATTGCCACAGTAATTGCTGCATAGTATCTCACATTATTTAATTCAATTATTGTCAATATTTAATATTATTAAATCAATAATTGAGATGACAAGTTATTCATATTGTTATTTGCATAATTAACAATGTCTAGAAAGTTCTGTCGAGGAAAGGGGTTAAGTCATCTAATTGCGCACCAATAGGGAGAAATCTTTATCGGAAAGCCCTCTTTCCTGGGAATGATCTGGTTGTTAATATTGCGAGTTATAATAATGATGACTAAATGTTGTTAAAAATATTGAGGAAATTTTTATGAAGTATTTGTGTAAATTTTGATTAAATATGGACCTCCACTTGCTCATTTTTCAAAATAATCGGTAGAAAGTTATTCATTATCAGAGGTGGAGCCCACATGTGATGATGACATGGGTGGGGCCCACGGGTGTTAAAAATTGAATTTGCAGATTCATGGGTGGTTTTGGTGATAATGATGTTTTGTTTTAATAAGTTTTGTTTTTTATGAAAAATAGAATATATTATATTTTATTATGCATAGTGTTTCAGATAATGCCCTGCGATAATAACAAATGAGAAATCGTATTTAAATCGTCAAGTGAATTTTTTTTTTTTAACAACCGTAAATTCAAGTGATTTTTTATTTCCAAATAGTATCCTTTCCTTCTCCTATAAATAAGATGTTTAGTTAGAATTGAAAAACACACTAGAATTAGAGAATTCTTCTTCTATAATATTGAGCGTATTTCTTTCGAGTTTTAGAAAACTTTGAATGCAGACAACAGTGAAAGTTTTCTTCAAGAATATCCCCGCTATACCGGTTGGAATACTCTTCTTTTCAAGGTAAGAGATGTTATATTCGTAAGAAATAATATTTTTTTCCATACTCTGTAGTATGTAAGTAATATTATTTCATTTCAGATTTCGAATTCTACACTCATTTTGTTAAAGTTTTGGCTTCTATACTACATGAAATTAGTAGAATATCCTTAAAATTTGCGCTTCATATAGTATCTTTTCATGAAAATATTATTCTGAGCATTCTTGATAATTTTTTATCTTTTCATGTCGGGGTACTATTCACGGGGTACTATTCACAAAATACTATTCACGGAGTACTATTCACCCGGGGTACTATTCATGACAAAAATTGATTTCTTTTCGGTTCAAATCATTTTTGATACAATATTATTCTTGAATTTTACTCCACAAATTAGTATCATGTTGACAATTTGGACATTATTGAATTCTGGATAAATTAAATTATAAATCTTTAAAAATTTATTCTTTTTCTTTTAATTGAATTCTTATTTCATTATCATCATCCTCATGTTTATATTATGATGAAAGTCATCTGTGGCCCGTAGTGCATAGATGGACTTGGTATGATTATGACCAAGAATTATTCGGTATAATCATGACCGTAATGTTACAAATGATGTGGTAAAAGTCCTCATTGGCCCGTAGTGCATTGATGGGAGCGATTGTTGGCATGATCATGACCATTGGTGAAAAACACGAATATCCTCGGCCGTAGTGCATGGATAATTCGTGGTCGTGATCTTAATGAATATCCTCGCCCGTAGTGTATGGATAATTCGGTGATGTGAAATTTTTATTAAGTAGGAGTCTCGCCGATAAAATTGATGATAAACTTTTTATATCATAGAAGATAGTAGATATCATGATCTACTTGACTCTTCTAATGGATTGCTTGTTCACGCAGATTAAACTTGATGTTTATTATATTTTATGAGTTTAACACTGTTGAAGGCTAACGATAAATTATTTTGCATTATCTTAGTCATAATATTTCTTCGGGCTAGTTGAGCTCACCTTTGCTTTAATTGTTCTCTTGAAATGAGAATATAGTTGGGACTAGTCGGGGAAGCTGAGTGACGGTCAGGATGTTTCAGATTAGTAGTCCTCACTATTCTGTGAAATAGTGTGATAATAAATGTAATGAGGACTCCATTTGAGTTTAAATACTGTCTAGAAGACAATATTCATATTATAACTCTCAGCTTATGTTTTGTCTTATTTTACACGATAGTTGTATAATTTAAGTTGTATTTGAATTTTGCACCATGTATTTGGCAACCTCGGAATGGGTGATGTATACCTATTTTGGGGGAGTCACAAGGGGTAGTGTGGCGCCCCAAAATAGATACATCACCATTCCGAAGTTGTCAATATATGTCTGTAAATAACTTACAACTTTATTATTACAACGAAAGAAATTGTGAGTTTGAATACAAATATTATCTTCTAGACAATATCTATATTTCCAAATAAATCCTCATCACATTTATTGATACATTATTTTACAAAAATGGTGAGGACTACTAAACAACTCTCTCTAGAACCTTCATTTCATACCAGAGCTTCGTACTCGCTATATTACGCCTCACGAGAAGAAAAATGGAACAAAAGGAAAAGGGTGAGCTCAACTAGAAGAAAATATTATGACTAAGATAATATACAACAAATTATCGTTAGTCTCCAACAGGAAAAATCTAATAGAATACAATAGACAGCAAGTTTTAAATCAATATTCATAAATGAAATAATAATTCATTAGAAGAGTTAAGTAGAAAATGCAACCTCTTATCTATATATATGAATTTAAAAGTTCATCGTCTATCTTTTATCCCTATACATCAATCAATATATATCTCGAATCAAATATTCATCTTTGCACTACAGCCAAAGATATTCATCACCGTCATGTTCATCTTAAACACTGCTCATCTTTGTACTACAGCCAAAGATATTCATCAGAAATCATTCATCTTTGCACTACGCAGATCAAAGATATTCAATAATATCATCATTTAAGGCGAGGATGATGAAAAATATTTTAAAGTTAAAGCGAATCCAAAGTGAAACAAAATGACAAGGATTAAGGATTAAGGATTCAACTTTGTTTTATCCACGTCAAAAATACCTCAAAAAATAATTATAGTGGTGTAAAATTTAAGAATGATCAAAACATGGATACAATCAAAGCTAGTATCCGAGAATAGATATTTTGGACTTAAAAGAAAAATTTTTATTTTCTATGAATAAGGTCGTATTCGTGAATAATCATCAGTATCGTGAATAAAGGTCAGATATCGTGAATAGTGACTCACGACACTAAAAGTTCCAAATTTGATTAAAAGTTCATATCAATACTTGGGCATAATGATATTGAAGAAATACTATCATTAAAAAAAATAATATCCCTTACTCGAAAAGACAATACTTACAGTTGAAACACCGGACATAAAGCTATGACTTGAACTTGCAATCGTATAGCAATACTCAAAGTATACTCAAAATACTCACAAGAATACCGATAATAAGAGAGAAAACTTGGATTCCTAGCTCGTGTGATTTTCAATTCTAACCCAAAGCACCCTATTTATGAAAATGCTACATAACACCAAAGCAAAAAATTTAATAAAATATTAATAAATTTATATAAATCATACGCATAAACTTGGAAATTCGATTTCAAAGATATTTTGCAAAACACATGTGCCCACCAACCAACCACAAAAACGTTTTCTTTTAAAACAAATTTAAAACTTTTAAAAAATAATTATTTCAGAACTTTAGAACTTCAATAATTCATAATAAATAGCCCTTTATCAGAAAATTCGAATCTCGTGAATTTTTCTAGGAAATTCAATTCTCTACAACTTTGTAGAAGAAAATTTTTCCAAATTCCAAACAAAATCGATCAAATCTCAAACCAAGCGATTTTACAGTTATAATCAAATTCTGGTCAAGAAATGGGGTCCACCAACATGTTTAATATGTTTTAAACATTTATTGCAATAAAAATACTCTTTCTCCTTGTATACTCATATATCACACATTCATTGTAAAAAATATCACCATTATTATATTATTAAAAATATAATAATATATTTAAATAAATTATTTTATCAGAAAAAGATAAAATTTTAATTTTCAACAATTGTCACATTAAAAAATTTTCTCTATCATAAAATCAATATTTTCCTCATCATATAAATCAATAATTAATTATTCACAAATAATATTACATAATCACAATATTGATAACCGTGCGCTCAAAAGAGGGAAAGAGGGCTTTCCAATAAGAATTTCTCCTCATCGGCCACAATTAGGTGACCAAACCTCTCCTTATGAAGAACTTTCTTGTAAGACCCCGAATTTTTATAACTAAAATGGAATTTCCTTTATTTATTATTTTGAAATAGTAAGGGTTGATTTGATTAATGTGGTTAGTTATGGGTAAAATGCGTAAATTTTACAAAATAAGTGGTTATAAAATATTCATGTTGCTTTGGGAATATTCGCTTGGTCGTGGAATATTCAGACTGCTTGGGGAATATTCGCATTTACTGCCAAAATGACCATATGTGGGCCCCATAACGGAAAGCGATTGGATGGAAAAAAATGACAAATATAAGTTGTTTAAAAATAACAACAGAAGTTATTACAGATTTTACACTGTTGGAATGCCTATAATTTAAAACACAAGAATACGCGTTGTTTAGACAAGAAGACACCAGTATTGCACCAATTATTGACTCTTACGTAAGAAGGCACTACTCAATAATGATTACAGAATTACTGCTCAAAGATTTTATTAATTGTCATATTGATATTTTATATTGTTGTTGTTTCAATAATTGTCATTTACAAAGATTTTCATTATCGAAGCAATAATTCATATTATCCTAATAATATTATTAGATAACATTATTGACAATGTCTAGAAATTTCATCTATGAGAGGTTTGGTCACCTAATCATGCTACCAAGAAGGAAAAATTCTTATTGGAAAGCCCCTTTTTCATGTGAAGAACTCGCTGTCATTCAATATTGTGATTTCGTAATATTATTTGTGAATAATTAATTATTTATTCATATGATGAGGAAAATATTGATTTTATGTGGATATAGATGGAGAAAATTTTAATGTGACAATTGTTGAAAATTGAAATTTTATCTTTTCTCGATAAAATAATTCATTTAAATATATTATTATATTTTAATAATATAATAATGATGATATTTTTACGATGAATGTGGGATATATGAGTATATGTGGAGGAGGAGTATTTTGTTACCAAAATATTTAAAACATGTTTTTCATGTTTATGGACCCCATTTCCTAATCGAAATTTGATTATATGTAAAATCGCCTGCTTGTGGATTTTTGGTCAATTTCATTTGGAATTTGGAAAACTTCCTTCCGAAAAGTTGTAGAGAATTGAATTTCTATAAAAACTCGCGAGATTTAAATTTTTTACATAAAAGGGTTATTTATTGTGAATTATTGAAGTTCAAGTTCAAATAATTGATTTTGGAAGTTTAAAATAATTTAAATAAGAAAACGTTTTTTTTGGCATTAATGGTGGGTCTTGCATGTGATGTTAATGATCGATTTGAGTTCTTCAAATGTTGGCGTAGGAATATTAATTAATATATTATTAATTTATTAAATTTTCATTTGTGTTCTAAGCAATTTTATATAATAGGTGCTTAGGTTAGAATTGAAAATCACACCGTAAATCAAGTTTTCTCTCTATATTATCGGTTTATTCTTGTGAGTATTTTGAGTATACTTTGAGTATTGCTATACTATGAAAGTTCAAGTTATACTTATATCCAAAGATTCTTCAGCTAAAGACTGCCTTCCGAGGTAAGTGGATATAATTTTTTCAGAATGATATTATTTCTTCAATATCATTATGTCAAATATTGATCCAAGTTTTATCAAATTTGGAACTTTTGGTGTTTTGAGTTACTTATTCACGATACTTTGACTATTCACGATACATTACACAATTCACTTAATACAAGACTATTCATCTAAAAATGAAAAATTTTCCTTTTCGTCTCAAAAATATCTTTTGTGGATACTAGTTTTGATTGTATCCATGTTTTGATCATTCTTGAATTTTACACCACTATGATTATTTTTGAGGTATTTTGGACGGATAAAACAAAGTACTAATCCTTAATCCTTAATCCTTGTCATTTTGTTTCAATCGATTCGCTTTTTAAAAAAAAAAATATTTTTCATCATCCTCGCCTTAAATGATGATATTATTGAATATCTTTGGCCTGTAGAAAGCAAAGATGATTGATTGATGAATATCTTTGGCCAGTAGTGCAAAAGATAAAAAAAGTGTTTAGATGAACATGACTAATGGTGAATGTCCTCGGCCTCAGTAGCAAGGATGAATATATGATTCAAGAGGTGCATTGATTGATGTTACAGGATAAAAATATTGATGATGGACCGTTAAATTCATAGATATTAATAGATTTCATCCTCTACGTAACTCTTCTATGAATTAATATTTTCCATTCATGAAAGTATTGATTTAAAACTTGTTGTCTATTGTATTATTTTAGATTTTTCCTCGTTGAAGACTAACGATAATTTGTTCAGATTATCTTAGTCATAATATTCTTTATCGGGCTAGTTGAGCTCACCCTTTTCCTTTTGTTCTATTTTTTCTTCTCGGGGAGGCGAGAATGTAAATGCATTTGTGCCCTGGGTATGGAATGATGGTTTTAGAGAGTTGTTTAGTAGTCCTCACCATTTTGTAAAATAATGTATCTATAATTATGATGAGGATTTATTTGTATGTGGATATTGTCTAGATGGCAATATCTCGTATTTAAACTCACGGCTTATATGTTGTAACAATAAAGTTGTAGTTATTTCGTACCATGTTATTGGCGATTTCGTAATGGGTGATGTATACCTATTTTGGTGGCGCCACGGTTAGTATCGAGCTTAGGATATGATCTCTGGCGGAGATCGGGGAATGTAATCAGGAGGGAGAGACGAGTAAATCCTTCGCTAGTGTGTCCTACCTAAGCTTATTTGTTAGTCGGTCATAATATAGGGATATTATGTGATATGTTAATTTGTTTGATTAACCCTTGTTTTGTGGAAGTATTTGAAAATGGCATCCAAAAATGTTGAGATAAAGATGGAGCACTGGGAGACCGTTGAGTCTCCATGGATCAATAATCGGGGATAATATGCAACCAGAGGACAATAATCCTCATGAAAATAATAACACCGATGAAATGGTGAATGATGGGATGGTCAGAGGCTTTATGCAATTCATGCAACAACAAAGTAAGGCGCCGCCTCATCCAAAAAATGCAGTAGAAACATTGATAACTCTTGATTCTGGTCACCGCTAAGTTATTTAAGGAGCAATTCATGCAACAACGAGAGAAGGCAGCTCCTGTCCATAATACGGGTGGAAATGATAAGAACGCTGCCATTCGTCATGAGCCAAGGCTTCAAGGAGTTGGGACCACTAGATTTCCCGGAAAGCCGGATCCGATCAAAGTAAACGTGGGTCAAGCAAATTACCAAGATATTTGATGTCTTGGGATGACGGAGAACAGAAGGTTCCATTCGCCACCTTTATGTTCCGTGGCGAGGCAGACTACTGGTGGGAATCTGTGAAGCGTACCCATCCAGCTGTGCTCAACATGTCTTGGGAGACGTTTCAAAAACTATTTAATGACAAATACTTTCCTGAAAGTGTTAAGTATATGAAGGAAGTGAAGTTTATTAGACCGGAGCAGAACAACATGACGGTGTCTCAAAGACGAGGCGTAAGTTTGCTTGAGTTGTCGTGTTTGCACCTCATTTGGTGGAAAATGAGGAATAATGACGCCAGATGTTTCGAGGGGTCTAAAACCCGAGATTCGACAATATCTTATCTCTCATAAATTTTCTTTATATTGGGATGTTGTAAATGAGGCTCAATTATTAGGCGTGATAATTGAGTATGTTCAACCGAGGGACCACAACTGAGGTCATATTTCGCGATTGTAGCCATCGAAACGATGATAACCAATGGGAGGAAAGAATACGGACAAAGGCTAGTAACCACTCGGGTGGTAATCGTGGCCATGATAGGAGAGGTGACTCAGTGGACATTTCAAGAGAGAAGGTTCAATAACGACTATGTGAAGACGTCAACAAAGAAGAATCGGTTCATGGGGGGGGAACCACTCACCCATTATATGCTATAAACAAATGGGAAAGAAGGACATATCGGTCAAACCGCCCACAACAGATTCAAGGTATGCTATAATTGTGGAAAGGAAGGACATATCGCTCAAGAATTGATTACGCACGGTAGCAAAACATAGTTCAGCGGGGACGGTGACTCAAAAGGATGTCCCAGACAAGCCAAAGCCGGTAGTTTAAGAGAGACGTTTTTTTGTGAAGAAGAACCTGAATAAAATTATCACGGGTAAGTTAATCATAAGTTCTTGCGAAGTCTATACCGTGTTAGATATCGGTTCTACTCACTCTTTTATTTCACCTAGTTGTGTTCAACGTTTAAATTTGACTCCGGAGAAGTTAAACTTTGACTTATTGGTTGAAACTTCGTTAGTAGGAGCCTTCGTTACCTCTACTATTTATAAATCTTGTTTGATTCAAATCAACACTTTCACGTTACCTGTCGATCTTATCTCTTTGAAAATATTTGCATGGATGTGATTTTTGGAATCGATTGGTTAACTACTCATCATGCTTTTTGTAAGGTTTTTAGCTTTCATACTCCTAACCAACCTATTATGCGAATTCAAAATAACCAAACCACTAAAGTCAATCATTGTCATATCAAGCCATAAAAGAAAGAGCCCCGAGCCTTTCGTTGTCGACTTCCTTGTGTGGAATGCACGTGGGCGAGACTTTTCGTAGGAGACGTTGTGAATGACGATGGCAAGTTGTTAGGTATCAATGTGACGTGTTATCCAAGTTTTGGATGAGAGTCACAATTTTGAATGATATTTCTATCGTTAATAAATTTTCTGACGTAATCCTGATGACTTCCTAGCCTACCCTAAGCGAGAAATCAAATTTTTGTATTGACCCTAGTACAAAACTTATTTCCTAAACCCTCGATATTTCTTTAACTAAATGAACGATCATCTTTTTATAAATAAAATGGAATTTCCTTTATTTATTATTTTGAAAATGAAGAAGTAAGGGTTGATTTGATTAATGGTTAGTTATGGGTAAAATGCGTAAATTTTACAAAAAAAGCAAGTGGTTATAAAATATTCATCATCATTTGGGAATATTCGTTTGGTCGTGGGAATATTCAGATCGCTTGGGAATATTCGCACGACACGACAAGCATAAATGTGTGGGCCCCTATAACTAAAGTTTATCGAGGAAGAAAACGACAAATATAAGTTGTTTAAAAATAACTACAGAAGTTATTACCTATTAATCGTTGAATACAAATATGGTTAAAACACAAGAATACGCTATTGTCTTGGGTGCACAAGAAGACACCAGATTGCACCAATTATCGATTTCACGTAAGAAGGCACTACTCAATAATGGTTACAAAGAATTATCGCTCAAAGATTTTATTAATTGTCGCGTTGATATTTTTTATATCATTGCATTTTCAATAATTGTCATTACACAAGATTTTTCATTATCGAAGCAATAATTCATATTATCTCGAATAATATTATTAGATAACATTATTGGCAATGTCTAGAAAGTTCGCTCTAAGGAGAGGTTTGGTCACCTAATCAAGCGCCAAGAAGAGAGAAATTTTATCGAAAGCCCCTCTTCCTGAACCGCCCGTCACAATATTGTGATTTCGTAATATTATTTGTGAATAATTAATTATTGATTCATATGATGAGGAAAATATTGATTTTATGTGGATATAGATGGAGAAAATTTTAATGTGACAATTGTTGAAAATTGAAATTTTATCTTTTTCTCGATAAAATAATTTATTTAAATATATTATTATATTTTAATAATATAATAATGATGATATTTTTACGATGAATGTGGGATATATGAGTATATGTGGAGGAGGAGTATTTTTGTTACCAAAAAATATTTAAAACATGTTTTTCATGTCATGGACCCCATTTCTCGATCGAAATTTGATTATAATTCGTAAAATCGCCTGCTTCATGGATTTTGGTCAATTTTGTTTGGAATTTGGAAAACTTCCTTCCAAAAGTTGTAGAGAATTGAATTTCCTATAAAAACTCGCGAGATTTGAATTTTTCGACAAAAGGGCTATTTATTGTGAATTATCAAGTTCAAGTTCAAATAATTGATTTTTGGAAGTTTAAAATAATTTAAATAAGAAAAACGTTTTTGGCATTAATGGTGGGTCTTGTATGTGATGTTAATGACTGATTTCAGTTCTTCAAATGTTGGCGAGGAATATTAATTAATATATTATTAATTTATTAAATTTTTCTTTGGTGTTCTAAAGAATTTCCTATAAATAGGTGCTTAGGTTAGAATTGAAAATCACACCGTAAATCAAGTTTTCTCTCTATATTATCGAGTTTATTCTTGTGAGTATTTTGAGTATACTTTGAGTATTGCTATACTATGAAAGTTCGTTATATTTTATATCCAAAGATTCCAGCTAAGTACCGCCTTTCCGAGGTAAGTGGATATTATTTTTTTTAATGATATTATTTCTTCAATATCATTATGTCAAAT
This sequence comes from Panax ginseng, assembly GCA_020205605.1. Lineage (NCBI taxonomy): Eukaryota > Viridiplantae > Streptophyta > Magnoliopsida > Apiales > Araliaceae > Panax > Panax ginseng. The sequence goes on from CM035138.1 coordinate 131,670,469, forward strand.
ATTGATCTCAAGTTTTTATCAAATTTGGAACTTTTGGTGTCTGAGTTACTATTCACGATACTAAGACTATTCACGATACTACAGATTATTCACTATAATACTTAAGACTATTCATCTAAAAATGAAAATTTTCTTTTCGTCTAAAATATCTATTGTGGATACTAGTTTTGATTGTATCCATGTTTTGATCATTCTTGAATTTTACACCACTATGATTATTTTTGAGGTATTTTTGGACGTGGATAAAAAAAAAGTACTTAATCCTTAATCCTTAATCCTTGTCATTTTGTTTCATCGGATTCGCTTTTTAAAAAAAAATATTTTTCATCATCCTCGCCTTAAATGATGATATTATTGAATATCTTGGCCCAGAAAGGCAAAGATGAATGATTTTCAGAATAAAAGATGCAAAAGATGAATGATTTCGATGAATATCTTTGGCCCAGTAGCAAAAGATGAACAGTGTTTTTAGATGAATACGACTAATCGATGAATATCCTCGCCTCAGAAAGTGCAAGGATGAATATATGATTCAAGAGGTATATCGATTGATGTTACAGGATAAAAATATTGATGATGGATCGTTAAATTCATAGATATTAGTAGATTTCATCCTCTACGTAACTCTTCTATGAATTAATATTTTCCATCATGTAGTATTGATTTAAAACTTGTTGCCTATTGTATTCTATTAGATTTTTCCTCGTCAAGACTAACGATAATTTGTTTCAGATTATCTTAGTCATAATATTCTTTATCGGGCTAGTTGAGCTCACCCTTTTCCTTTTTGTTCCATTTTTTTCTTCTCAGAGCGCTAGAATGTAATGAAGTATTTAGCCTAGCCTGGGTAATGGAATGATGGTTTTAGAGAGTTGTTTAGTAGTCCTCACCATTTTTGTAAAATAATGTATCAATAATTATGATGAGGATTTATTTGTATGTGGATATTGTCTAGATGGCAATATCTCAGATTTAAACTCACAAGCTTATATGTTGTAATAATAAAGTTGTAGTTATTTCGCACTCATGTTATCATGACTCGTAATGGGTGATGTATACCTATTTTGGGGGCGCCACAGCTTGGTATCGTAGCTTAGGATATGATCTCCCATGAGATCGGGAATGTAACTCAGAGGGAGAGACGAGTAAATCCTTCGCTAAAGGTGTCCTACCTAAGCTTATTTATTTGTTACTTCATGGTCATAATATAGGGATATTATGTGATATGTTAATTTGTTTGATTAACCCTTGTTTTGTGGAAGATTTGAAAATGGCATCCAAAATGTTGAGATAAAGAATGGAGCACAGTGAGACCGCTGAGTCTCCATGCATCAATAATCGTGGATAATATGCAACCAGAGGACAATAATCCTCATGAAAATAATAACACCGGCGAAATGGTGAATGATGGGATGGTCGAGGCTTTATGCAATTCATGCAACAACAAAGCGAAGGCGCCCCATTCAAAAATGCAGTAAACATTGATAACTTCGACGGCCACCGCTAAGCGCTTTAAGGAGCAATTCATGCAACAACGAAATAAGGCGCCCCGCCCATAATACGGTGGAAATGATAAGAACGCTACGGCTATTCGTCACGGCCAAGGCTTCAAGGAGTTGGGACCACCAGATTTCCATGGAAAGCCGGATCCGATCAAGGCGTAAACGGGTCAAGCAAATTACCAAGATATTCGATGTCTCTGGGATGCACGGAGAACAGAAGGTTCCATTCGCCACCTTTATGTTCCGTGGCGAGGCAGTATCATCGGTGGGAATGTGAAGTTGCACTCCATCCAAATTTGTGCTCAAGATGTCTTGGGAGACGCTTTCAGAACTATTTAATGACAAATACTTTCCCGAAAGTGTTCGGCTATACGAAGGAAGTGGAGTTTATTAGATCGAGCAGTAACAACACGACGATTTGTCTCAAAGACGAGGCTAAGTTTCATGAGTTGTCCAAGTTTGCACCTCATTTGGTGGAAAATGAGGAACGAATGACGCCAGATGTTTCGAGGGGTCTAAAACCCAGATTCGATAATATCTTATCTCTCATAAATTTTCTTTATATTCAGATGTTGTAAATGTGGCTCAATTATTTAGAGCGTGATAACGAAAGTATGTTCAACCGAGGACCACAAACTGTGGTCATATTTATGATGTTAGCCATCGTAACGATGATAACCAATGGGGAGGAAAGAATACGGACAAAAAGGCAGAACCACTCTGGGTGGTAATCGTGGGCCATGATAATAGGAGAGAGTGACTCAAGTGGACATTTCAAGAAGAGAAGGTTCAACAACCACCATGTGAAGACGCCGCCAAAGAAGAATCGGTTCCAAGTGGAGGGAACGACCACCCATTATATGCTACAAATGCGGAAAGAAGGATATATCACCAAACCGCCCACAACAGCTCAAGGTATGCTATAATTGTGGAAAGGAAGGACATATCGTCATGATCAGACGCAGAAAAAAACATAGTTCAATGGGGACGGTGACTCAAAAGGATGTCCTGCATAAGCCAAAGCCTAGAGTTTAAGAGAGATTTTTTTTGTGACGAGGAACCCGAATAAAATTATCACGTAAGTTAATCATAAGTTCTCACAAGTCTATACCGTGTTAGATACCTGTTCTACTCACTCTTTATTTCACCTAGTTGTGTTCAACGCTTAAATTTGACTCCTGAGAAGTTAACTTTGACTTATTGGTTGAAACTTCGTAAGTAGGAGCCTCGCTACTCTACTATTTATAAATCTTGTTTGATTCAAATCAACACTTTCACGCTAATTCGTCGATCTTATCTCTTTGAAAATATTTGCATGGATGATGTGATTTTTGGAATCGATCGTTAACTACTCATCATGCTTTTGTAAGGTTTTTAGCTTTCATACTCCTAACCAACCTATTATGCTAATTCAAAATAACCAAACCACTAAAGTCAATCATTGTCATATCGCCATAAGAAAGAGCCCCGAGTTTTCGTTGTCGATTTCCTCGTGTGGAATGCATGTGTTTTACTTTTCGTAGAGACGCCAGGAATGACGATGGCAAGTTGTTAGGTATCAATGTGACGGTTATCCAAGTTTTGGATGAGAGTCACAGCTTTGAATGATATTTCTATCGTTAATAAATTTTCTCGACGAATCCTCGATGACTTCCTAGCCTACCCCTAGAGCGAGAAATCGAATTTTGTATCGACCTCTAAGACAAAACCTATTTCCTAAACCTCGATATTTCTTTAACTAAATGAACGATTACGCGCCAAAGACGCTGGCTCGAGTCGTTGAAGATTATGATCGCATCATTCAATATTATCGTAGAAGAGCGTAACGTGGTAGCCGACGGGTCGAGTAGAAGATCGATGCGCGCTATAAGTGCGATGTTGATAACACAAAGACTCATTTCAGATAACTTAAAATGATGAAGATAGAGTTAAAGACTCTAGAACTCACGTGATGATATACGAAAGTAGAATCGACTTTAATCGATAATGTTAAAGCCGCCAAGCTACTGCACTCGGAGCCGATGAATATAAAGAAGAAGTGCAAGAATATGTTATTCTAGAAGTAAGAGTCAATGAAGAGAAGAAAGCTCAAACCTTCGATTTATTAATTCATACCGATCGAAAGTAAATCGTGGGCCTATAGACTCGCTTTTACTACCAAGTATGTCGCGGTTTATAACATTTTTTTACGCATCGATGTTACGTAAATATGTGGACTAATTCAATAACATCATTGAAAGTTAGAAACCAGACGAGATAGTCAAGACTTAACGCATTTAAGAGGTACCGCCAAGATCTTCGATACGAAGGAGATGTCCCACGCAGAAAGGTCATACCACATGTTAAAGTTTTGTGGAGAAACCATGCTATAGAGGAAATGACCGAGAGTTGAAACGAAATGAAAGCGAGGTATCTTCATCTTTTCAAACACTGTATCGACGTACGCCAATTTCGAGGATTTAAATTTCATAAGGAGGGAGGTCAGAAGACTCTAATTTTTTATAAATAAAATGGAATTTCCTTTATTTATTATTTTGAAATAGTAAGGGTTGATTTGATTAATGTGGTTAGTTATGGGTAAAATGCGCAAATTTTACAAAATAAGTAAAGTGGTTATAAAATATTCATTGTTGTTTGGGAATATTCGTTTGGTCGTGGAATATTCAGACATCGCTTGGGAATATTCAGACGATTTACTGCACTAAATGCCCATGTGTGGGCCCCATAACGAAAGTTTATCGAGGAAGAAAACGACAAATATAAGTTGTTTAAAAATAACTACAGAAGTTATTACCCGCTATTAATCGTTGAATACCCTTATGGTTAAAACACAAGAATACGCCATTGTCAGCACAACAAGAAGATACCAGATTGCACCAATTATCGATTTTACGTAAGAAGGCACTACTCAATAATGGTTACAAAGAATTATCGCTCAAGAAAGATTTTATTAATTAATAATTGTCGTTGATATTTTATATTGTCGTTGTTTCAATAATTGTCATTACACAAGATTTTTCATTATCGAAGCTAATAATTCATATTATCCTAATAATATTATTAGATAACATTATTGGCAATGTCTAGAAAGTTCGCTCTAAGGAGAGGTTTGGTCACCTAATTCGCGCTACCAAGAAGAAGAGAAATTTTATCGAAAGCCCCCTCTTTCCTGAAACCGTCATCAATATCAGGATTCTCAGAATATTATTTGTGAATAATTAATTATTGATTCATATGATGAGGAAAATATTGATTTTATGTGGATATAGATGGAGAAAAATTTTAATGTGACAATTGTTGAAAATTGAAATTTTATCTTTTTCTCGATAAAATAATTATTTAAATATATTATTATATTTTAATAATATAATAATGATGATATTTTTTTACGATGAATGTGGGATATATGAGTATATGTGGAGGAGGAGTATTTTTGTTACCAAAAAATATTTAAAACATGTTTTTCATGTTTGCGGGACCCCATTTCTCGATCGAAATTTGATTATATCAGAAATCGCCTCGCTTGTGGATTTTTGGCCAATTTTTGTTTGGAATTTGGAAAAACTTCCTTCAAAAGTTGTAGAGAATTGAATTTCCTATAAAAAAACTCGCGAGATTTGAATTTTCCGACAAAAGGGCTATTTATTGTGAATTATGAAGTTCAAGTTCAAATAATTGATTTTTGGAAGTTTAAAATAATTTAAATAAGAAAAAATTTTTTTGGCATTAATGGTGGGTCTTGTATGTGATGTTAATGACTGATTTCAGTTCTTCAAATGTTGGCGTAGAGAATATTAATTAATATATTATTAATTTATTAAATTTTTCGCTTGGTGTTCTAAGCAATTTCCTATAAATAGGTGCTTAGGTTAGAATTGAAAATCACACCGTAAATCAAGTTTTCTCTCTATATTATCGAGTTTATTCTTGTGAGTATTTTGAGTATACTTTGAGTATTGCTATACTATGAAAGTTCAAGTTATAGCCTATATCCAAAGATTCCAGCTAAGATCGCTCTTTCCGAGGTAAGTGGATATATTTTTTTTCGTAATGATATTATTTCTTCAATATCATTATGTCAAATATTGATCCAAGTTTTTATCAAATTTGGAACTTTTGGTGTTTGAGTTACTATTCACGATACTGCAAGACTATTCACGATACAATTATTATTCACTTAATATTTCAAGACTATTCATCTAAAAATGAAAATTTTTCTTTTCGTCTAAAAAATATCTATTGTGGATACTAGTTTTGATCAGATCCATGTTTTGATCATTCTTGAATTTTACACCACTATGATTATTTTTGAGGTATTTTTGGACGTGGATAAAACAAAGTAATTTAATCCTTAATCCTTAATCCTTGTCATTTTGTTTCATCGGATTCGCTTTTTTAAAAAAAATATTTTTCATCATCCTCGCCTTAAATGATGATATTATTGAATATCTTTGGCTCAGAAAGCAAAAGATGAATGATTTTCGATGAATATCTTTGGCCCAGAAGCAAAGATGAATGATTTTGATGAATATCTTTGGCCCGTAGAAGGCAAAGATGAACAGTGTTTAGATGAACATGACTAATCGGTGAATATCCTCGCCTCAGTGCAAAGGATGAATATATGATTCAAGATATATATCGATTGATGTTACAGGATAAAAATATTGATGATGGATCGTTAAATTCATAGATATTAGTAGATTTCATCCTCTACGTAACTCTTCTATGAATTAATATTTTTCGTCATGTAGTATTGATTTAAAACTTGTTGCCTATTGTATTCTATTAGATTTTTCCTCGTCAAGACTAACGATAATTTGTTCTCAGATTATCTTAGTCATAATATTCTTTATCGGGCTAGTTGAGCTCACCTTTTCCTTTTTGTTCCATTTTTTTCTCAGAGAGGGTAGAATGTAATGAAAGTATTTAGTGGTAATGGAATGATGGTTTTAGAGAGTTGTTTAGTAGTCCTCACCATTTTGTAAAATAATGTATCAATAATTATGATGAGGATTTATTTGTATGTGGATATTGTCTAGATGGCAATATCTCAGATTTAAACTCACGCTTTATATGTTGTAATAATAAAGTTGTAGTTATTTTCGCACTCATGTTATCATGCACTCGTAATGGGTGATGTATACCTATTTTGGGGGCGCCACGCTTGGTATCGTAGCTTAGGATATGATCTCCATGAGATCGGGAATAGAATCAGAGGGAGAGACGAGTAAATCCTTCGCTAAAGTGTGTCCTACCTAAGCTTATTTGTTAATTCATTATAATATAGGATATTATGTGATATGTTAATTTGTTTGATTAACCCTTGTTTTGTGGAAGATTTGAAAATGGCATCCAAAAATGTTGAGATAAAGAATGAGCATGTGAGACCGCTGAGTCTCCATGCATCAATAATCGTGGATAATATGCAACCTGCAGGACAATAATCCTCATGAAAATAATAACACCGATGAAATGGTGAATGATGGGATGGTCGAGGTTTTATGCAATTCATGCAACAACAAAGCGTAAGGCGCCTCCGCCCAAAAATGCAGAAACATTGATAACTTCGACGGCCACCGCTAAGCGCTTTAAGGAGCAATTCATGCAACAACGAAAGAAGGCGCGCCCCGTCCATAATACGGTGGAAATGATAAGAACGCTGCTGGTCACAAGGGCCAAGGCTTCAAGGAGTTGGGACCACCAGATTTCCATGGAAAGCCGGATCCGATCAAGGCGTAAACGGGTCAAGCAAATTACCAAGATATTCGATGTCTTGGGATGCGGAGGAACAGAGGTTCCATTCGCCACCTTTATGTTCCGTATGGCAGGCGTATCATCGGTGGGAATTGTGAAGTTGCATCCATCCAAATTGTGTTTCAAGATGTCTGGGAGACGCTTTCAGAACTATTTAATGACAAATACTTTCCCGAAAAGTGTTCGCTATACGAAGGAAGTGGAGTTTATTAGATCGAGCAGTAACAACACGACGGTGTCTCAAAGACGAGGCTAAGTTTCATGAGTTGTTCAGTTTTGCACCTCATTTGGTGGAAAATGAGGAACGAATGACGCGTATGTTTCGAGGGTCTAAAACCCGAGATTCGACAATATCTTATCTCTCATAAATTTTCTTTATATTCAGATGTTGTAAAACAGGCTCAATTATTAGAGCGTGATAACGAGTATGTTCAACCGAGGGACCACAACTGTGGTCATATTTTTGTGATGCTAGCCATCGTAACGATGATAACCAAATGGGGAGGAAAGAATACGGACAAAGCAGAACCACTCTGGGTGGTAATCGTGGCCATGATAATAGGAGAGAGTGACTCAAGTGGACATTTCAAGAAGAGAAGGTTCAACAACCACTATGTGAAGACGCTGGCCCAAGAAGAATCGGTTCCAAGGGAGGAAACACCACCCCCCATATGCTACAAATGCGGAAAGAAGGACATATCACCAAACCGCCCACAACAGCTTCAAGGTATGCTATAATTGTGGAAAGGAAGGACATATCGTCATGATCAGACGCAGAAGCAAAACATAGTTCAATGGGACGGTGACTCAAAAGGATGTCCTGCATAAGCCAAAGCCGTAGAGTTTAAGAGAGAGCATTTTTTTTGTGACGAGAACCCAATAAAATTATCACGGTAAGTTAATCATAAGTTTCGCTAAGTCTATACCGTGTTAGATATCGGTTCTACTCACTCTTTTATTTCACCTAGTTGTGTTCAACGCTTAAATTTGACCGAGAAGTTAAACTTTGACTTATTGGTTGAAACTTCGCTAAGTAGGAGCCTTCGCTACCTCTACTATTTATAAATCTTGTTTGATTCAAATCAACACTTTCACGCTACCGTCGATCTTATCTCTTTGAAAATATTTGCATGGATGTGATTTTTGGAATCGATCGTTAACTACTCATCATGCTTTTTGTAAGGTTTTTAGCTTTCATACTCCTAACCAACCTATTATGCTAATTCAAAATAACCAAACCACTAAAGTCAATCATTGTCATATCAAGCCATAAGTAAAGAGCCCCGAGCCTTTCGTTGTCGACTTCCTCGTGTGGAATGCATGTAAGTTTTAATTTTTAGTAGGAGAGACGCCAGAATGACGATGGCAAGTTGTTAGGTATCAATGTGACGGTTATCCAAGTTTTGGATGAGAGTCACAGCTTTTGAATGATATTTCTATCGTTAATAAATTTTCTCGACGTAATCCTCGATGACTTCCTAGCCTACCCTAGAGCGAGAAATCAAATTTTGTATCGACCCTAAGACAAAACCTATTTCCTAAACCCTCGATATTTCTTTAACTAAATGAACGATTACGCGCCAAAGACGCTGGCTCGAGTCGTTGAAGATTATGATCGCATCTATTCAATATTATCGTAGAAGAAATTAACGTGGTAGCCGACGCGTCGAGTAGAAGATCATGATGCTTATAAGTGCGATGTTGATAACACAAAGACTCATTTCAGATAACTTAAAATGATGAAGATAGAGTTAAAGACTCTAGAACTCACGTGATGATATACGAGTAGAATCGACTTTAATCGATAATGTTAAAGCCGCCAAGCCAAGCTGCACTGGAGCCGATGAATATAAAGAAAAAGGTGCAAGAAGGCGTTATTCTAGAAGTAAGAGTCAATGAAGAGAAGAAAGCTCAAACCTTCGATTTATTAATTCATACTCGATCGAGTAGAAATCGTGGCCTATATAGACTCGCTTTTACTACCAAGTATGTCGCGGTTTATAACATTTTTTTACGCATCGATGTTACGTAAATATGTGGACGAATTCAATAACATCATTGAAGTTAGAACCAGACGAGAGATAGTCAAGACTTAACGCATTTAAGAGGTACCGCCAAGATCTTGGATATGAAGGAGATGTCCCACGCCAGAAAGGTCATACCACATGTTAAAGTTTTGTGGAGAAACCATGCTATAGAGAAATGACCCGAGAGTTGGAAACGGAAATGAAAGCGAGGTATCTTCATCTTTTCAAACACTGTGTACGTGACGCCAATTTCGAGGACTTAAATTTCATAAGGAGGGAGGTCAGAAGACCTCAATTTTTTATAAATAAAATGGAATTTCCTTTATTTATTATTTTGAAATAGTAAGGGTTGATTTGATTAATGTGGTTAGTTATGGGTAAAATGCTAAATTTTACAAAATAAGCAAGTGGTTATAAAATATTCATTGTTGTTTCGGGAATATTCGTTGGTCGTGGAATATTCAGATCGGTTTGTGAATATTCGTGACGATTTGCATGCAAGCAATGCCATGTGTGGGCCCCATAACGGAAAGTTTATTGGAGGAAGAAAACGACAAATATAAGTTGTTTAAAAATAATCACAGAAGTTATTACCGCTTTAATCGTTGAATACCCTATGGTTAAAACACAAGAATACGCTATTGTCAGACAAGAAGACACCAGATTGCACCAATTATCGACTCTTACGTAAGAAGGCACTACTCAATAATGGTTATAAGAATTATCGCTCAAGATTTTATTTTATTAATTCAATAATTGCGTTGATATTTTATATTGTTGTTGTTTCAATAATTGTCATTACACAAGATTTTTCATTATCGAAGCAATAATTCATATTATCTCTAATAATATTATTAGATAACATTATTGGCAATGTCTAGAAAGTTCTCGCTCAAGGAGAGGTTTGGTCACCTAATCGCGCCAAGAAGGAGAAATTTTATCGAAGCCCCCTCTTTCGGGAACCGCCTTCGTTGTCAATATTGTGATTCTCGTAATATTATTTGTGAATAATTAATTATTGATTCATATGATGAGGAAAATATTGATTTTATGTGGATATAGATGGAGAAAATTTTTAATGTGACAATTGTTGAAAATTGAAATTTTATCTTTTTCTCGATAAAATAATTTATTTAAATATATTATTATATTTTAATAATATAATAATGATGATATTTTTATTTATGAATGTGGGATATATGAGTATATGTGGAGGAGGAGTATTTTTGTTACCAAAAATATTTAAAACATGTTTTTCATGTTTGTGGACCCCATTTCTCGATCGAAATTTGATTATAATCAGAAATCGCCCGCTTGTGGATTTTGGCCAATTTTTGTTTGGAATTTGGAAAACTTCCTTCTCAAAAGTTGTAGAGAATTGAATTTCCTATAAAAACTCGCGAGATTTGAATTTTCCGATAAAAGGGCTATTTATTGTGAATTATTGAAGTTCAAGTTCAAATAATTGATTTTTGGAAGTTTAAAATAATTTAAATAAGAAAACGTTTTTTGGCATTAATGGTGGGTCTTGTATGTGATGTTAATGATTTGATTTCAGTTCTTCAAATGTTGGCGAGGAATATTAATTAATATATTATTAATTTATTAAATTTTTCGCTTTGGTGTTCTAAGCAATTTCCTATAAATAGGTGCTTAGGTTAGAATTGAAAATCACACCGTAAATCAAGTTTCTCTCTATATTATCGAGCGTATTCTTGTGAGTATTTTGAGTATACTTTGAGTATTGCTATACTATGAAAGTTCAAGTTATAGCCTATATCCAAAGATTCCAAGCTAAGTACTATCTTCCGAGGTAAGTGGATATATTTTTTTCGTAATGATATTATTTCTTCAATATCATTATGTCAAATATTGATCTGAAGTTTTTATCAAATTTGGAACTTTTGGTGTCTGAGTTACTATTATTCACGATACTAAGACTATTCACGATACTTATATTATTCATTTAATATTAAGACTATTCATCTAAAAATGAAAATTTTTCTTTTCGTCTCAAAATATCTATTGTGGATACTAGCTTTGATCAGATCCATGTTTTGATCATTCTTGAATTTTACACCACTATGATTATTTTTGAGGTATTTTGGACATGGATAAAACAAAGTACTAATCCTTAATCCTTAATCCTTGTCATTTTGTTTCATCGGATTCGCTTTTTAAAAAAAATATTTTTCATCATCCCTCGCCTTAAATGATGATATTTTTCAATATCTTTGGCCCTTAAAAGATGATGATTTTGAATATCTTGGCCCAGAAAGTAAAAAGATGAATGATTTCGATGAATATCTTTGGCCCAGTAGTGCAAAGATGAACAGTGTGTGTTTAGATGAACATGACTAATCGATGAATGTCCTCGGCCTCAGAAAGAAAAAGGATGAATATATGATTCAAGATATATCGATTGATGTTACAGGATAAAAATATTGATGATGGATCGTTAAATTCATAGATATTAGTAGATTTCATCCTCTACGTAACTCTTCTATGAATTAATATTTTCCGTCATGTAGTATTGATTTAAAACTTGTTGTCTATCAGATTCTATTAGATTTTTTCCTCGTCAAGACTAACGATAATTTGTTCAGATTATCTTAGTCATAATATTCTTTATCGGGCTAGTTGAGCTCACCCTTTTCCTTTTTGTTCCATTTTTCTTTCTCAGAGGCTAGAATGTAATGAAAGTATTTTAGCTCTGGGTAATGGAATGATGGTTTTAGAGAGTTGTTTAGTAGTCCTCACCATTTTTGTAAAATAATGTATCAATAATTATGATGAGGATTTATTTGTATGTGGATATTGTCTAGATGGCAATATCTCAGATTTAAACTCACAGCTTTTTATATGTTGTAATAATAAAGTTGTAGTTATTTCGCACTCATGTTATTGGCGACTCGTAATGGGTGATGTATACCTATTTTGGGGGCGCCACAGCTTGGTATCGTAGCTTAGGATATGATCTCCATGAGATCGGGAATAGAACCAGAGAGGGAGAGACGAGTAAATCCTTCGCTAAAGGTGTCCTACCTAAGCTTATTTGTTAGCTGGCCATAATATAGGATATTATGTGATATGTTAATTTGTTTGATTAACCCTTGTTTTGTGGAAGATTTGAAAATGGCATCCAAAAATGTTGAGATAAGAATGGAGCACAGAGACCGCTGAGTCTCCATGCATCAATAATCGTGGATAATATGCAAACCAGAGGACAATAATCCTCATGAAAATAATAACACCGATGAAATGGTGAATGATGGATGGTCGAGGTTTTATGCAATTCATGCAACAACAAAAAGAAGGCGCCCCCGCCCAAAATGCAGAAACATTGATAACTTCGACGGCCACCGCTAAGCGCTTTAAGGAGCAATTCATGCAACAACGAACGAAGGCGCCCCTCGTCCATAATACGGTGGAAATGATAAGAACGCTGCTATTCGTCATTGCGCCAAGGCTTCAAGGAGTTGGGACCACCAGATTTCCATGGAAAGCCGGATCCGATCAAGGCGTAAACGCGGGTCAAGCAAATTACCAAGATATTCGATGTCTTGGGATGCACGGAGGAACAGAGGTTCCATTCGCCACCTTTATGTTCCGTGGCGAAGGCGTATCATCGGTGGGAAATCAGGAAGTTGCACTCCATCCAAATTGTGTTTCAAGATGTCTTGGGAGACGCTTTCAGAACTATTTAATGACAAATACTTTCCAAAAAGTGTTCGCTATATGAAGGAAGTGGAGTTTATTAGATCGAGAGTAACAACATGATTTTTGTCTCAAAGACGAGAGGTAAGTTCATGAGTTGTCCAGTTTGCACCTCATTTGGTGGAAAATGAGGAAACTAATGACGCGAGATGTTTTCGAGGGGTCTAAAACCCAGATTCGACAATATCTTATCTCTCATAAATTTTCTTTATATTCAGATGTTGTAAATGTGGCTCAATTATTAGAGCGTGATAACGAGTATGTTCAACCGAGGGACCACAACTGTGGTCATATTTCGATGACAAAGCTAGCCATCGTAAACGATGATAACCAATGGGGAGAGAAGAAATACGGACAAAGGCAGAACCACTCTGGGTGGTAATCGTGGCCATGATAATAGGAGAGGTGACTCAAGTGGACATTTCAAGAAGAGAAGGTTCAACAACCACCATGTGAAGACGCCAAAGCCACAAAGAAAGAATCGGTTCCAAGGAGGGAACCACCACCCATTATATGCTACAAATGCGGAAAGAAGGACATATCACCAAACCGCCCACAACAGCTCAAGGTATGCTATAATTGTGGAAAGGAAGGACATATCGTCATGATCAGACGCAGAAGCAAAACATAGTTCAATGGGGACGGTGACTCAAAAGGATGTCCTGCATAAGCCAAAGCCAGTAGTTTAAAGAGAGAGATTTTTTTTGTGACGAGGAACCCGAATAAAATTATCACGGTAAGTTAATCATAAGTTCTCATAAGTCTATACCGTGTTAGATATCGGTTCTACTCACTCTTTTATTTCACCTAGTTGTGTTCAACGCTTAAATTTGACCGAGAAGTTAAACTTTGACTTATTGGTTGAAACTTCGCTAGTAGGAGCCTTCGCTACCTCTACTATTTATAAATCTTGTTTGATTCAAATCAACACTTTCACGCTATTCGTCGATCTTATCTCTTTGAAAATATTTGCATGGATGTGATTTTTGGAATCGATCGTTAACTACTCATCATGCTTTTGTAAGGTTTTTAGCTTTCATACTCCTAACCAACCTATTATGCTAATTCAAAATAACCAAACCACTAAAGTCAATCATTGTCATATCAAGCCATAAGTAAAGAGCCCCGAGCCTTTCGTTGTCGATTTTCGTGTGGAATGCATGAAAGCCGACTTTTCGTAGAGAGACGTTGTAGAATGACGATGGCAAGTTGTTAGGTATCAATGTGACGGTTATCCAAGTTTTGGATGAGAGTCACAGCTTTGAATGATATTTCTATCGTTAATAAATTTTTCGACGTAATCCTCGATGACTTCCTAGCCTACCCAGTAGAGCGAGAAATCGAATTTTGTATCGACCCTAAGATACAAAACCTATTTCCTAAACCCTCGATATTTCTTTAACTAAATGAACGATTACGCGCCAAAGACGCTGGCTCGAGTCGTTGAAGATTATGATCGTATCATTCAATATTATCGTAGAAGAAATAACGTGGTAGCCGACGGGTCGAGTAGAAGATCGTATGCGCTTATAAGTGCGATGTTGATAACACAAAGACTCATTTCAGATAACTTAAAATGATGAAGATAGAGTTAAAGACTCTAGAACTCACGTGATGATATACTTAGTAGAATCGACTTTAATCGATAATGTTAAAGCCGCCAAGCCATGCACCGGAGCCGATGAATATAAAGAAGAAGGTGCAAGAAGGCGTTATTCTAGAAGTAAGAGTCAATGAAGAGAAGAAAGCTCAAACCTTCGATTTATTAATTCATACTCGATCGAGTAGTAAATCGTGGCCTATGTACGCTTTTACTACCAAGTATGTCGCGTGGTTTATAACATTTTTTTTACGCATCGATGTTACGTAAATATGTGGACTAATTCAATAACATCATTGAAGTTAGAACCAGACGAGATAGTCAAGACTTAACGCATTTAAGAGGTACCGCCAAGATCTTGGATATGAAGGAGATGTCCCACGCCAGAAAGGTCATACCACATGTTAAAGTTTTGTGGAGAAACCATGCTATAGAGGAAATGACCGAGAGTTGAAACGGAAATGAAAGCGAGGTATCTTCATCTTTTCAAACACCAGTACGCGACGCCAATTTCGAGGACTTAAATTTCATAAGGAGGGAGGTCAGAAGACCTCTAATTTTTTATAAATAAAATGGAATTTCCTTTATTTATTATTTTGAAATAGTAAGGGTTGATTTGATTAATGTGGTTAGTTATGGGTAAAATGCTAAATTTTACAAAATAAGCAAGTGGTTATAAAATATTCATTGTTGTTTGGGAATATTCGTTTGGTCGTGGAATATTCAGATCGTTGGGAATATTCGGACGACGACAACAAAATGCCATGTGTGGGCCCCATAACGAAAAAGCGATGGAGGAAGAAAACGACAAATATAAGTTGTTTAAAAATAACTACAGTAGTTATTACCGCTTATAATCGTTGGAATACCTTATGGTTAAAACACAAGAATACGCGCTATTGTGCACAAGAAGACACCAGATTGCACCAATTATCGATTTTACGTAAGAAGGCACTACTCAATAATGGTTACAAAGAATTATCGCTCAAAGATTTTATTTATTTATTAATTGTCGCGTTGATATTTTATATTGTTGTTGTTTCAATAATTGTCATTACACAAGATTTTTCATTATCGAAGCAATAATTCATATTATCCTAATAATATTATTAGATAACATTATTGGCAATGTCTAGAAAGTTCTCGCTTCTAAGGAGAGGTTTGGTCACCTAATCGCGCCAAGAAGGAGAAATTTTATCGAAAGCCCCCTCTTCCGGGAACCGCCTCGTCACAATATCATGGATTCTCGTAATATTATTTGTGAATAATTAATTATTGATTCATATGATGAGGAAAATATTGATTTTATGTGGATATAGATGGAGAAAATTTTAATGTGACAATTGTTGAAAATTGAAATTTTATCTTTTCTCGATAAAATAATTTATTTAAATATATTATTATATTTTAATAATATAATAATGATGATATTTTTACGATGAATGTGGGATATATGAGTATATGTGGAGGAGGAGTATTTTTGTTACCAAAAATATTTAAAACATGTTTTTCATGTCATGGGACCCCATTTTCGATCGAAATTTGATTATATCGTAAAATCGCCCGCTTGTGGATTTTTGGCCAATTTTTGTTTGGAATTTGGAAAACTTCCTTCAAAAGTTGTAGAGAATTGAATTTCCTATAAAAACTCAGAGATTTGAAATTTTCCGATAAAAGGGCTATTTATTGTGAATTATTGAAGTTCAAGTTCAAATAATTGATTTTTGGAAGTTTAAAATAATTTAAATAAGAAAAACGTTTTTGGCATTAATGGTGGGTCTTGCATGTGATGTTAATGACTGATTTCAGTTCTTCAAATGTTGGCGTAGGAATATTAATTAATATATTATTAATTTATTAAATTTTTCGCTTTGGTGTTCTAAGATTTCCTATAAATAGGTGCTTAGGTTAGAATTGAAAATCACACCGTAAAATCAAGTTTTCTCTCTATATTATCGAGTTTATTCTTGTGAGTATTTTGAGTATACTTTGAGTATTGCTATACGGTGAAAGTTCAAGTTATAATTTATATATCAAAGATTCCAGCTAGTAAGTACTGTCTTCCGAGGTAAGTGGATATTATTTTTTTTCAGAATGATATTATTTCTTCAATATCATTATGTCAAATATTGATCCAAGTTTTTATCAAATTTGGAACTTTTGGTGTCTGAGTTACTATTCACGATACGAGACTATTCACGATACTACATAATTATTCACTTAATAATACAAGACTATTCATCTAAAAATGAAAATTTTTCTTTTCGTCTAAAATATCTATTGTGGATACTAGTTTTGATTGTATCCATGTTTTGATCATTCTTGAATTTTACACCACTATGATTATTTTTGAGGTATTTTTGGACATGGATAAAACAAAGTACTTAATCCTTAATCCTTAATCCTTGTCATTTTGTTTCACCGGATTCGCTTTCTTTAAAAAAAATATTTTCATCATCCCTTATTTTAAATGATTTAAATGATGATATTATTGAATATCTTTGGCCAGTAGAAAAAAGATGAATGATTTTGATGAATATCTTTGGCCCAGTAGTGCAAAAGATGAACAGTGTTTAGATGAACATGACTAATCGATGAATATCCTCGGCTCAGAAAGTGCAAGGATGAATATATGATTCAAGATATATATTGATTGATGTTACAGGATAAAATATTGATGATGGATCGTTAAATTCATAGATATTAATAGATTTCATCCTCTACGTAACTCTTCTATGAATTAATATTTTCCGTCATGTAGTATTGATTTAAAACTTGTTGTCTATTGTATTCTATTAGATTTTTTCCTCGCTGAAGACTAACGATAATTTGTTCTCAGTATATTATCTTAGTCATAATATTCTTTACCGGGCTAGTTGAGCTCACCCTTTTCCTTTTTGTTCCATTTTTTTCTCGAGAGGCAGAATGTAAATGAAGTATTTAGCTCTGGGTATGGAATGATGGTTTTAGAGAGTTGTTTAGTAGTCCTCACCATTTTTGTAAAATAATGTATCAATAATTATGATGAGGATTTATTTGTATGTGGATATTGTCTAGATGGCAATATCTCGTATTTAAACTCACAGCTTATATGTTGTAATAATAAAGTTGTAGTTATTTTCGCATCATGTTATTGGCGACTCGTAATGGGTGATGTATACCTATTTTGGGGGCGCCACAGTTGGTATCGTAGCTTAGGATATGATCTCCAGTGAGATCGGGGAATAGAACTAGAGGGGAGAGGTAAATCCTTCGCCAAGTGTGTCCTACCTAAGCTTATTTGTTAGTCATGGCCATAATATAGGGATATTATGTGATATGTTAATTTGTTTGATTAACCCTTGTTTTGTGGGAAAGATTTGAAAATGGCATCCAAAAATGTTGAGATAAGCAATGGAGCATGTGAGACCGCTGAGTCTCCACAGATCAATAATCGTGGATAATATGCAACCAGAGGACAATAATCCTCATGAAAAAATAATAACACCAATGAAATGGTGAATGATGGGATGGTCGAGGCTTTATGCAATTCATGCAACAACAAAGCAAGGCGCCTCATTCAAAATGCGTAGAAACATTGATAACTCTTGGACGGCCACCGCTAAGCGCTTTAAGGAGCAATTCATGCAACAACGAGCTTAAGGCGCTCCCCGCCCATAATACGGTGGAAATGATAAGAACGCGCTGCCATTCGTCACAAGGCCAAGTAGTTCAAGGAGTTGGGACCACCAGATTTCCATGGAAAGCCGGATCCGATCAAGGCAGAAACGTGGGTCAAGCAAATTACCAAGATATTTGATGTCTTGGGATGCACGGAGGAACAGAAGGTTCCATTCGCCACCTTTATGTTCCGTGGCGAAAGGTATCATCGGTGGAAATCAGGAAGCGTGCACTCCATCCAACCGTGCTTTCAAGATGTCTTGGGAGACGTTTCAGAACTATTTAATGACAAATACTTTCCTAAAAGTGTTCGCTATATGAAGGAAGTGGAGTTTATTAGATCGGAGCAGTAACAACATGACGGTGTCTCAAAGACGAGGCTAAGTTTCATGAGTTGTCTCAGTTTGCACCTCATTTGGTGGAAAATGAGGAACGAATGACGCAGATGTTTTCGAGGGGTCTAAAACCCGAGATTCGACAATATCTTATCTCTCATAAATTTTCTTTATATTCAGATGTTGTAAAATGTGGCTCAATTATTAGAGCGTGATAACGAGTATGTTCAACCGAGGGACCACAACCTGTGGTCATATTTGCGACAAAGCCATCGTAACGATGATAACCAAATGGGAGGAAAGAATACGGACAAAGGCGGAAAACCACTGGGTGGTAATCGTGGCCATGATAATAGGAGAGGTGACTCAAGTGGACATTTCAAGAAGAGAAGGTTCAACAACCACTATGTGAAGACGTCGGCCGCCAAAGAAGAATCGGTTCCAAGGGAGGGAACGACCACCCATTATATGCTACAAATGCGGAAAGAAGGACATATATCACCAAACCGCCCACAACAGCTCAAGGTATGCTATAATTGTGGAAAGGAAGGACATATCGTCATGATTCAGATTATGCAGTAGCAAAACATAGTTCAATGGGGACGGTGACTCAAAAGGATGTCCTGCATAAGCCAAAGCCTAGTAGTTTAAGAGAGAGCGTTTTTTGTGACGAAGAACCCGAATAAAATTATCACGGGTAAGTTAATCATAAGTTCTCGCAAGTCTATACCGTGTTTAGATACCGGTTCTACTCACTCTTTTATTTCACCTAGTTGTGTTCAACGCTTAAATTTGACCGGAGAAGTTAAACTTTGACTTATTGGTTGAAACTTCGTTAGTAGGAGCCTTCGTTACCTCTACTATTTATAAATCTTGTTTGATTCAAATCAACACTTTCACGCTACTCCGTCGATCTTATCTCTTTGAAAATATTTGCATGGATGTGATTTTTGGAATCGATTGGTTAACTACTCATCATGCTTTTGTAAGGTTTTAGCTTTCATACTCCTAACCAACCTATTATGCTAATTCAAAATAACCAAACCACTAAAGTCAATCATTGTCATATCAAGCCATAAGTAAAAGAGCCCCGAGCCTTTCGTTGTCGATTTCTTGTGTGGAATGCATGAAGCTTTGACTTTTCGTAGGAGACGTTGTGAATGACGATGGCAAGTTGTTAGGTATCAATGTGACGTGTTATCCAAGTTTTGGATGAGAGTCACAGTTTTGAATGATATTTCTATCGTTAATAAATTTTCTGACGTAATCCTGATGACTTCCTAGCCTACCCTAGAGCGAGAAATCAAATTTTGTATTGACCCTAGTACAAAACCTATTTCCTAAACCCTCAGATATTTCTTTAACTAAATGAACGTATCATGCGCCAAAGACGTTGGCTCGAGTCATTGAAGATTATGATCGTATTCATTCAATATTATCGTAGAAGAAGAATTTAACGTGGTAGGTGACGGGTTGAGTAGAAGATCATATGCGTTTACAAGTGCGATGTTGATAACACAAAGACTCATTTCGTATAACTTAAAAATGATGAAGATAGAGTTAAAGACTCTAGGAACTCACGATGATGATATACGGTAGTAGAATCGATTTTAATCGATAATGTTGTTAAAGCCGCCAAGCTACTGCACCGGAGTCGATGAATATAAAGAAAAAGGTGCAAGAAGGCGTTATTCTAGAAGTAAGAGTCAATGAAGAGAAGAAAGCTCAAACCTTCGATTTATTAATCCATACTCGATCGAGTAGAAACTGTGGCCTATATACTCGCTTTACTACCAAGTATGTCGCGTGTTTATAACATATTTTTTTTACGTACCGATGTTACGTAAATATGTGGACGACCCGAATAACATCATTGAGTTAGAACCAGACGAGATAGCTGAAGACTTAACGTACGAAGAGGTACCTGTCAAGATCTTGGATATGAAGGAGTATGTCCTCCGCGTAAAGGTCATACCACATGTTAAAGTTTTGTGGAGAAACCATGCTATAGAAAAAATGACCTGAGAGTTGGAAACGGAAATGAAAGCGAGGTATCTTCATCTTTTCGAAACACCAGTATCGTACGCCAATTTCGAGGACGAAATTTCATAAGGAGGGAGGTTGTAAGACCTCAATTTTTTATAAATAAAATGGAATTTCCTTTATTTATTATTTTGAAATAGTAAAGGGTTGATTTGATTAATGTGGTTAGTTATGGGTAAAATGCGCTAAATTTTACAAAATAAGCAAGTGGTTATAAAATATTCATTGTTGTTGTTTGGGAATATTTGTTTGGTCGTGGAATATTCAGATCGCTTCGGGGAATATTCGTACGACGACTACGTTAAATGACCATGTGTGGGCCCCATAACTGAAAGCGATTGGAAGGAAGAAAATGACAAATATAAGTTGTTTAAAAATAACGGCTAGTAGTTATTACCGCTATTACATCGTTGGAATACCCTTGGTTAAAACACAAGAATACGCGTTGTTGCACAAGAAAGAATACTGCAGTATTGCACCAATTATTGACTCTTACGTAAGAAGGCACTACTCAATAATGGTTATAGTAATTACTGTTCAGTATTTTATTAATTGTTGCGTTGATATTTTATATTGTTGTTATTTCAATAATTGTCATTACACAGTATTTTTCATTATCGAAGCAATAATTCATATTATCTGAATAATATTATTAGATAACATTATTGGCAATGTCTAGAAAGTTCTGTCTAAGGAGAGGTTTGGCCACCTAATTGCGCGCCAGTAAGGAAAAGTTCTTATTGGAAAGCCCCCTCTTTCTTGGGAACTGTCTGGTTGTCAATATTGTGATTCTGTAATATTATTTGTGAATAATTAATTATTGATTCATATGATGAGGAAAATATTGATTTTATGTGGATATAGATGGAGAAAATTTTTAATGTGACAATTGTTGAAAATTGAAATTTTATCTTTTTCTGATAAAATAATTTATTTAAATATATTATTATATTTTAATAATATAATAATGATGATATTTTTATGATGAATGTGGGATATATGAGTATATGTGGAGGAGGAGTATTTTGTTACCAAAAATATTTAAAACATGTTTTTCATGTCTGATGGACCGCATTTCTCGATCGAAATTTGATTATATCGTAAAATCACCCGTTTGTGGATTTTTTTGGCCAATTTTTGTTTGGAATTTGGAAAAACTTCCTTACGAAAAGTTGTAGAGAATTGAATTTCTTATAAAAACTCATGAGATTTGAATTTTTCCGACAAAAGGGTTATTTATTGTGAATTATTGAAGTTTCAAGTTCAAATAATTGATTTTTAGAAGTTTAAAATAATTTAAATAAGGAAAACGTTTTTTGGCATTAATGGTGGGTCTTGCATGTGATGTTAATGACTGATTTGAGTTCTTCAAATGTTGGTAGAATATTAATTAATATATTATTAATTTATTAAATTTTTCGCTTTTGGTGTTCTAAGCAATTTCCTATAAATAGGTGCTTAGGTTAGAATTGAAAATCACACCGTAAACTCAAGTTTTCTCTCTATATTATCGGCGTATTTTTGTGAGTATTTTGAGTATACTTTGAGTATTGCTATACGGTGAAAGTTCAAGTTATAGTCTATATCCAAAGATTCAGTTTAAGTACTTTATCTTCCGAGGTAAGGGATATTATTTTTTCAGTAATGATATTATTTCTTCAATATCATTATGTCAAATATTGATCTCGAGTTTTTATCAAATTTGGAACTTTTGGTGTCTGAGAGTTATTATTCACGATATGGGCTTTATTCACGATATCATACATTATTCACGAATCATTTAAGACTATTCATCGAAAAATGAAAATTTTCCTTTTCGTCCAAAAAAATATCTTTTGTGGATACTAGTTTTGATTGTATCCATGTTTTGATCATTCTTGAATTTTACACCACTATGATTATTTTTGAGGTATTTTTTGGACGTGGATAAAACAAAGTATTTAATCCTTAATCCTTAATCCTTGTCATTTTGTTTCACCGGATTCGTTTCTTTAAAAAAAAAAAATATTTTTCATCATCCTCGTCTTAAATGATGATATTATTGAATATCTTTGGCATGAATATCTGTGAGCAAAGATGATTGATTTTGATGAATATCTTTGGCCCGTAGTAAAAAAAGATGAGCAGTGTTTAGATGAACATGACCAACTGGTGAATGTCCTTGGCCTGTAGTGCAAGGATGAATATATGATTCAAGAGGTGCATTGATTGATGTTACAGGGATAAAAATATTGATGATGGACTGTTAAATTCATAGATATTAATAGATTTCATCCTCTACGTAACTCTTCTATGAATTAATATTTTCCGCTGCGAGTATTGATTTAAAACTTGTTGTCTATTGTATTATTTTAGATTTTTCTCTGTTGAAGACTAACGATAATTTGTTCTGTATTATCTTAGTCATAATATTCTTTACTGGGCTAGTTGAGCTCACCCTTTTCCTTTTTGTTCTATTTTTCTTCTCAGGAGGCGAGAATGTAAGCGAGTGCAGTGGGGTATGGAATGATGGTTTTAGAGAGTTGTTTAGTAGTCCTCACCATTTTTGTAAAATAATGTATCAATAATTATGATGAGAATTTATTTGTATGTGGATATTGTCTAGATGGAAATATCTGTATTTAAACTCACAGTTTATATGTTGTAACAATAAAGTTGTAGTTATTTCTGTACCATGTTATTGGCGACTCAGAATGGGTGATGTATACCTATTTTGGGGGCGTCACAGTTGGTATCAGAGCTTAGGGATATGATCTCTGGCGGAGATCGGGGAATAGAACTAGGAGGGGAGAGACGAGTAAATCCTTCGCTAGTGTGTCCTACCTAAGCTTATTTGTTAGTCGGTCATAATATAGGGATATTATGTGATATGTTAATTTGTTTGATTAACCCTTGTTTTGTGGAAGTATTTGAAAATGGCATCCAAAAATGTTGAGATAAGCAATGGAGCACAGGAGACCGTTGAGTCTCCACAGATCAATAATCAGGATAATATGCAACCAGAGGACAATAATCCTCATGAAAATAATAACACCGATGAAATGGTGAATGATGGGATGGTCAGAGGCTTTATGCAATTCATGCAACAACAGACGAAGGCAGCTCCTGTCCAAAATGCAGGTAGAAACATTGATAACTCTTGGACGGTCACCGCTAAGCAGTTTAAGGAGCAATTCATGCAACAACGAGAGAAGGCAGCTCCTGTCCATAATACGGGTGGAAATGATAAGAACGCGCTTGTGATGCATCATCCTGATCAAGCAGTTCAAGGAGTTGGGACCACTAGATTTCCATAGAAAGCCGGATCCGATCAAGGCAGAAACGTGGGTCAAGCAAATTACCAAGATATTTGATGTCTTGGGATGCACGGAGGAACAGAAGGTTCCATTCGCCACCTTTATGTTCCGTGGCGAGGCAGACTACTGGTGGGAATCTGTGAAGCGTACCCATCCCATTTGTCTTTCAACATGTCTCTGGGAGACGTTTCAAAAACTATTTAATGACAAATACTTTCCCGAAAGTGTTCGCTATATATGAAGGAAGTGAAGTTTATTAGACCGAGCGAGTAACAACATAGCGGTGTCTCAAAGACGAGGCGAAGTTTGCGGAGTTGTCGAGTTTTGCACCTCATTTGGTGGAAAATGAGGAACGAATGACGCGCGTATGTTTCGAGGGTCTCAAAACCCGAGATTCGACAATATCTTATCTCTCATAAATTTTCTTTATATTCAGATGTTAAATGCAGGCTCAATTATTAGAGCGTGATAACGAGTATGTTCAATGAGGGACCACAACTGTGGTCATATTTGGTGATGTGTGATCATCGAACGATGATAACCAATGGGAGGAAAGAATACGGACAAAGGCGGTAACCACTCGGGTGGTAATCGTGGCCATGATAATAGGAGAGGTGACTCAAGTGGACATTTCAAGAAGAGAAGGTTCAATAACGACCATGTGAAGGCGTCGCCACCAAAGAAGAATCGGTTCCAAGGGAGGAACGACCACCGGTCATTATATGCTACAAATGCGGAAAGAAGGACATATCGGTCAAACCGCCCCACAGCAGTTCAAGGTATGCTATAATTGTGGAAAGGAAGGACATATCGTCATGAATTATACGGTAGCAAAACATAGTTCAATGGGGACGGTGACTCAAAAGGATGTCCCGCATAAAGCCAAAGCCGGTAGTTTAAGAGAGAGCGTTTTTTTTGTGACGAAGAACCTGAATAAAATTATCACGGGTAAGTTAATCATAAGTTCTTGCGAAGTCTATACCGTGTTAGATATCTGGTTCTACTCACTCTTTTATTTCACCTAGTTGTGTTCAACGTTTAAATTTGACTCCGGAGAAGTTAAACTTTGACTTATTGGTTGAAACTTCGTTAGTAGGAGCCTTCGTTACCTCTCTATTTATAAATCTTGTTTGATTCAAATCAACACTTTCACGCGTTACTGTCGATCTTATCTCTTTGAAAATATTTGCATGGATGTGATTTTTGGAATCGATTGGTTAACTACTCATCATGCTTTTTGTAAGGTTTTTAGCTTTCATACTCCTAACCAACCTATTATGCTTAATTCAAAATAACCAAACCACTAAAGTCAATCATTGTCATATCAAGCCATAAGTAAAGAGCCCCGAGCTTTTCGTTGTTGACTTCCTTGTGTGGAATGCACAGAAGCCAGACTTTTCGTAGGAGACGTTGTGAATGACGATGGCAAGTTGTTAGGTATCAATGTGACGTGTTATCCAAGTTTTGGATGAGAGTCACAGTTTTGAATGATATTTCTATCGTTAATAAATTTTCTGACGTAATCCTGATGACTTCCTAGCCTACCCTAGAGCGAGAAATCAAATTTTGTATTGACCCTAGTACAAAACTTATTTCCTAAACCCTCAGATATTTCTTTAACTAAATGAACGTATCATACGCCAAAGACGTTGGCTCGAGCTGTTGAAGATTATGATCGTACCATTCAATATTATCGTAGAAGAGCGAACGTGGTAGCTGACGGGTTGAGTAGAAGATCATATGCGTTTACAAGTGCGATGTTGATAACACAAAGACTCATTTCGTATAACTTAAAAATGATGAAGATAGAGTTAAAGACTCTAGGAACTCACGTGATGATATACGAGTAGAAACGACTTTAATCGATAATGTTAAAGCCGCTCAAGCTACAGACCTGGAGCTGATGAATATAAAGAAAAAGGTGCAAGAAGGCGTTATTCTAGAAGTAAGAGTCAATGAAGAGAAGAAAGCTCAAACCTTCGATTTATTAATCCATACTCGATCGAGTAGAAACTGTGGCCTATATACTCGCTTTACTACCAAGTATGTCGCGTGTTTATAACATTTTTTTTTACGTACCGATGTTACGTAAATATGTGGACGACCCGAATAACATCATTGAGTTAGAACCAGACGAGATAGCTGAAGACTTAACGTACGAAGAGGTACCTGTCAAGATCTTGGATATGAAGGAGTATGTCCTCCGCGTAAAGGTCATACCACATGTTAAAGTTTTGTGGAGAAACCATGCTATAGAAAAAATGACCTGAGAGTTGGAAACGGAAATGAAAGCGAGGTATCTTCATCTTTTCGAAACACCAGATACGTACGTCAATTTCGAGGACGAAATTTCATAAGGAGGGGAGGTTGTAAGACCCCGAATTTTTTATAAATAAAATGGAATTTCCTTTATTTATTATTTTGAAATAGTAAAGGTTGATTTGATTAATGTGGTTAGTTATGGGTAAAATGCGCAAATTTTACAAAATAAGCAAGTGGTTATAAAATATTCATTGTTGTCGGGGAATATTTGTTTGGTCGTGGAATATTAAATCTTTGTGGGAATATTAAATGCGACCGGCAAGTGACCATGTGTGGGCCCCATGTGAAAGCGATTGGAAGAAGAAAACGACAAATATAAGTTGTTTAAAAATAATTGCCAGCGTAGTTATTACCGTTTTATTAATTGTTGGAATACCCGATTGGTTAAAAACACGATGTCTGGCGTTGTTGCAGACGAGAAGACACGGTATTGCACCAATTATTGACTCTTACGTAAGAAGGCACTACTCAATAATGGTTATAGTAATTACTGTTCAGTATTTTATTAATTGTTGCGTTGATATTTTATATTGTTGTTATTTCAATAATTGTCATTACACAGTATTTTTCATTATCGAAGCAATAATTCATATTATCTGAATAATATTATTAGATAACATTATTGGCAATGTCTAGAAAGTTCTGTCTAAGGAGAGGTTTGGCCACCTAATTGCGCGCCAGTAAGGAAAAGTTCTTATTGGAAAGCCCCTCTTCTTGGGGCGTATGCGGTTGTCAATATTGTGATTCTGTAATATTATTTGTGAATAATTAATTATTGATTCATATGATGAGGAAAATATTGATTTTATGTGGATATAGATGGAGAAAATTTTTAATGTGACAATTGTTGAAAATTGAAATTTTATCTTTTTCTGATAAAATAATTTATTTAAATATATTATTATATTTTAATAATATAATAATGATGATATTTTTACGATGAATGTGGGATATATGAGTATATGTGGAGGAGGAGTATTTTTGTTACCAAAAATATTTAAAACATGTTTTTCATGTCGGTGGACCGCATTTCTTGACTGAAATTTGATTATAGTCTGTAAAATCACCCGTTTGTGGATTTCGGTCAATTTCTGTTTGGAATTTGGAAAAACTTCCTTCTGAAAAGTTGTAGAGAATTGAATTTCTTATAAAAATACGCGAGATTTGAATTTTCTGACAAAAGGGTTATTTATTGTGAATTATTGAAGTTCCGAAGCTCCGAAATAATTGATTTTTAGAAGTTTAAAATAATTTAAATAAGGAAAACGTTTTTTGGCATTAATGGTGGGTCTTGCATGTGATGTTAATGACTGATTTCAGTTCTTCAAATGTTGGCGTAGGAATATTAATTAATATATTATTAATTTATTAAATTTTCTGTTTTGGTGTTCTAAGCAATTTCCTATAAATAGGGTGCTTAGGTTAGAATTGAAAATCACACCAGAAACTGAAGTTTTCTCTCTCTATATTATCGAGCGTATTCTTGTGAGTATTTTGAGTATACTTTGAGTATTGCTATACGGTGAAAGTTCAAGTTATAGCCTATATCCGAGATTCCAGGTTAAAAGCAAAAATCGCCTTTCCGAGGTAAGGGATATAATTTTTTCAGTAATGATATTATTTCTTCAATATCATTATTTGAAATATTGATCCAAGTTTTTATCAAATTTGGAACTTTTGGTGTCTGAGTTACTATTCACGATATCGGCACTATTCACGATATCGATACTATTCACGCGAATCAAGACTATTCATCAAAAATAAAATTTTCATTTTCGTCCAAAATATCTATTGTGGATACTAGTTTTGATTGTATCCATGTTTTGATTATTCTTGAATTTTACACCACTATGATTATTTTTGAGGTATTTTGGACGTGGATAAAACAAAAGTACGAATCCTTAATCCTTAATCCTTGTCATTTTGTTTCCTTTGGATTCGTTTCTTTAAAAAAAAATATTTTCATCATCCTCGGTCTTAAATGATGATATTATTGAATATCTTTGGCCTGTAGTGTAAAGATGATTGATTTCTGATGAATATCTTTGGCCTGTAGTGCAAAGATGAATGATTTCGATGAATATCTTTGGCCCATAGTGCAAAGATGAACAGTGTTTAGATGAACATGACAAAATGGTGAATGTCCTTGGCTTTTGTAGTGCAAGGATGAATATATGATTCAAGAGGTGCATTGATTGATGTTCTGAGGGGATAAAAATATTGATAATAGGATCGTTAAATTCATAGATATTAGTAGATTTCATCCTCTACGTAACTCTTCTATGAATTAATATTTTTTCATTGCAGTATTGATTTAAAACTTGTTGTCTATTGTATTATATTAGATTTTTCCTGTTGAAGACTAACGATAATTTGTTTCGTATTATCTTAGTCATAATATTCTTTCTTGCTAGTTGAGCTCACCCTTTTCCTTTTTGTTCCATTTTTTCTTCTCGGGGAGGCGAGAATGTGGCGATGCAGTCGGGGTATGGAATGATGGTTTTAGAGAGTTGTTTAGTAGTCCTCACCATTTTTGTAAAATAATGTATCAATAATTATAATGAGAATTTATTTGTATGTGGATATTGTCTAGATGGCAATATCTGTATTTAAACTCACAGTTTATATGTTGTAACAATAAAGTTGTAGTTATTTATGTATCATGTTATTGGCGACTCAGAATGGGTGATGTATACCTATTTTGGGGGCGTCACATTTTTAGACATTGCCAATAATGTTATCTAATAATATTATTCAGATAATATGAATTATTGATTCGATAATGAAAAATACGTGTAATAACAATTATTGAAACAACAAGAAATATAAAATATCAACGCAGAAGAATTATTAAATCAATAAATAAAATCTTGAAGCGATAATTATCGTAACCATTATTGAGTAGTGCCTTCTTAAGTAAGAATCAATAATTGGTGCAATCTGGTAGTATCTTCTTGTGCAACAACACGTATTCTTGTGTTTTAACCACCGGGTATCCAACGATTATAGCGGTGAACAACTACGCCAGTTATTTTAAACAACTTATATTTGTCGTTTCTTCATCCAATCGCGCTTTCAGTTATGGGGCCCATACATCCGTCACGTGGCCGTCATACGAATATTCCCAAGCAATCTGAATATTCCACGACCAAACGAATATTTCCCGACAATAATGAATATTTTATAACCATTTGCTTATTTTAAAATACTTGCGTATTTTACCCATAACTATCCACATTAATCAAATCAACCCTTACTATTTCAAAATAATAATTAGAGGAAATTAAATTTCATTTATTAATTATTTGGGGTCTTACAGGTAGTGTTGAGAGTTTACTGGTTTGTGCATTACATCTTCTTTGTTCCAATATATTTTTTGTAACAACTGTTTCAGGCCTTTTGAGTAATTTTTTTGTTTTTTTCCAGGTATATTTACTACATGAATTAAGAATTTCGAACTTATTTTAAAGTCTAAAATCTAAAGATATAATGCAAGAAAGAAAAAACCCTACAAACCTAAATTTGTGTAGACAATCAGCAATATATTACAAACAAAAAGTAAGGGGACAAAGAAAGGAAAAAACATATCAGGCCCAAATCTTTAGTCCGGAATTGATTTTAATGGCCACACAGGATCAATTATCATATTTCCACATTTATATGTATTATATGTTAGTTGTTCAAAAATAGTTATGGAGAAGAGACAGAGAGTAGAGAAAGAAACAATGTAATATATTACATTAAAAAAGCTAAGCATATTAACCAACTTACAAGCTACAACTATAAAATTAATTGCAACCTTTTAAATCTCTTTATAGCTGACAAAGAAGGCAAAAAAATATTGAAGGGTGGTTTTTCATAGAACTGGGATAAAAGAATATACCGACTTAATTGTACAGTATTCAAAAGAAGATATAAAGTACTTGGCTTTTATACTCCTTGATAGACTAAAATCCTTATTGCAATGAATCGAGTCTTCTATCCAAAATTTTGAAATAAACAAATAACTAAAGTAGTATTAAGCTTTCTGTAATCGCCTCGATCAAGCATGTCCACCAAAGTAATTCTTCTTGGGAACCGAGGAGGCAACCTCAAGCAACCAAATCGGTCTATGGATTGATAGAAACCTTGCAAGCTGAAGTGCCCCATGGAGAGCAATCTTGC
Organism: Panax ginseng; assembly: GCA_020205605.1. Classification (NCBI taxonomy): domain Eukaryota; kingdom Viridiplantae; phylum Streptophyta; class Magnoliopsida; order Apiales; family Araliaceae; genus Panax; species Panax ginseng. Next base: position 131,700,889 of record CM035138.1, read on the forward strand.
TTTATCTTTAGTCAATGTTCCAATCTCCATAAGTTCCAGAGCAGGAAGTAACCTCAGCTAACATATCTTCTTACCCACAAAATTCTAATGATAAACAACAGCTTAGCTTATGGGTTAATATAAAATCCACCCTTCAATCTTGCCTCGCGCTTCAGGCGTATCAACTAATTTTGCTGGAAAAGGCAACACACAACTCATTGAAATAATCAGAGACTCATACACAGCATCTTGAACAATACCAATATAATCACATATACCTGCTCCTCATATTCTTGTGCATATAACTTAGCTCGGTTGAAGATCAGCTTCCTATTTTTTGCATTCTTCGTCTTTGTAGCTTCAAATTATTTATTCTTTACAATGGCCCACTCTTTCTTCCTTTTCTGCTTTTTCAAGAACTACTCAGGAGCCACAGCAACTCCCTTCCAATGTTTGAAATAGCGCTTGAGGCGTACGCCTCGAGGCATGCCTCGTAGCGAGGCGGAATAAGGCTGAGGCGTGGCGTGCGCCTATTCTGGAACTCCAGCAACTTACGCCTTTTTCGGTTAAGGCTCGCGCCTCGATTTGGCTTTAAAAAACCCTAAGTATCTGACGTCACTTATCGATTTGGCTTCGACTACTTCATTGGCTTCGACCGACTGCTTCAAGGTCGACTTCTTCTGCGACGGCTCAGCCTTCTCCAGGTATCTTCTTCTTCTTCTTTCTTTTATTTCTTCCTCAGTCGACAGACTTCTTCTTCTCTTCTTCGACCGACTTCTTCTTCTCTACTTCAACCGACTTCTTCTGTCATTCTTCCTCTCTGTTTTAAGCTTCTTCTTTTTTCATTTGCTAAGTGGATGATTGTAGTCCTCTCTGTTATAGTGTAGTCTTCTTTATGTTCTGATGTAGTCCTCTGTTTTTTTCTTTTTCGAACAATGTAGTCCTCTGTTTTCAGCTGGTTAAGTTTGTATTCTGTTTTTAGATGGTCCCATTCTTGATTTTTTATTTATTTATTTCCTGTGCATTTTCTTGTGAGCAAGTTAATTTGTCTTGAAATGGAATCATACCTATTAATTTTTCGTTTGGAGTACTCTTCAGAAAATTATTAAAGGTATACCTAGGATGTACAAAGTACTCAAATATTGGCATTAACTTGATGTGCTTTGAAATTATATTAAGCATAGAATTTTTTCGTAGTTGTCTGCAATTTGAATTCTTAAGTAACATTTTGGGGTTTGTACTACCTCTTTGTATTTCTATTTTTAAAATACCTTTTCATACTCTTAATGATTCGTGATGTACTGGGGCTTGACTTGGGGCATGTAGAAGAACAGGTGTTATATGATATCTCTTACTGAAATATGATTTGATGAGACGAAAAATCTTGCCAAAGATGGAAAATTTTAAAGATCTGATTCAAAAAAGTTGCTTGACTATTTGTGCTCGACTGTTTTTTCATTAATTTTTGTTTGTGTTTGTGTTTGTGTTTGTGTACATGAATTGCTAATGACGCCAAAATAAATTTAATTGGTCATGATCTTGGTCATCATGTTAATGTTGTTGGTCTTATAATTTTTTGGAGACTTTTTCGTTTTTAAATCGAGGCTTGCACCTCGCTTCGCCTCGAAGCTTACGCCTCGCCTAAATCACGAGAAAAGCGCATAAATCAAGCTTTTTAGCTTTTTCGAACATTGCTCCCTTCAATTCCATTTCACCCATTTTTCTACATATAATAGATAAAAATTAAATGCTACATTGCCATTACATAGAAAACTCAAAGCAACATCTCAAAATAGTGGTTTTGTTTACTTGAATCAAATAAAGTAACTAACAAAATAAATATATAAAATTAATTTGACATCTTAAGAAAAAATCCCAACATTATTCTTTTTTAAAGATTTTTGTGAAATCTACTATAAAACTTTTTATAGCTTGTTACACTTGTTTATTTGATCCAACTTCAGATGACAATATCACTCTGCATCAGAATAAATTCAATTAAATGTATTCTTGTCATCACTTCTTGGCATCATTACATATAATGTATTCTTTGATATTTTAATTCAAATATGGGCAGATTAAGGACCTGAATAATGATCTTTAGAAGAATGTAATACATCATACATTGAATGATTGAAAAGCAAAATTCAAAGTTAATTAAGTAGAAGGTACATACTTGTTTCAGACATTTTTCATATTGTCTGCTGAACAATATAATTTGGGTTAATGTGCCTATGATTTGTGTTTGTTTATAAGTAAAACTTATTGTTTTTGAAGTAGATTAGTTTATTACTGTTTAATTTTTCGAAAATATATATATTTCAATAAGACTATAAAATGAAATATATATTTCAAAAAGAGGTCAACCAATAAATGAAACTATGAGTAAAACTCACAAAAGAAATGGATTTGAAGCATCTTCAGCAGTCATGATAATATCATCCTTCACAACATACAAGTCATATACAAAGTCATCTTTAGATGCTGCGATTACAATAAACAAAACAAAAACATGAATAAAATTAGTGATAGGCTGTCTTAAGACCAAGAAAAGGGTGACGATATGTCATATATATTACTCCCTCTGTCCCAAATTAATTGTTCAGTTTTGACTTTTTAAAGTCAAATTGACCATTTTTAAAACTAATCTTTTTACTATTTTTGCTAAAATATAGATGAAGAAATTATAACCAAAAGAAAGTATATACAATTTATTACTAATCCTAATATTTATAATTTTAGAAATATATTTATATATGTTTAATTATTAATTCTAAAAATAGTCAATTTGACTTAAAAAAATCAAAATTGAGCAGTTAATTTGGGACGGAAGGAGTATAAAATAATGACAATTCCCACAAGTGTAATTATAGCACACTCCTTGTAAAGAAAAACAGAAAAACTAGACATTTTAAGTTTCTAACCAATCCAGTTTTTTTATCGCCCAGCAGACTGTTTCACGTGGTTACACCAAGCTAAAGCAAATTATTAGTTAAAGATTGCTAAACATAGAAAATGTGTATTTAAGAATATCAATTTTTGATGATCGCAGACACAAAACAGAAAAAAAAAATGAAATGAAACATTATACAGGGATAGACCTCCTTTGGACATGTAATCGTCAATTTCATATTCTATTTTTGAAGCAGCACTTGGAATGAACTCTCTTAACAGAGGTAAAAAAGATGACATAATATTGTGATCCTCCAATTCTGAGTCTCTGCAAAAAAATATTAAAAATTGGATTATTATCAGCAAGAAGTTTCAAGTAAAAGTAATAATTTAGATTATATCATTACATGTACTTACTCCTGCTATTTCACCTCATTAGTTGTTTCCACAACATCAACACGAACAACATCGTAGAGATGACACAGCTCGCTTAATGCTTCATCGTGATTTGAATCTTTTTTACCTTTCCTCCTCCAGATTTGTTAAAAGCGAGCAATTTTTGACGTAACCTGACAGAGGAAAGAAAATGAAGTAATCACACATCAATATCATATGATACATATTCAGAATCCATAATTTATATTCAAAAAGCAATAATTAATTATCAAATAGCAACAGAATGTATAAAAGTAAATATGAAAATATTTATAGATATACAGACGGCAAAAAAGAAGCCGAATTAGAAAAGAAAATGCATAGATTTCTGAGTGAATTTAAGGGATTGAGAGAACCCATTCCAAGGAATCTCACTAGCTAACGGTTTAGAAAAACCAGCTAACATGCACATGATTTGGGAAAAACCAGCTAACATGCAGAGCAGCAGGAGGCACTACAGAGATTGTAATAAATGGATCAACAGGTTTGCTGCATCCTGCTGGGAAAGAAGGGATAACTCCTCTTGCAAAAAATATTGTCAAACTTGCAACTCATGTCGAGAGGAGACTCACAATGGGAAGAAAGGGTTATGAAAGAGTTAAAGAAATGTTCTTAGAGCGCCACATGTCACATAGAATATCTGCTGTTTTAAAGGAGGTGTTGCAAAAGGCAAAAGTCCACCACAAATCATAACATGTTGCAGCACTTCAATATTCACCTAACTGGTGATCTTTTTTAGCTATGGTTTGGTAAATGTTAAAAAGCCAAGTTATTTTGTATGCTTCTCTCTCAAACGAATTTTCATATATGAGATCTCCTGAAGTTGTGCGCCCCTTTTGTTCACTGTATCTTTTGAGAACTTTTGGAATTTGTACTTTTGTTCCAAAATTTGATATATATTTTTTACTTTGTAAGTTAATTTGCAAAATTCTAAAATTCAAAGGCAAGCTTATTTATTTGATTTTAATTAATATAAACAATTATAATTATCACAAACTAATTAAAAAGTGCTACTAATTACTCTTAGTTGTTCAAAACTTGAAAATAAACTCGCATGAAATTTGAATTTAGAATGTCGCAAATTAATTTAAAAGGGCAAACTGTATCTCTAAATTTTGAAGTACAGGAACACAAGCTTAATAATTATCTTGGTATGGGAAGTGCTTGCCACAGCAGATCTGCTAATCTAGCAGGAGTAGCATCCCATATTTGGTAGGTTGGTGTAGAAAGTAAAGTATATAGATTATATGTCAATATTAGCACAGTTGGAATGGTGCAGCCATGAAAACTTAAACTTTCTAAAGTTGTAGCAATTTATAGGAGTTTACACCAATTTTCTAAGAATACGATGATATTGATTCCACAAGATATCACATTGTGGTGACATTGAGAAGTGAAATTCTGACTATTTATTCTCTAATCTACCAAAAACCACCGAGGTGGAGGTGAAATTCTGAATCAGCCATATTTTCTAAAGAGTTTATAATTGTATCGCTGTTTCTTTTGCTTCTTGTTTTCATATTTAAGCTTTAAATTCTCTCAAAAGAGATTCCGATTGCATTTTGTAGACAAAAACTTTGGTATTACAAACTGGGGTTGTTACAAGGTACTCTAAAAAATGATCTTCTGGCCTGCCAAGTTTCCATGGCTCAAACCGTAAATAAAAATTAGAATGAAACCTCAAGTTTCTTAACATCCGCAACCAGATGAAGGGGATACTTAAATTGAATCGTTAAAAAAACCTGTACATTCCCAAATTCTGAGCATGATCTCAAGGGAGTCCCAATAATTTCCCGTGTATTCAAAAATATTTCACATGCATAACCAATCTGAACATTGGTAACACAAGGGAGCCAATATCCTATATGCCAGCAAATACCTTTTCATGCTATAACACAGGGACCATGCTTTTGAACCTGAGATTCATATATTCATATAATTGAGCTTCAAGCTTTATATACATTAAAATCATAGTGATAACACATGCTAGGCGTCAATACCTTCATGGGTATCTATTTGGGCACCTCATTTCAGCTTCCAAATGCAACGTGCATCGTTAAGGGGAAATTAATTATCAAAATGTCAGGTGAGGGTGATAAGAGTTGTTGATGGAGAGGAAGCTTATATTTGAGGCTAGACAAAGGAGGTTCCTTCCTCTGTTATTCAGCTGATTTCAACTAATGTTCCTTAAGCCTCATTTGAAGCCAGACATTTAAACATAAAATAATACTCTCTCCGTCCCAGGATAAAAGTCCTAGTGGATTTTTCACGCATATTAAGAAGATGAATGAAATGACAAAATTGTCCATAATAATGTCATTAAATATGGAGAGAGAATTAGAATAAAAAAAGTATGAGATATTTAATGTTACGGGTATAATAGGAAAATATGTGTAAAAGTTTGGTTATTAAAAGAAAATGGACATTTAACATGGGACTACCCAAAATAGTAATAAGGATTTTTATCATGGGACGGAGGGAGTATATGTTTAGTATTGGTGTTGGGTAGGTGCAGCTAATTCTGTTTCTCAAAACTCACCAACAGTTGGCCAGTATGTTAGCTGGTTTCTAAAGTATGTGGAAAAGAGATTCTTTTGACAAAGAATTACCTTCTGTTTCTCTGCTACTTCAATGTGATCAAACTTAGGATCATCGGACATTGCAGCTTCTCTGTAACTATTAATACAAGACACGAGTTGATCAATAACAGCTCCTCTTTCCGAGTGCTCCTTGAACCGCACCTCAATAGGGTCACCCCGCTGCAAGTTATTCAGTTCAAGTTAGAAACACAATTCTAGAAATTGAAGCAAAAAAGGCACTTGGCATGGAAACCAACCTTCTTGAGCTCTTCAAGCTTGGCAATATAAACACCCTTTGTTTCATCCTCACCATCTTCATACAACCAATCTTCAACCTGCTGAAGGATAGCAGTAACTCTTCTCTCTCCGGATCAGTAACAAACTCTTGATATTTGTCATGCAACTGAGGGAAAAAAAATGTGAGACCAAATGTCCAAAGAATCCTTAAATTCAGTTCAATACAAGAACATCGTGTACCTTGTTTCTCATTTCATAGACATATGCCTCCACGGCATTCTTTTTATCTTTAGACTGAAAATGTTGTGTTATGAGATTCTCAGGCTTCTTCTCCGCAGCAATGTTGATGATTGTTCTATCTCCATAAAAAGCATTCAATGTGTATATAAATTACTATTAGTATTGTATTTAGGGTTTTACTGAAAGACTCGAGAGCAATATGGAGCACTAAATAGGATGGACAGGTGTTGAAATTTAGAAGGACAGATGATCTTAACTTTGTGACCCAGTATATATCAGATAATAGATTACTATTAGGTCAAACTGCAACCAAAAGGAAATTAAGGATCTTAACTACTCAATTCAGTTTACTTGGTCAAATTCATTATGTTTTTTTTATGCTCAAGGCACAGAAATATCACATATAGTGTGTCCTCATACTGGCTTATGAAAATGTGCATATTGTAACAGCATAACCCTAATGGCAATTTCATTAAAAATACTCGACTAAATCTGTAAAACCAAATACTTGATAGATATATGAAATCAAATTAATCTGGGCCATACTCAAGACACTCCATCCCATAGAAGAAATTAATTCAAACAGTACAAATCAGATTTGCGGTATATAAGCAATCATGGAAAACCATTAACAGACGTATCAAAATTCATGGATGAGCATAATGCAAAATATTTTCTGCTGAACCAAGACTTGTCTACCAGCTGTCGTAACCAAATAAGAAATTATACCTTCAGCTTCTTAGCATCCATTCCAGAGGTAACCTCACAAAGAATGAAATTGAGTAACTTGGATATGGATTGAGAAATGGTACTTCTTTTAAAAGCCTATACAGCCTCTCTCTTTCTTGCACCAAAGCCACTTTAACATTCTGTTAGAAATTGTTCATTAGCACCAGAAGTGGTTTCTCGGGACCAAGGAACACTAATGTACTATCTTAGAGATAAATTGAGCAGTTAATTTTGTAGGAAAAATTTAAAACCAGAAGCAGTGAATAAATAAGATACCTCCAGATACGTGGGATTTTTTAATGCTGCACATGCAGAAACTTCAGCAGCAACAGACACATTATAAGGTTGTTTTGCCCTCCAAAGGTACTCGATAATGCTCAGCGGAAACGCTCCATACCCCACACGAAGTCCAGCTAACCCTAATGTTATATTTATTCACAATTTAAGAATATAATTTTGTATTTAAAGTGACGTTAAGTAAATACATTTGAGGTATGCTACAGTCCATATGAGAATTGATTTATGTGATAATATCCGTCATCTTTGTAATAAAATAAAAAAAAAACTCCAATCATCATTATAAATTTATGAAAACACTTGATCTTAGCCGAAAGGCCAAGAAAGACTTTAGCACTTGCTCGGACAACAGAACTAGCTCCAAGTTGCAGACTTAACTCTGTGGAATATTACGGTTTTCTACAGATGCAACAGAAAAGAAAGACCAAGATTTTCTGTTTTACCAGTCCTACAGTTCTAGTTCACTTGCTGATGGACACAATTTTGACACCTTGCAAATAACAAGTAGTACGGGTATTGCGTAGTAAGTGTCACTCATAAAAAAGGATTGCAGGAGGCTAGAGCTCATGCAAGGTTAGCTGTATTGTCTTATTTGACCATATTTAAGCATCTTTTTTGTACTAGGGGAAGGGTGCCCTTTTCTTCTACATTCCTGACCATTTAATTTTAATAAAGTTCTTGTATCCCAATCAGCAGACCAGCCAAGGGGTGGGGGGCATACAGTTGACAATATCTTTTTGCTGGACAAAAAAGAGAGGGGGTGGCAACCAGATTGTCCCAATCAAAATAATTTGTAGTTCTGTAAAGCAAGGGCTTATAAACATACCAACTCTTTTACTGAATGTCCGGAGGACAATCAGGTTCTCATGCTTCTTCAGCCATCCCATTCTGGAGTTGATTCCCGAGAATTCAATGTATGCTTCATCCAGTACAACCAGTACTGGAAGATCAAGTATCTTCAAGAGAGCCTCGTCATGGATTATACTGTCAGATTAGATGGCAATATTCACATATTAAAACAAAACCTACTTGAAATCCCAGTGAAGCATGACACATTCAGTCTCACATTTCATGTTCAAAGTAACTGTCTGCACAACGGAATATTTATGCATAATTGTGTCCCAAATTTACAAGCCACTTGACCAAAAGCATTAATGAGCTACATGTGTGGAGGCAGATAGATAAAATATCATTATAAGAGTTCTCTCTAGAGACATTCAAAGTGATGCAGACTGTTAAAGGTCCAAGTATAGAACATTATTTGAAGAAAAAAAATGTTCGATTAATAGGTCAGACACGAGAGAGCTGAATTTTAATTTATTTCAGTGTCATTTTTCTGTTTTAATAATATACTGTTACTAGATTAAAGTAAACAGCAAAAAATGTATGGAGTGCAAATTACCTCCCATCTGGGTTATTAGGAGAAGTTAGAAAAATGCACTTTGGTTTCTCCTGCTCAACAACTTTAGCAATCATTTCCACATCCAAGCTAAAATCTGACTTCCGGAGAACTGCTAATTAGATGGCAGAAAATGACGTTATGCACGTTTGAGAAGATATGACAACAATGACATAAATAAAAGCAGATGTACAAGTCAACTATTGAAGATGGATATTGAAGAATAAAACCAGAAATCCATTCATTTAAGAGTAAAAAACTGTGTAAAGAATTTGAATGGAGATGAAATAATGAAGTAGAAGATAAGGTCTTTTACCCTTGATTACAAGTGCACCATTAACAGCTGCATCAAATTCATGGTAAATGTGGGAGGACAGTCCACAATTTTGTCACCTGGATCCAGTATGCATCTGCAATATAGGCAGACCAAAAACAATTGAAATATCAAGCCAGACAAAACATTTGGGATAAAAACATATAACATAACCGGGATTGTGCAAGAATAAAAGTTAAGAGCAGTGCACTTTGCAATCTAAGCCCAATATACTATATCACTGACCGCATAATCAAATCAATGAGCTCATCTGCACCACAGCCTGCAAGAATATATTCAGACTCAAGGCCAGAATCCTCACCAAGGGCTGCACGTAGTCTACGGCTTTCAGGGTCAGGATATATATATGGAATTTCATTGCACCCAAAGCCTCAAAACCTACATGCATTTCAATAAGAACATCCAAAAGGAAACATTTACTTAAGAGTCAAAATTGTGTGTGCAGCTAAAAGGAGTTGATTTTGTTATAAATAGTCCAAAATCATCTCTGATACTAATGGCATAAGTTATATTCATATACAGGAGTATTCTGGAAGCTATGGCTTGCCTCTGGAGGTGGGCCATATGGGTTTTCATTTGCGTCCAACTTTATGATATCCTCAGGCTTTCTACCAAGACGAGTTGACAAAACCTGTGAAGAAAACCAAAAAATTCATATGGAAAATAATGTGAGTTTAACATGATTATCTATGCAATTATTCATGTAATGGAGGCTGATCAACCATGCAGTAACAATTTGCCTTAATAAATTACTACAATATGCAAAGCTGAGCTACTGTTGCTCCTTGCATCTAGTAAATATTGTGAAGGAAAGAGATAGAAAGTCTTAAAAGATCACACTCATCCCTTATGTATAAGCTGAGAAACATTCCATTATGCATATATTTTATGGTGCAGTTTATAGGAAATTCTGCCTAATAAAGTCATTAATTAACATACATCATTGATCAAACCTGCATATAAAAGTAGAATTAAACCAATTAGAATAAAGTATAACTTCTTTTTTATACATAAAAAGTGGAAAAATCAAGTCTTTTTATCAACCCCATTACAATAAGCATCAAAGTAGTAACAAACTGTAAATCCCATCTATTCAAACCAAAAAATACTTACGAATCCACATGATTACAAAGTCAACTAGCAGCATTGCAATGTTTATCACCAATAAAAGGAAAGGTAACATACCTATCTCATTCAACCAATTCATCTAAGCACAGTAATAAGCAGTAAAAAACTCAGATTTTTACTTGCAGAAACTAATCAATCATCTGAACAACCGATACAAATCAAAAGTGTCGAAATCAATTTACCTCAAAAGGCAAAATGGGTTGGTATGGAGACAATTTTCGGAGATGTGGTCGGATAAAAGAATCCCCGGTCAACTGTTGTGGTGTCTGTTTGACATGGTTTACTGGCGCAGTGGAGGCCATACAAGAGACCCAATTCCTCTGTTTTCTTTCAAATGAATAACAATTAGGTCTATCTGAAGGGACAAAGCTAAGGCCAATTTGGGGTTTGATCATGCAAGACGAACTATTGCAGATATCAATCGCACCCATGAATCTGCATGGTGAAATTCAAAGTTTCAAATGCATTTCCATGTCCATTAATAACAAAAACATTAATTACTTTTATGGATGTAAAATTAGCCTATAAAGCAAGAGTAGTTGACCAACCTCCCAGAAAGATTTAGGATAATGAAATGGGGAGAGAATAGAAATGGAGAGGAACACGTAATCTCAGCCTTCAAAATACAATGGTGTAAGACCAACTTTGTATGCGGGTATCTCGTTCTATCTCCTTGACTGACATCTCATTAACAAGGTTTGACCTTTTCTATCTCACCCCAACGAAAAGTAGCCACTTATTAGAGCTGTGTAAGTCACATTATCTGGTTCCAGACCTTTATCAATCATTTCACCAAGGAGGCAAATAGCCTCTTGAAGGTTGTTTGAGTTGCAATGATTATCGATCAAAGCAGTGTAACATTTAACATTAGGATTTAATCCCATCTCCTCCATTTGTCTCCAAAAAGTCAAAGCACCATCAATTTCTCCCTTGTATCCATCTTCGCTATATAATTCTATAGCCTTTTCTAAGTTAATTTTAGAATGCCCATTAATTAAAACTGTGTAAGTGATGACATCAGGTTTGATTCCCCTTCGTTTCATATCATTAAAAAGATGACAGGCCTGCTTCAAGCAATTTAACCTGCAATAACCATTCAACATGATTGTGTAGGTAATAACGTCAGGGGTTAAACCTCTCCAGACCATATTATCAAATACACATTGTGCATCTCTCATTTCTCCAGCATGACAAAGCGCAGCAATAAGTTTGTTGCACATTATCTGACAAGGGCCACGATCTGAAACTAACATAGTCTTAAATAGCATAAGAGCATCGTCAAATGCACCTTCTGTACAAAGGTTACTGAGAAGTGTTAGGCAAGAATCCCTTTTAACTAAAATTCCTTGCTTGGACAACCTAACAAAAAGCTCATATGCATCTCTTGTCTATTTTGCTTCACAGTACCCATTTACCATTGCAGAATAATTATCTAGCCCCTTGTATTCTAAACTGCCAAAAAACAATTCAGCTTCCATCACCTTTCCTCCCATGCATAAGCCTTGAATGATCATGTTGTGTGTAACAGTGGTAGGTTCCAAACCCTGAGCTTTCATATAATTTAAAAGATCACATGCCTCGCGTGCAAGTTCATTTCTTGAAAACCCACCAGCAAGCGCATTGTAAGTAGCAATATCAGGTTTTATGCCCTTTTTCGTCATTTCCACAAAAAGATCAAAGGCTTCAACTGGTTGTCCATGAAAGAAGTAACTACTGATCAGAGTTGTGTAGTTAACAACATCTGGGACCATCTTCTTTTTCTTCATCTCATCAAACAACTTCATGGCTTCTTCCAACTTCCCTAGTTTGCACAGAGAATCAATCACAATATTATAAACAATCTCATCTAGGAAAATTCCCATGTCCTTAAAGTTCATGAATTGGTGCACCACTTCCGAAGCCAAGCCCATCCGGCACAAGCATTGAAAAACTGAGCTGAGAATAACACAATTAGTCTTGATACCCTTTGTAGACATTTCATCATGAAGTGCCAGGGATTTGAGAATATTCCCCACCTTACAATACCCTTGAATCAAGGCCCCGTAACAATATGCATCAGGGGCAATCCTTGCTTCCTCCATATCAAGCAAGACATCCTCAGCTTCTTTCATCTTCATGTCACAAACAAGCCCACGAATTACAACAGAGTATGCAAACACATCAATAGGGACCTTGGCTCTTCTCCACACCTGTAGCACCTCATATCCTAAATCTGACTTTCCATGCGAACAAAGACCTTCTATATAAATTGAGTAAGTAAAAGCATTAGGGGTCACACCATCTTCCTCCATCAACTGAAACATACCAAGAGCATCTTCCAAACTACCCTTTCGACAAAGAGCTTTAATCACAATCCCATATGTATAGACATTAGGGCTCAACCCAAGACTCTTCAATTGTTGATAAATATCCACAGACATCCACTTTGCCACACTCGATCATCCGATTCATAAGAAAATTGCAAGTCAAAATGTTTGGTAAAAATCCACGCCTTGTTGTTTTGAATAAAGTATCAGTGGCTTCATCAAACCTCCCCATAATAGCATAGACCTTAACCAATGCATCAAGTGCTCGAACCAATGAATTTGGCACCTCAGCTATAAGCCCCTCCAGTAACGCATCAAACAAATCCGAAATTCCAAAATCCAAATGCTCAATTTTTGACTCTATAACCTCTAACATAACAGAATCCAATTTTCTATCCATACCCCAATAGCAAAGTATCCTAATAATAGCCATATAAGTGTGTACGTTGTGTCTATATCCATCTTCTTTCAATTGGTGGAAAATGACAATGCAAGACTGGGGTTTTCTCTGAGCGAGTTCAAGTGAAAAATAACTTTAGATGTATCATTTTGGTATGCATCAATCACCTGAACATAGAGATGCTTGTTGGAGCGAAGCACACACAACCTTGGTCTTTCTGGGGTCCCTTCAACCTAGGAAACAAGAAATTGGTTGCAGAATTAGTAGTATTGTGTTGTCACTAGTCAAAGGAACACATTTTTCCTCGACTTCATTTCTCTTTGCTATGTTGGTCATGTGCAGCAAATTGATATTTTTGGATAACTACTGAGGGTTACTAGGAAGGGGAGAACCAACTTGTGCTATTATCCATATTAAGTACTAGCAAAGTAAAACAATGCCCATATAGCTAGAAATTTGGTAGAATGATACAGCTATCTATCAAGAAAGAAAACAGATAAAACAATGTACTAACATTAGATATTGAGATTTTGCTAAAATAGACAAGCAGTCTGCCAATGATATTGGAAAAAAATGATGTCCAGTTCAAAGCTACTTGTTGAATATTTGGCTAACAAGTACTGAGATACTTGTTGAATATTTGGCAAATCATTTGAATCTTATATTCATTTTGTTTCCAGATCATCACCTGTCAGCAAGTTAGCCATTTGGAAGGACTAAAACCTATGTTCAAAACTAAGGTTTGTTAGATACATACGAACCACCTGTTGTGTTATCCTTAAACAACCATATTACAACTTTTAATGACATTTGAGATGAATATGCACATATTATATGGATCCACCCCTTAACAAGGAAATCTTATACCATCAACCTTTATGAGATTCCAAGTAGAAACAGGGTAAGCTAACAGATAAGAGTTCCTCAAATACTCTCAAATTTAACATACAAGCATAACCCATCCAGATGCTGCACTTTTGGCATATGTAATTTGAAATGCAGAATTCTAGTGCCAAAAAATAGCAGTGCAAATCAAAATTATTCCAGTTAGTAACTTACCCAATTCAAATAATAAAAATAGGTGCACATTATTATACCTTTTCAGTTCTTTTCCTGTGATTATAAAAACTCTTACCGAATTCATAAACACGACTATGATTGCATCAGCTTGGGGAAGGTAAGTTGAAGAAGAGATAATAAAAGACTATATTTTTTAAAAATAAAACCTTTTTGCGGAGACGAGAATGGCGAGCGATTCGGTTGTCTTGCCTGGTTCTGGCCTTAGCTTCAACAATTAGAGACTCGTACACCAATTTGGGATGGAGGAAGCTGCTGTTGGGAATACGCCAATGAAGCCCTTGGAAGAATGGATAGAGAAGCTAAAGAAGAAGAAGACATCCCTCAGTCCTCACTGATGAAAACCTTGTCCGTCTCTTTCTTCCTTGCGCACCTTCTTTTTTCTTTTCCCTTTTTCTTTTTCATTTATATTCTGTTAAAAATATTTTCGGATTTTAACTTTAAATAATATAATTATAAAAATTATAAGTACTTATTTGAATAATATTATTAATTACAAGATTTATTATTTTTTAAAAATTAAATAAATCACATGTTAAAAATATTTTAAATTTATTTTAATTTTTGAAAGTCAAACTTGTTCCTAGAAGGGAGAAATATAATATAGTTCTTGTTTCTATCAAAATAATTTATTGAAAAACATTTTCGTTAAAATAATGAGTTTTTGTACAAGGGCAACATTTTTTTTTTCTTGTGCATGGATAATAGGAAATCGTATTACTATAAAATGTCATCTTAGGTACTTTCTCATAATAAAATATTAAACTGTCATATGAGGTATATTCTCGTACACTCATTATTTTCAGGAATGACTTATTTTAGAATGACTTATAAATTAAAATTAAAAATGACTTATAAGTTATATTAAGTGATAATTTATAAATAAAAGTGTTTGACACTTTTTTGACTTATAAGTTAAAAATTAAGTTAAAATAAAAGCGTAAAGATATTTGACTAAAATGACTTATAAGTTAAAATAAGATGTAAACACTATTAAAATAAAGATAAAATAATTTTTATATTTGGTCAAACTTTTTTTAAAATGACTTATAAGTCATTTTTTAATAAGTCAAAATTTGTTACTTATTAAAAATGACTTGCAAGTCAAAATTTGTTACTTATCAATCATGGAACCAGGGGCGGAACCACGCTTGGGGTGGACTCTAGTCCGGGTGAAGTTTTTTGACAGTTCCTTGTTTTCCATCCGTTCCAACCTCTTTCTCTTTGCTTGGACTAAAAACTTCATCAAGTTCTTAAGGAATTGAGGTTATCAAGTACTCAAATTAAAGTAGAAGTGAAGCAAAGTGTTGTCCAAATGAAGAATTGAATTCAATCAAAGCAAGTTGGGAGCAAGAATTGAATCAAGGATTCAAGTAAAAAATCAGACAAAGAGGTAATTTAGTTTATACTTGTTAAATTCGTGAATTTGAGATAAATAACGTATTGAAATTACTTTGTTGATGTGATGGGAGGTTATATATATGCTAATTGGAGTAATAAGGATGAAATTTTTGGCTAAGCTCCTCTATTATGCTTATGAAATATGGGATTTTAGAGTACGCCTTCAAGGTGTTTGAAATTTTGCCTCTAAAAGGTTGTTATGCTAAAACTTGTGAATTAGCCAAGGTAACCTTTATATATATTTTGAATTTATGATCAATCTTGGTGGGACAATTTCTTGCGTATATGATTGGTACTTAATAGCCCAGAGCGACAAAAATTCCTAACTCCGTCCTTGCATGGAACGAGCCTTGAGTTTGTACACATCACTAGATAATCTGAAAATATAAATCATCTTATGATACTTTTTGATTGGTTAGTTAATTGTACAGTACATTTTCTTACACAATATGCCAACCACCTCGGCGTAATTCAGTTAATACAGGAGGATAAACCTGATGCAGGACCATAATAAACTTGGTTTCTCTCGATTATGATCCATTGCTATGTAAGACTCAAAATAATTAATAAATAAAATTTAATTTTCTCTAATTATTATTTTAAAATAGTAAAGGTTGATGTGATTAATGTGGATAGTTATGGGTAAAATATGCAAATATTTCAAAATAAGCAAGTGGTTATAAAATATTCATTGTTGTCGGGAAATATTCGTTTGGTTGTGGAATATTAAATGTTTGGGAGAAAATTAAATGCACGATAGTAGCGACCATGTAATGTAGCCCCATAACGGAAAGCGATTGAATGAAGAAAGCGACAAATATAAGTTATTTAAAAATAACGGCAGTTAGTTATTCTGAATTATCTTTGTTAAAATACTTAAATTGGTTTAAAACACAAGTAGCACTTGCAGATTGCACCAATTATTGATTCTTACGTAAAGAAGACCACTACTCAATAATGGTTACGATGTAATTCTTATTCGATATTTTATTTTATTGATTCAATAATTGCTTTGCGTTGATATTTTATATTCTTTGTTGTTTGATAATTGTCATTACACAAGTATTTTTCATTATCGAAGCAATAATTCATATTATCCGAATAATATTATTAGATAACATTATTGGCAATGTCTAAAGTTACATCTAAGGAGAGGTTTGGTCACCTAATTGCGAGCGATAAGGAGAAATTCTTATTGAAAGCCCCTTCTGTGAGGCGCACAGTTGTAAAATCTTGTGATTCGTAATATTATTTGTGAATAATTAATTATTGATTCATATGATGGGGAAAATATTGATTTTATGTGGATATAGATGGAGAAAGAAAATTTTTAATGTGACAATTGTTGAAAAATTAAAATTTTATCTTTTTTTTACGATAAAATAATTCATTTAAATATATTATTATATTTTAATAATATAATAATGGTGATATTTTTTACAACGAATGTGGGATATATGAGTATCTGAGGAGGAAGAGTATTTTGTTGCAATAAATGTTTAAAACATGTTAAACATGTAAATTGGACCCAATTTCTTGGTTGAAATTTGATTATAGCACAATAAAATCGCTTCCGTTTATGGATTTTGGTCAATTTACATTTTGAAATTTGGAAAAACTTTTCGCAAAGTTGTAGAGAATTGAATTTCCTATAAAAACTCATGAGATTGAATTTTCGACAAAAGAGCTATTTATCATGAATTATTGAAGTTTTGAGTTAAAATAATTGATTTATGGAGTTTAAAATGTTTTTGTAAGAAAAACGTTTTTTTTGTTGCAATTAATTGGCGTACATGTGTTAGAAATGATCTGAATCGGTTGGTAAAAGTGGGCTTGACAATTATATATATATATATATATATATATATATATATATATATATATATATTATTAATTTATTAAATTTTCTGCTTTGGTGTTCTAAGCATTTTCCTATAAATAGAGAGCTTAGGTTATAATTGAAAATTACATTTAAGCTGAAGTTTTCTCTCTATATTATCGGCGTATTCTTGTGAGTATTTTGAGTATACTTTGAGTATTATTTATCTGGTTGCAAGTTCAAGTCATAGCTTTATATCCCGTGTTTCAAATTTAGAAGTATAAATCTTTTGAGGTAAGGGATATTATTTCTTTCGTAATGATATTATTTCTTCAATATCATTATCTTTGAAATATTGATCCGAAGTTTTGGAACTTTTAGTGTGGAAGTTCTTATTCACGATATCTGGCCTTTATTCACGATATCTGATCTTATTCACGAATCTGGCCTGACTATTCATCAAAAAATAAAAATTTTTTTTTTCGTCAAAATATCTATTCGGATACTAGCTTTGATTGTATCCATGTTTTGATCATTCTTGAATTTTACACCACTATGATAATTTTCGAGGTATTTTTGGACGTGGATAAAACAAAGTACGAATCCTTAATTCTTAATCCTTGTCATTTTGTTTCATTGGATTCGTTTCTTTAAAAATATTTTCATCATTCTCGGTCTTAAATGATGATATTATGAAATATCTTTGGCTATATAGTGCGAATTAATGATTTCGATGAATATCTTTGGCCAGTAGTCAAAGATGAGCAGTGTTTAGATGAACATGACCCGGTGATGAATATCTTTGGCTTGTAGTGCAAAGATGAATATTTGATTCGGATATATATTGATTGATGTTACGGGGATAAAATATAGGCGATGAACTTTAAAATTCATACATAGAAGATAGTAGTTTGCATTCTCTACTTAACTCTTCTAATGAATTATTATTTCATTGCGAATATTGATTTAAAACTTGTTGTCTATTGTATTCTATTAGATTTTTCCCTGTTGAAGACTAACGATAATTTTGTTGTATATTATCTTAGTCATAATATTCTTTCTTAAATTTGGTCGAGCTCACCCTTTTCCTTTTTTTCTATTTTTCTTCTCGGGAGGCGAGAATGTAGCGAAGATGCAAGTTAGGGTGCGGAATGATGGTTATAGAGAGAGTTGTTTAGTAGTCCTCACCATTTTATAAAATAATGTATCAATAAATGTGATGAGAATTTATTTGGGTATAGATATTGTCTAGAAGATAATATTTGTATTCAAACTCACGCTTTTCTTGTTGTAATAATAAAGTTGTAGTTGTTTACATGCCATGTATTGACAACTCGAGAATGGGTGATGTTTACCTATTTTGGGGGCGTCACGGTTGGTATCGAGCTTAGGGATATGATCTTTGGCGGAGATGGGGGGAATAGAACTAGGAGGGAGAGGCGAGTAAATCCTTCGCTAGTGTGTCCTACTAAGCTTATTTGTTAGTTAGTTGAGGTATATAAGGATATTATGTGATATATTGATTTGCTTAATTAACCCTTGTTTTATGGCGGTGATTTGAGAATGTCGTTGAGAATATTAAGCGTGGAAATGAGGCCAGGAGAGGCGTCTTTGTACACACAACGAGGAGAGCGTGCAACAGTGGTAATGTTCCTCTGTGAACAACACCATGCTGACGAGATGATGAGCGAGGGGATGTTTAGAAGCTTTTCTGATTCATGCAAAATCGACGAGGAGACTCAGTATTCAAAAATCTGAGGAGAAATGATAGCAATTCACGGGTTATCGCTGACAGCAGATTCAAAGAGTTGGGACTACCGAATTTAAAGGAAAGCGGATCCGATCACGGCGAAAACATGGGTCAAGCAAATTACCAAGATATTCGATGTCTTGGGATGCACCGGAGAAACGAAGGTTCCGTTCGCTACCTTTATGTTAAAGTGGTGGCGGAAATTCTTGGTGGGAGTGCGTAAGCGTACCCATCGACGCACTTTCGGCGTGTCTTGGGAGCGTTTGAAAACTATTTAATGACAAATACTTTCACGAAAGTGTTAAATATATGAAGGAAGTGGAGTTTATTAGGTGAGCGCGCAGAACAACATGACGGTGTCTCAAAGATGAGGCGAAGTTTGCGAGTTATCGAGTTTGCGCCTCATTTGGTGGAGAATGAGGAATTATGACGCGGATGTTTACGAGAGGTTTGAAACCCGGATATCGTCAAGATCTCATCTCTCATAAATTTCTCTATATTCGGATGATGTTGTTAACGAGGCACAATTGTTAGAAGCGAGATAACGAGTACAACGGAGGTACCACAATCGAGGATCATCTGGGAGATAGCGATCAACAAAACAACGATAACCGGTGGAGAAAAGAAAAGTCGGACAAAAATGGTAACCACTTCGGTGGTAATCATGGCCATGAAAATAGAAAAAAAAGCGAGTCGGAGGAGATTTTAAAAAGAGGAGATTTAACAACGACCATGTGAAGGCGACAATCTGGTGAAGAGCTGGTTCTAAGGGAGAAACGACCACCGGTCATTATCTATGCTACAAATGCGGAAAAGAGGGACATATCGGTCAAATTGCCCACAACAGTTCAAGGTATGCTATAATTGTGGAAAGGAAGGACATATCGCTTCGGGATATGCGCAGTGGCGAAACCTAGTTCAATGGGACGGTGACTCAAAAGAGGTATCCCAGAAAAGTCAAAGTCAGCGGTTCTCGGAAGGCGTTTGTTGTGGTGGTCAAAATCGAGAACCAAACGAGGTAATCACGGGTAAAGTATTTATAAATTCTTGCGAAGTTTATACCTTACTTGATATCAGTCTTACCCATTCATTTATCTCTCCCGCTTGTGCTCAGCGTTTAAACTTGACTCAGGAGAAATTAGACTTTGACTTTTATCTGTGGAAACTCAGTTGGGAGAAACTTTCACATCCACTGTTTATAAATCTTGTTTGATTCAAGTTGGCACCATCACCTTACATTAACCTTATCTTTTTAAAGATACTTGCTTTTGATGTAATTTTAGGGATTGATTGGTTAACTACTCATCATGCCAAAATTGATTGTTTTCGTAAGGATGTTAGTTTTCATATTCTAAACAACTTTGTTGTTGAATTCTAGCAACTAAACCATTAAAATCAATCAACATCATATCTAATCATAAAAGCTATTCGTTTATTGAAAAGCGGATGTCAAGCTTTCTTAGCTCATGTTATGGATTTGAATAAAGACACGTCAAATTTGAATAATATTCTGTTGTTATTGACTTTTCTGGCGTATTTCTGAAGAACTTCCGGTACACCCCATGCGTGAAGTTGAATTCTTTATTGACCTTGAACACAGTACAAAGCCCATTTCTAAAACCCCATATCGAATGGCTCTATTGAACTTGAGGAGTTAAAGGTCCAACTTCTGAGGAGTTATCGGACATCGGTTTCATTAGTCTAGTACATCTCCTTGGGGTGCTCTGTTTTATTTGTGAAAGAAGAAAGGCGGGAGTATGCGACTTTTGTATTGACTATCGGAATTGAACCATGTCACTATCAAGAATAGGTATCCTCTACCTCGTATTGATGACTTGTTTGACTAGTTGCAAGGAGCACAATTCTTTTCAAAAATCGATCTTCGATTACGGATATCATCATTTAAAAATTAGAAGCGAGGATATTCAAAGATCGCCTTGAGAACTTCGATGCAGGCATTATGAATTCTTAGTCATGTCTTTCGGA
Source organism: Panax ginseng (assembly GCA_020205605.1). Lineage (NCBI taxonomy): Eukaryota > Viridiplantae > Streptophyta > Magnoliopsida > Apiales > Araliaceae > Panax > Panax ginseng. The sequence continues at coordinate 131,721,877 of CM035138.1, forward strand.
TTGACTAATGCTCCTGCGGCTTTCATGGATATGATGGGCAAAGTATTCAAGGAATATTTGGATCGATTCGTTGTTGTCTTTATTGATGACATCCTCATATATTCCAAAAGTCGTGAAGATCGTGAGCACCATTTGAATTTGGTACTCTAAAAGACTTCGTGAAAACAAGCTTTTGCCAAGTTGAAGAAATCACGAGTTACGGCGAGGAAGTAGCATTCCTTGAGCACGTGGTATCGAAACATGGAGTATCTGTTGACGAAGCGAAGATTGAAGCAATACAAAGTTGGGAGCAGCCAAAGTCGGTGGATCAAGACGTAGCTTTTTGGCTTAATTGGTTATTATCGGAGATTCGTGGAAGGGTTTTTCGAATCGCTACTCCATTAACTCGGTGACTCGGAAGATATAAAATTAAGTATGGAGCGAGGAATGCGAAGAGTTTCCAAGAGCTTAAGAGGAGGCGTATTTAAGACTGTTCTAACAATACCATCTGGTTGGATGGATTTGTTATCTCTGATGATGCTTGGGCAAAGGGTTAGGATGTGTTCTCATGCAGCGTGGGAAAGTCATAGCTTTATGCCTCACGACAACTTAAAAGTATGAGAGGAATTATCCTACTCATGATCTAGAGTTAGCGTGATCGTTTCAGCGTTAAAGATATGGAGGCACTATCTATATGGGAGAAAGTGGAGATATATTCGGACCATAAAAGCCTTAAATATTTCTTCACTCACAAAGAACTCAACATGCTGGCGGCAATGACGTTGGCTCGAGCTATTGAAAGACTACGACCACACTATTGATACCATCCGGAAAAGCGAGCGTGGTAGGTGACGCGTTGAGTAGAAGATCATATGCGAGGAGCGAGTGCGATGATGTTAAGTATACGCGTAGAGCCAACTTTAATAGAAAAAGTTAAGGTTGCTCAAAACTCTGGGCGGGTGATGCATATGAAGAAGAAAGTACAAGAAGGTCTTTATTAGGGCGAGAATTGATGAAAAGGAATACTTGAGTCCACTCCGGACTTTGTGTTCTAACGATTACGATTTGAAGTACAAGATCATGATGGAGGCACCACGATACACCATTTGCAATCCATCACGAAAGTACTAAAATGTATCATGATCTTGACATACATTTTGGTGTAACAATATGAAGATAGAGATTGCAAAGTTTATCTCAACATGTTTAACTTGTCAACGTGTAAAGGCGGAGCATCAAGTGCCTAAGGGACCATTGCAACCACTTGAGATTCCGAAATGGAAGTGGGAACACATTACCATGGATTTCGTTACGGGTCTTCCCACGGTTTCTAAAGGCATCAATGCTATTTGGGTTATTGTTGATAGATTAACCAAGTCTGCTCATTTCTTGACGATACGGGAGACTTATTCCCTTGAACATCTTGCTAGTATATATGTAAATGAGATTGTGAGGTTGCATGGCATGCCAGTATCCCTAGTTTCGGATTGTGACCCAAGATTCACTTCAAGATTTTGGGTTAGCTTGCAAAAAGCTATGGGCACGGATTTATGATTCAGTTCGGCATACCATCCTCAAACGAACGGACAATTAGAGAAGACTATTCAAACTCTTGAAGATTTATTAAGACTATGTGTCCTAGATTTCAAGGGCAGTTGGGATAAGTATTTACCGTTGGTGGAATTCTCCTACAACAATAGTTATCAGGCAAGTATAGGTGTGGCTCCATTTGAAGCATTATATGGACGAAAGTGTCGCTCTCCAATATGTTGGGATTAGGTGGGTGAAGCAACATTGTTGGGACCGAATTAAATACGTATGACTACAAAGAAAAGATCCAAATGATTCGACAGCGATACAAATGGCACAAGATCGACAAAAGAGTTATCGCAGATCTTCGTGAAAGGGCGTGGAATTTAGTATAGGGATCATGTATTGTTCTGCTAGTTGTTCCATGGAAGGAGTTACAAGATTTGGGAAGAGAGAAAGCTCGATCCATGATTTATTGGTCCATTTCAAATTCTTGACCAAAGTAGGAAATGTAGCCTATAGACTCGCGTTACCTCCAAGTATGTCTCGTGTTCATAATGTGTTTCACATATCATACCGTAAATATGTGAAAGACCGAACCACGTTATTGAGTTAGAACCAAGCGAGATAGCAGAAGACTTAACGCATGAGGAGGTACCTGTCGAGATCTTGGATAGGAAGGAGCATGTCCTACATACGAAGGTCATACCACAAGTTAAAGTTTTGTGGAGGAACCATGCTTATAGAGAAATGACACGGGAATTGGAAGCGAAAATGAAAGCGAGGTATCCTCACCTTTTGAAACACAGAGTACGTATGTCGATTTAGAGGACGAAATTTCATAAGGAGGGAGGTTGTAAGACCCCAAATAATTAATAAATAAAATTTAATTTCCTCTAATTATTATTTTGAAATAGTAAGGGTTGATGTGATTAATGTGGAATTATGGGTAAAATCATAAATATTTCAAAATAAGTGAAGTGGTTATAAAATATTCATTATTGTTAGGGGAATATTCGTTTGGTGGTGGAATATTAAATGCTGTAAAGGGAAATATTAAATGCGACGGTAGCGACTATGTGTGGGCCCCATGCTTGAAGCGATTGGATGAAGAAAACAACACATATAAGTTGTTTAAAAATAACTTGGCGTAGTTATTCACGTTATTAATCTTGTTAAAATATAAATTGGTTAAAACACGATAGCACGTGGTATTGCACCAATTATTGATTCTTACGTGAAGAAGACACTTTACTCGATAATGGTTACGATAATTCTTATTCGATATTTTATTTTATTGATTCAATAATTCTTTGCGTTGATATTTTATATTCTTTGTTGTTTGATAATTGTCATTACACAGTATTTTTCATTATCGAAGCAATAATTTATATTATCTGAATAATATTATTAGATAACATTATTGGCAATGTCTAGAAAGTTCTGTCTAAGGAGAGGTTTGGTCACCTAATTGCGCGCCAGTAAGGAGAAATTCTTATTGGAAAGCCCCCTCTTTCTTGGGAAGTGCCTGGTTGTCAATATTGTGATTTTGTAATATTATTTGTGAATAATTAATTATTGATTCATATGATGGGGAAAATATTGATTTTATGTGGATATAGATGGAGAAATTTTTTAATGTGACAATTGTTGAAAAATTGAAATTTTATCTTTTTACGATAAAATAATTCATTTAAATATATTATTATATTTTAATAATATAATAATGGTGATATTTTTACAACGAATGTGGGATATATGAGTATCTGAGGAGGAAGAGTATTTTTGTTGCAATAAATGTTTAAAACATGTTAAACATGTCGGTGGACCCCATTTCTTATTTGAAATTTGATTATAGCTTTGTAAAATCGCATGTTTATGGATTTGGTCAATTTACATTTGGAATTTGGAAAAACTTTCTTACTATGAAAGTTGTATAGAATTGAATTTCCTATAAAAACTCGTGAGATTCAATTTTTCGACAAAAGAGCTATTTATCATGAATTATTGAAATTTCAGAGTTCCAAAATAATTGATTTTTGGAGTTTAAAATGTTTTTTGTAAGAAAAACATTTTTTTTATTACAATTAGTGGCGTATATGTGTTAGAAATGATCTGAATCGGTTGGTAAAAAGTGGGCTTGACAATTATATATATATTATTAATTTATTAAATTTTCTGTTTTGAGGTTAGAATTGAAAATTATACCAGAAACTGAAGTTTTCTCTCTCTATATTATCGAGCGTATTCTTGTGAGTATTTTGAGTATACTTTGAGTATTGCTATACTGGTGCAAGTTCAAGTCATAGCCTATATCCAGGTGTTTAAATTTAGAAGTATAAATCTTTGAGGTAAGGGATATTTTTTCGTAATGATATTATTTCTTGATATCATTATCTTTGAAATATTGATCTGAAGTTTTTGGAACTTTTAGTGTCGGGGGTTCTTATTCACGTATCGACTTTATTCACGTATCTGAGTATTATTCACGAATCTGGCTTATTCATCAAAAATAAAAATTTTCTTTTCGTCCAAAAATATCTATTACGGATCTAAGCTTTGATTGTATCCATGTTTTGATCATTCTTGAATTTTACACCACTATGATTATTTTTGAGGTATTTTTGGGCGTGGATAAAACAAAGTACGAATCTTAATTCTTAATCCTTGTCATTTTGTTTCATTGGATTCGTTTCTTTAAAAATATTTTCATCATCCTCGGTCTTAAATGATGATATTATGAAATATCTTTGGCTGTAGTCAAAAGATTAATGATTTCGATGAATATCTTTTGCCCGTAGTGCAAAAGATGAGCAGTGTTTAGATGAACATGACCGGTGATGAATATCTTTGGCACATAGTGCAAAGATGAATATTTAATTCAGGATATATATTGATTGATGTTCTGGGGATAAAAGATGAGCGATGAACTTTAAAATTCATACATAGAAGATAGTAGTTTGCATTTCTCTACTTAACTCTTCTAATGAATTATTATTTTCATTGCTTGAATATTGATTTAAAACTTGTTGTCTATTGTATTACATTAGATTTTTCCTGTTGAAGACTAACGATAATTTTGTTGTATATTATCTTAGTCATAATATTCTTTCTTTGGGCTAGTCGAGCTCACCCTTTTCCTTTTTGTTCCATTTTTCTTCTCGGGAGGCGAGAATGTAGCGAGTCTGCAGTGGAGTGCTGGAATGATGGTTATAGAGAGTTGTTTAGTAGTCCTCACCATTTTATAAAATAATGTATCGATAAATGTGATGAAAATTTATTTGGGTATAGATATTGTCAGAAGATAATATTTGTATTCAAACTCACAGTTTCTTGTTGTAATAATAAAGTTGTAGTTGTTTACATACCATGTATTGTTATTTCGAGAATGGGTGATGTATACCTATTTTGGGCGTCACATCCAACTCCGATTCATTCCTTTGTAACAAGTATCCAGTAAATTTGGACAAGTACAAAAATCATACACCACTAACATGCCTCACCCTCATTCTTGTTAAACTAATTTTCATGGTTGTCTGCAATCAAAGCAAAAAAAATCACTAGGTAAAAAGGCATTTTTTTGATAAAATCATTTCATTAGTAATAATTTAGATGAGTTTAGTTAAAGACTTAAAGCTATTAATCTGACAAAAAAGATTAAATTACCCACCAAGGGGATGACTCTTTTCCTAGACATAACCAGGGGTCACACAACCTAACTTTGTAACAACTCAGTCTCACATCGAATGATATGGAAAAAATTTGTATGTATATAAAGAATTAAGTTACTAACAATAGTACCTTCAATCATGACCTTTTGGGTGAGCATGTGGTGGGCTAAGATGACCCAAGAAGATACTATTAGACCATCAGATTGATTTGATTCGGACTTGAGATTTGACCAAAATTTATTCCGAACTCTGAATTTGGCCTGGGTTGTTTCATATGAAATCAGAGCCGACTCTCGAAGAGTCTCCAGAGATGGAGACACGAAGGCTGGTGGTATTATTATCCTGATATGAAAAAAAACGAGTTTGTGGTGTGCTAAGATGATCCAAGAAGATATTATTGGGCTAGTGGTTTAAAAGCCTTATTTGGATTGATTTGATTCGGACTTAGGATTTGACCCAAGATTTATTTCGGACTCTAAATTTGACCCGAATTGTTTCATAACTGAACTCAAACTTTACGATGTCAAATCTCCGGTGCCTAATTCTTCCAACTTGAGACTCTTCCTCATTTGCATAAATATATATATATATATATATATATATATATATATATATATATATATATATATACACACACACACACCAACACACATAAACATATACTATGTAATATTATGTAAATATTTATATATACTTTCATATATATATATATATATATATATATATATATATATATATGAGACACAATGGATCAGTCCAGGACTCCGGACGTTTGAAAAAACAGACCCCAAATTTTTTATTTATTTATTTTTAAAATAATTAAAAAAAATTTAATATTTAATGGGCGAAATTTTTCCATAATCTGATGTTTTGAGGTGATTTGAATACCTATACCCAAAAAATGGTGAGTGCGATGCTACGATGACTATACCGTGTGTTTGTTATACGTACCCAAATAACGCCCAAAACACTATATTATAAAAAAATTTCAATTCCATAAAATATTAAATATTTTTTTTAGTTGTTTTAAAAAAAAAAGCAAAAAAAAAAAATTCGAACGAAATAAAATCCTAACATCCGGACTCTATATATATATACACACACACACACATGAGATAGGTCATTTTAGTCCAATTTTTATATTCTTTCATATTACATGCATACACTATACATTATTATATTTGACATTAATGCTCCATAATTTTTTAATATTAACTTTTTATATATTTTTATTTATTCCTCTAAATTTATAAAATTCCTAATTTATCTCACATAATTTATTCACGCAACACGTGTACTATTTAGTCCTCTAAATTTTATAAAATTCCTAATTTATCCTCACATAATTTTGACTAGTATTAATAAATGAGTAAAATACATTAACCACCCCGGTAGATAACCATTATAATAACATTTACCACCCCTCTAATTTTTTAAGTAACAATCAGTACCCCTCTAATCTATAATACGTGACATTCACCACCATTAATATAGTTGACCAACTAAAATTCACAAATATTTTTAATATAATATCTAATATACCCTTCAAGTTCTCAAATGAAAGAGAGTGAGACTGTATAAAACTATCAGTTCCCAAATTTAATACTCTAAAAAGAATTGGATTTAAACACGTGCATTAATCACAAAAGATGGACAGAAAACACAAGAAGCTGCCAATGGAAATGACCATTTCCAGCTCAAGGCATTCAATACACAGATGACAAACTAGAAGCCGAAACCGTCTAAAACATAACATAAGCTGGAAATTTATAACAATGTTTAAAGTCGTAAAAAAAGGGGTTGTTCACGTCGGCGACAGTTCTTAATTTATAAAAGGTTTTGATCCAATATGCTTGCTCAAAAGATAAAATCCAGTTTTATAATGGTGGTTCAACAACATAATTCTACAGCCAAATTTGACATCTTGATGTTCTTCCCAGTAGAAAGGAAGATGAGGTTTTTCCCAATCACTTTGACAAGAAAATAATTACTCCACTTCCTGCAGGTAATCCTCAATTTCAGCAGGAGTTAGAACTCTGCAATAAAACAAGTATATTAAAATTATCCACCTGATTACCAAAAGACGTGTCCAACATATTACGCAACTACAAATATAAAGGGTAAACTTGCCTAAATTGTTTGTCGGTTCCAATAATTCCAATCTCTATGTTTTTGCCAGAGATTTGTCCTTCAAATCTGAGACGTGCAGCAAAAAAGGTTATCTTACAAGTAATTCACTATAAAACTAAAACGGAAGAAGAAAGAAGGGGGGGAATAAGAGAGAAGAAGCAACAGTTATCAGCATAATATGCTTATTTATGTGAAACAAGCCTAATCCCCATTTAACTGGTTCCATCAAAGCAGGGGTTCATGATTAGAGAAGCACAAGCTTACAAGAAGTGCGAGTAAAATAGGAAGAAGAAAAAAATACTTTTTTATTACTTGTTAACATGGTTGAAGCTAATTAAATTTATTTCACCCACTCCCCAACCCCCCCCAAAAAAAAAAGGAAAAAGGAAAAAAGCAGTGCAAATCACGTGGGAGCATTTATTTTGCCAATGCAACATTCATTTTGGAGAATAAATTATGAGGAACACTGTATTTATGCATTGCAAACACCTAAAAGTAAGATGCATATCTTTTAATAACTTGCAAAGTTGGAAGCTTACCCCTCCTTCAGGGTCAAAATAGCAGTGTGTACAGCATCATCAAGTTCCATATCATTTGTGTACCTGGGAAATATTTAGATTTATGCTGAACTGGTGAAATAATGAAAAGGGGGTAAAAATATAACTTCAACGGGTGAAGAAAATCAATAGGAGCTGGACAGAGACACTCCACAGAAATACTTGCAACCTGATTAAATATTACACCAGTTGACTAGCATCACTAGGTAATTAGACATTTCGAATTGCACAACCCAGGCCCTTCATGATTTACACAGATTATAGAGTGAGGAGGGAAATGGAAAAACAAAATTTAATTCACATTTTTAGACCATCCCGCACTTGAGAGAACCTATGTTAGCACAAAATTAATTAGTATAATTACAGAACCCATGAAGAGAGTTTTCTGTTTGATACTTTGGCACATAATATCTCCCTACTCCATAGTCCTTGTATGAAATGGATCATGCAAACAGTAATTTCACATAATCTAGTATATGGAAAGGTAAACCCAATCACTGTAGTACCAAAAAAATGACATCTAATACACAATTTCTTTTAGTTACTTCATATCTAAGACACCTAGGCCATGTTTGTTTGCAAGGATTATAATTCCGGATTATAATCCCGCGGATTATAATCTCAAAACTATTATCTTAGGATTAAATAGTCCTAGTCACGTGTTTGTGTTTGTTTTTTATGGGATTATCCATAAGATAACTTAAAATAATCCTATGTTATGTTTGTTTTTTTCAGGATTAATTAAATGATTGAATTAAAAAATATTATTTGGACTATTATACCCTTACCAATAATAACATATTTTAAACTATAATTTAAACTTGTTTATACATTAAAAAATGAACAATTAATTAAAAACTTTTAAATAAGTGGTTATATTATTCAATCAAATGTTCAGATGTACTAATAATATAATTTAACTTCAAATAAAGTTATAATTTTGTTGAAACAAATTATGTAGTACACACATAATACTAGTTATCTAGTCATGCGTATACATGATATGAAATATTTGAGAATTAAATTATCATAAATTAGTACATAAACTAACAAATAAATAGTACAAAATACATGATATGTGAAATATTAAAATTTCATTAGAAATCACCAAAACTAAAATTAGAAGAAAGATTAGGGTTAACAAAATTAGAACAAATGTTAAAGGAAAAATTGTTGTCCTGTAGCCTATAACTCCAGCTTATAGTTGTCTTGTAGCTGGTGACGTTGCACCTTCAGCTTAAATTACACAGGTAAAATAGCTATAATTGTTGTCCTGTAGCCTATAACACATATGAGGTTATTATGGTCATTTAAAAAAATACTGAGGTTAATTTTGTCTAAAAATATTTTAATCTCAAATGGTAAAAATTATAATACCAAGTAGAACATGGTATTAAATAATCCTTCATCTTAAGCTATTTTATAATCCCTAGACTAATAGTCCCAATCTCAAATTTAAAAACAAGACACTTGGAATTAATAGTCATATCCCAAGTATAATCCTTGCAAACAAACATAGCCCTAAGAACTTACTTCATTCTAAAGTTACAATTTCCATTTAATACTAAAAAAATCAAGGACATAACAAACAGGCTGGAAACTATATATCTAATCAGTATTATTGCCAGGCCTTTCTTCAACTCACAATCATTAGAAGAATTTATAATATAATTATTCAATCTTAAATAGTCAGTATTTTGACAAAAGACAAGGAAACATCAATATGACAAACAGAAAAGATTTGAAGTGTAAGCTCACCAGTATGCATATAATGGCATTCATAAAAAAGACATACAATTTTATTGTAACAATCAAATGAAAAAGGTAAGCTTCCAGGAATTTTAAGAAATTTACACGTACAACATATAGAACAACTAGCCAGCTACCCATCTAAAATTGTATACTGAAGACTGCACTGCAAGTTACCTCTTCTCAAGAAATGTTTTCGCATTTGAAACATTTTTCCCCATGGCTGAAGCTTTCCAGGAGAAATATGAACCTGATGGATCCACCTATATTATACCCAAAAAAATAATTATAACTTTTATTTAGTTCAGAATTATAAATATTTACAATAAATAAACTTTTTGGATAAAGATGTAATAAAATTTTGTCCCACTAAAGATAATAAAATACTAAATTAGCTACTTTAAAAGCCCATAATAAATTTAACTTGGCCTGACTTTCACAGGTCATTTTGAAAAAGATAGAACCATGGTCATCAAATGAGTATATAAGTTACCTATCGTTGAATAGGACAACAATCCCAATAAGTACTATGCTGCTATAAGGTTTTTGAAGTCCATCGCCAAATTTCCTGAACAAGATAGGTGACTTGGGTATATGTTTAAAAGTTGAATTTTAGTGATCTCATTTTTTGAAATTTAAAAGTCTTCCAAATTTAAAGTTAGCATGAAGAACATTATTTTCGTACATAGAGAAGCATGACATATGGATATGCAACAAGTCCTATGAAAACCAAGAAAGTAAATCAATCTAGAGGAAATATCAGTTTTATTTAAAAGAAAATGGCATTGAATATGCGTTGAGCAGATAAGGACCCAGAGATCTACCTGATACAGTTGTGGACCCTTGTCATCAAACCCAGCAACCAAGAGTGAAACACCAAACGGCCTTACACCACTGCAGAACAAAGACAGAAAATATTAAGTTGTGACACGTATATCAAGTGCTTTAAAAATCCCCTCCTAAAGGACAAAAGGGCCAAAATATTAGAAATTATTTTTTAATCCATATTCAGGCTCAAAGTTCATAGTAACTGAACAGTTCAAGTACCATAATCAGGATGATCTAAAAATATGCATAAAATGTATCTCAGCGCATTAAGTATCTATTCTGACTTTAATTATCCACATATATAACATAAAACATATAAAAACAGTTTCTGTTCCAACCTGCAAAATCCCCCAAATAGAGGTTGAATAATTACAATGGCATTTTAGGTCTTCAAGGGGTGCTTTTGCCTCTAATAATTCTTGGTACATTTTGAGAATCTTCTAAATTTTGTTCGGTTATCATCAAGCAATTTGTGCATGCTAACTTTCATCTATGATACTGATGACTTGTGCACAGACCATAGTGGATCCATTAATTTGAATTTTTTTAGCAACTAAACTATAAGCTAAAAGGATTCCTCTAAAAATGAGCTCCTACTGTTGCTCTTCCGGGGCTTGCACTATCTGCCAGACTATCAGAGGTCATATTATTGAACACAATGGAATATCATTCAGTACCGAAGTAGCACTTGTTATGCTTCATTTCTTTATGAAAATTCATTCATATCCATCTCTTATGAATATACGAATAACGTATTTCAGTTTACAGGTAGGAATGCTGAGGATTCGAAGAATATTCACACCATATAAATGCTTATTTACTATAAAAGAGGAGATCATTTTAGTCTTAGTTACCCTGACTGTGTGAACTCCTGCATGACAGCGGCAGTTTCCCTTACAAGTTGTGTAACAGGGATTGCTTCCTACAAATTACAAAGACAAAAATCAATTTTTAAGCCATTGTCATTATAGACGACAAAGAACACATAATAAATAAAGGCTGAAGTAGATATTGAATAAAACAGATCAGCTACATGAATACGAACAACATTTGATCTAAACCTGCTGTCATAAAATGCTTGATTTATTTCAGAGAACAATGTTCTAAAAGGCGCTAGGCGGGAGGCCTAGGGGGGATTTTTTATTTTAAGCCAATTTTAATATGTTATCTTATATTTATCCAAACAAGACAATAATATAAAGCAAAACAATCTATAATAAAGGCATTTGCTTAAAGTTCAAACACATATCCATATTGCTAATGTTAAAGGTCAAACACAAACATGCAATTGTTCATAGTTCGAACATATTTTTAACGTATTAGTTTTATTCATAAATAAGATTGTTATTAAATAATAACATTTGAAATTTCAAGAATTTAATTCAATATTAAAACTTCAATAAGTTTTTTTTAGGCCATGTTTCTTGTGTGTATCCAAATTACACCTAAAACACTGTTTTTTATAAAAATTCCAGTTGAAATAAATACTATATATTTTTTGGGAGGTACTACAAAAAAAAAAACCAAAAAATAAATTTTAAAAAATGTCACTAAAAAAATGCCCCCCTAAAAGGACTCTCAAAACTTAAGAAACTAAACATAAATTTAAGAATTATATTGAATTAAACTAAATATTACAAATGTATCATCATTTATATAATTTGAAGTTGGTACAAGTTCAAAAAATTACAACTATAATAAAATTATTCATTTTGACTTGATATTGTTCACTTCTTATTGTGATTTGATATATTACAATATGTATTATGAATATGGTAAATCATTAGAAAAATAAATATATAGAGATTTGCTTTGGATAGTTATTAAAATAAAAAACCTCTCACTTTAAGCCACTTCTAATTTCTGAAGGATTTTTTTGTTTGCCTTGGGCCTAGTGAGGCGCCGAGAGGGCTAAGCGCCTAAGGCGGGCGCCATGGGGGCCTAGACGGAGATTTTTAGAACACTGTCATATAATAATCATAAAAGCTTGTAATATCCATCAAAGATGTCACTAACATTCCAAATCACAAACTTGTACAAAATATAAATAGATAATAGACAATATTTAATCAAACTCAGCACACTAACACTCACAGCCAAATAATATGATAATTATTAATGCTCAAAAGATTTGACCCCTGAAGAACAAGAAAACAGGTGACTGGATCCAAAAAAAGTAATAATTGCTACTACACACCTACAAGACTAATTAAAAGACCATGAAGATAAAAAAATAATGTGACATACCAAAGTCTATGCAAGACTTTCCACCCATGAAGATAGCGCCCCCTATTAGAGCAAGGCATGCTCTTGAAACTAGATTCAAAAAATATATTTAGGACATGTGAAGCCGGACAAGTGTGAGCCCTAATCTTTGTATAATTTGTCTAGCTAAAGCTCTTATTCTTACAAGAAAAAATGAGCATGCTCTCGGGCATGAGAAGCAATCAGACGCCTTCATTTTCAGGAACCCAATAAAATAAAATGAATGCAATTTCGTTTCTATTTAATAGACAAATATCAAAGGATTTCAAAACTAAGCATCCTTTAAGAATATGCAATGACAATATTCAACTAGTAAAATATAGATCATAACTATAAAAGTATAGATAGTCATAACTATAAATGCAGGAATTGTAATATATCCTCCTAAATTCTGGTTTAAAGCTTTTGCTATTTTAATAAATTATACAAACTTAAGTCTGATTATCAGCCACAGAAAAAAGAGACTGTCAAGTGTCATCGATGCAGGTTTGCTGATGTTTAATCATGGCTTACCAATTTTGTACATTTAACTACACTGCAGGATGAGGTGTATCACATTTATCCATTTTGACTGCTAACATATTTTTTCTTCTTTACACAAAGAAAGGGCAGCCAATTTAATAACAAAAGATTGAATAAGAGTTTAAAAACACTTTCAATGTTGCACATTAATGTTTAACTTCAGGTTAGAACCATCAAAGGCATATTCAAAGTAAGGTCATATAACATTCCAATCAAGTACAACTACCAAACTTATTAAAAGGTATCAGCAATTAGCAATAAAAAAGAACAATACTATAGAGGGCAAAGAGTAATTTGTAGTCATTTTTTCGTAGAAAATTAAAGTTTATAAGAATAATAGAGTGACGTACTTTGTACAGTCGATGATATTGTTCTGCCTGTTTCCTACTTTTTCGTACTAAAACTCGAGAATCAGGACCCATGCCGCTGCATAAGAGAAGAATGTTAGCCAAAAGATATGCATATTCCTACAAACACACACGAGAGAGAGAGAGAGAGAAAGAAGGGGCCTTATGACACCAACAATGATGAAACTTCGAACCCTAAACCCTTTATCGCGTCATAGAATGATATTTCCAAGATCAACTAAAAGAATGATCACAAGTTATTTTGGGTTTAAAAAAATTTATACATGTCATGGTAGATTCTCTAAAAGGTTCCTTGCTACAAATTTCTACAGCATCATATTCTGAGAGAGCTATTGAACTTGACTTAATTCACATTGAGAAATGAAATTAAACATTAAATATTCAAACCTGTATACAACTCCAATATTTGGTGTCAAAATCTGAATCTTTTGCACCTGTCTTGTACAAATCCAAACATAAAAGCAAGCCATGATATGTTACTTCATAAAGAAGAGAAGGAAATATAAAAAATACAACAAAGTAGATGGCCTTGGAGGGAAAAAGAAAAACTCAAATCTGACAGCATGCATGCAGCAAGCAATGTGAAAAATAAAATGAACAGTTGAAGAAAACCTTAAAAACATAGTACTTATTGAACCTAGATTTTTGCTATATATGTGCTAAACAAACAATAAAGAATATGAATTTCATGACTCACTGATAGATTCAACTTAAGACAAAGTAACATAGCGAGGAACAAATTGAACCTAGATTTTTGCTATAGATATGCTAAACAAACAATAAAGAATACGAATTTCATAACTCACTGATAGATTCAACTTAAGACAAAGCAACATAGTGAGGAACTAATTGTACTTTATTTATAAGAAGAAAAATTACATTAGTCGTACATAGAAGGCAAAATTTTCAAATCTTCAAACATCATAAAGAACCAATAGCAACTCTGAGAGCGCAGCTAATCTCATTATTATAATTAAGACACAATAAATAAAGACAAGTATGTCTCATTGTTACTATTATTGTAAGCATCACAGAGAGAGGTTGTGAATCTTCTCTCCTTTTTTCAATGTGTTAAAAGCAAATCAATAGAACTAAAACGCTTAAAGCGATGTGGGTAGGAACTTCTGGAAGCAAAAAATTGAAAAAAAATGAGAGGAAGTAAGGAATAACAATAGAATAAAATCCCGCATTAATATCTCTACAGCTGTACAACTGCGTACATAAACAATGGTAAATATTATTTGATGAAAACGGTATATGAATCTCAGCTTTGGGGTATACTCTGAATCTCTGACAGAGCGATTAGAGTAAAACATTTATATAGAGTTAGTGCCTCCTAAAAAATGGTGACACAAAAAAGTCCTACTTATTTACATTGTAACATATACATATAGTTACATAGCATGTATACAACATCTCAACCCTCAATTTCTAACAATGGAAACCCCCACAACCTCCTATAACCCAAAAACTGAGACCTTCTTGACTCTGCACAGAAATTGGAACTACAAATCATAAACTGGAAATTGCAAAACATCGCAAGACTAGATCACTGTAATCCATGAGAAACATCTGCCATCAAATAAAAAAGTTGCCTACTCGAGCCAAACCATGGCAGTGGTTGGTAAAACACAATGTGTCTTAACATCAGTACAAGAAAGGACACATGTATTTATGATTAAAAAAAATTAGAAGCATTTAGGACTAGGGATATCATGGTGATACAAAGATCTTCCTTGGCATCAAGATTTCATAACAAGACCAAAATGGCTAATGATTTTTTTTCCCAGTAATAAACACTTATAAAAGTGAATCCATATAACAAGACAGAGAAGTGTCACCATCAATAAGGCTTTAATTATACACTAATCACTACTGAAACAATGGGTTCAAACAAACAACGAAACCAGAGAGTTTACATACTAGAGCAAGTATACTATAATTCTGGACAGAAAATATACTCACAGATGTTTCATCAACCAAGATAGATGGAAGTTTCTTTTCTGTTGCGATAACAACACCATTGGCAGCTGCAAGCATTCAAATGAACATGTGAGCAATTGCAATAACAGAAACTATGAATTGTAGTGACATCAACAGCACAAGGACAATGATTATACCTTAATTTGTACTTGAGGGGTAGATTTTGCATTGTATTGAAGATATGGACTACCAAGACATTTTTATTTACTTTTCGAATAGAATATATAAAGTTCTTACAAGTAAAGCATTTATTTCTAGGGCGGTAAACGAGTAAAGTTGAGTTTTGGCTTGGTGGCCTCAAGCTATAAGGAAAAAAGTTAAATCAATCAAGTCGATTTTCTAAACAAGCATGGATGGGGTGTTCGAGCTCGACTCGTTTAATAAACAAGTTCTTTGCGAGTTTTTCTTAATCAAGTCGAGACAAGTCGAACTCAAGTTGGTCAAGTTGTATATGTCCTATATAGCAAGGATACTTCTCGGAGGTCGACATACATTTCAGACACTGCAGGGGACTTGAATGTTATGGTTAGTCCAAGACTCTAATGATAAGACTAACTTGCTTCATCTTGTTTTTCGTTTACGACGGCTGTGTCTTATGACTTGTAGATGAATGATAATTATGGTCTTTTTTACTTATCCAGAAAAACGATTAGTCTTTTTGATTAATGTTTGACTTCTATCTTTTGTCTATGTAATGATAAATTCATTGTTCATAAATAAGTACTCCGACTAGGAGCAAATGATTATATTTTATGCAAATGTTGAGGTCCAACCTTTTGGTTATGTTACGATAGGTTTTAGACTTCTACTATTTTAAATAAACCAAAGCTTTGAAGTAAATTACTTGCTTATGGCTACTTAATATAAGTTTCATATTATATACATACATTTATAATTATATAAATAAAGTAAAAAATTCAATGTATCCTACTTTTTCTTAAAATGTCGTATTCATAGCCATATAACATATTCATTTAGATGCTTCATAGTATATGTCTCATGAATAACTTATTATCATTACAATTATCAAATTTGTATTATTATAATTGTTTTTTAAAGAGTTAAGTTGAAACGAATCTGAGACCGAGTCAAGTTAAGTTTTTTTCACTAACAGCTCGGTTCAATTACAACCCTATTTATGTCACCAAGTCTAATCAAAATCTTTGTCTCTTCTTCTCTAAGGGCCAAGGCTATGCATTGTTCATATATATACACTATGTTTCTTCATTCGGTTGAGCATTTTCTTTTCAAATTAGCAAGTCCTTGTAAGTAGCTACCCAAAGAAGTTTTTTCACACAGACGAACTTAGTAAGTAATTACATTAACATACGACGTAGGACCAGATCTTGTGTGTGAAATTTAATAAAATCAAATGAAAAGGGAAATTAAGTCTTCAGTTGTAGTTGACACTTGTCAAATAATGAGGTCTCTTCTGCAACAATCCTACAAATTGAGATCTCTTTACTATATGGAATAGGTGTACATTGCGGAATTCAACCAATGAATCACTTTTAAGCTTGTGAACGCCAATTGTCTAATCTTTTCCACACAAAAATTCGATATACATTAAAAAGTGGACAATAGTGTAGCCAGCAAGACCAGGTCCAAAAAAATTTGGATCTTCAGTGATAACTTCATAATATAACAGCAAGTAGGTGATTGATTTTGGGAGAGCCTTATTACACTAGAAGCTTACATATATATTTCTTCTTGTAAGAGATAGCTTATCAATATAATACTTTTCCGCTCCATAAAAATAGTCCCACTTGTCAATTTATTATGTTCCACAAGAAGAATCCATTTTGTAGCGATAGTAGTATAAAAGGGATAAATAACGTTTTGGTCACTGTACTAGGGTCCGGTTTTCATTGTGGTTACCGAAACTTTTTTTATTACAATCGAATAACTGTACTCTCAAAAACTTATCAAATAGTCATTACTTAAAATTTCCGTCCGAAAAAACGGACGGAATGCTGACTATGCAAATTGGTCTCTCTCTTTTGCCTACGTGGAGGACAGCTGCACAGTTTCTCTTCTTTGTTGCTTAAAGTGGAGTAGTAACTTTTATTATCTTTAAATAAAAATATTAATAATAATTTCAAAATAATAGTAACGGTAATAATAATAATTTTTAAAATAATAATAATAATAATAATTTTTAAATAATAATAATTTCAAAATAATAATAATAACAATAATAATTTTTAAAAAATTAAAAAAAGATTATATAAATTATAAAAATATTTTTATATGAAGTGATGTGTATTTAAAAAAATAATATTTTATTATTTTATTAATTTAAGTTATTTGAGCAAGGGTAAATTTGACAAATCAATTTTTATTCTCCACTTAAAAAAACAAATTTCATACAAATCTGTAGGGAACGGACTCCCAAATACAATTAATTTTATAAAATTAATTTTATTATTATTATTTAAAATTATTATTATTATTTTTGAATTATTATTATTATTAAAAATTATTATTATTATTATAATAGTATTGTATAATTATGTGTGTGTGTAACGCGTATTCATGAAGAGATGAAAATGAATACCAACTACATTACCAAGCATGCGTAAAATTAATTGTGAAAATAAACAGAAAATTAATTCAAACCTTAATTTACGTCTAAATATGCATGTAATCTTTCTTATAAAACTTCAAACACATGCAAGTACTTTTCCTTTCCCATGTTGATGATCTATTTTGGTTGTTCAAATCCTTTTTTTTATTATTATCAAAATAATAATAATAATAATAATAATAATAATAAAAATACTACTACTACTAATAATAATAATACTATTAATAATAATAATAATAATAATAATAAAATACTAATAATAATAATAATTTTAATAATATATAGAACTTGAGTAAAATTAATAGTATTGTATAATAATATTTTAAAATAATAATAATAGTATTAATAATAATTTTAAAATAATAATAATAATAATTTTAAATAATAATAATAAAAATTAATTTTATAAAAATTTAACTTTTATAAAATTAGTTGTATTTGGGGTCCGTTCCCTCTGATTTGTATGAAATTTGTTTTTTTAATGGAGAATAAAAATGATTTGTCAAATTTACCTTGCTTTCAAATAACTTAAATTAATAAAATAATAAAAATATTATTTTTAAATACACATCACTTCATATATAAAATATTTTTATAATTTATATAATCTTTTTTAATTTTTAATTTTAAAAATTATTATTATCAATTATTATTATTATTTTGAAATTATTATTATTTAAAATTATTATTATTATTATTATTATTATTTAAAAATTATTATTATTATCATTATTATTATTTTGAAATTATTATTAATATTATTATTTAAAGATAATAAAAGTTACTACTCCACTTTAAGCAACAAAAAAGAAGATGCGGTTGTGTCTCTCCACAAGGCAAAAGAGAGAAACAAATTTGTATGAATAACATTCCGTCTGCTTTTTTGACGAAATCTTAAGTAATGACTATTTGGTAAGTTTTTGAGAGTACAGTTATTCGATTGTAATAAAAAAAGTTTCGGTAACCACAATGAAAACCGAACCCTAGTACAGTGACCAAAACGTTATTTATCCCTAGTATAAAATAACACAATTTTCTCAAGTTTGCTATCATAATACTTTAGCCACACTACTAAAGTAACAACTTAAACTTGGTATTTTTAGAGGTATATGGGGAGCAAAAATATATCCTTAATATTTGCAAATTTTGCGATTAGGATCTTTTGTGCACAGGAGGAAGTATGTAATTTACATCTGAAATATGGCATCAACTTTAAATCTATCTAACTCAAACAACATTACATAAACAAACAAAAGAAATACAGAAAAGATGAATCTTGGAATTACCTTTGATCCCTAAAGAAGTTTGCCCAGATCCTACTGCTGTTAAGGCATGCTCAATCTGAACAAGCTTCCCAGAAGGGCTGTAAAAGTAAATCATAATAAGAAAACTCCAGAAAAATTATGACTGGGAGAAAAAACATAAACACCAACATATGTATTTCAATACAAATGATTTTGCCAGTAACAAATGGTGGCACAAATGAATGCATTTGAGACAGTGAGACAGACATACAGATATAAATATAGAAAGGCGCATAAATATTAATAACACGACCGACAATAAGTCCATACCTGAAAGTAGTGAGAGAAAAGGAGTACTGACTATCACCCATAATGTGTTAGATGAAGTTTAAGAGAAAGCTGTACGAAATAACATTTGTCAGCAATCAACATCAATCTTTTCCCCAAAAAAAAAATTATGTGAAAAAAAATTAAAAATGAGAATACTGTAAAATCGTTATTAAAAAAAATCAAATCAAAAAATGAATGTTCATTTCCACCTAAATAATATTACAAATCCCCAACAACACCCTTTAGAATAAAAATAAATAAACTTGATCTCCACAAGCAACAAATTCACCAGAATTATAATAAATTACTGATCACCGAAAGATTAGCCCACATCCAAACTTCGTCCACAAATGTATAATTGCTAAAACTGAAAGCATAAATCTGAAATTAATTTCAGATTTTGAAAAGTAGTTCAACGGAGAATATAGGTTAAGATCCCAATTCTTTTTCTACTTATCTTTCCAACTTTATCGATCACTCTTAAGCTATCAAAACAAAATTCAACAAAAATTTCTAGGGTTTCGATTAGTAGTGAATACCTTAAGCACCTGCTGCACTGATGAGATTCTACGCTGGTGTTAGTTTCCAAGCAAGAGAATAAGAAAAAGAGTAGGGGGAAAGGTAAATATGTTAGTCGGGTTTCTTGTTGAAGAAGAACGTTTAGTAGGCAATAATATATTGGGCCCACTGTACCCAGATTAGTGTCTCTTTTCTTTGGGCTAAATTGACCACTATTTCATTTTTATTTGATCTACTCGAGTGAGGTAAAAATATTTGTTTTTTTTAATCTTTTTTTTTCTTTCTTATTTTTTTTTATCTTTTTTTTACATAAAATCAAAATACAAAATTTTATATTACATATGTCATTTGTCATAAAATTACCTAAAAAGTATTACTAGTTATAAAATTTATTATTTTAAAACTTAAATAAATTGTGTCAATTTAAAATTTAAAATATTTTAAATTAACTTTTAAAAAGTTAACATTGAATTTATAATTCGGAACTGATGGAGAATATTTTAAGGTAAGCTTTATATTCAAAATTTCAATTATCAATATGTAATACTTCCTCCATTTCGAAATTAGAGATATATTTTGACGTTTTTAGAATTAATTCGTAAAATCATAAAATTTAAAATTAATATCAAGTTATTTAATTTTAATACAAAGGCTTAAATATAAATTACTACCCTAAACTATAGGTCATATTCCACTTCGGTGATTCACCTTTCAATTTTGTCAATCAGATGATTAAACTTTTAATTTTTCCACTAAAGTTCAATTGAATTGCCACATCAAAAATTAATTATATGGCTTGAACACGTGGCAAGTCAATGCTGATGTGTTAAATAAAAAACTCATTTTATATTTGATTTAAAATATTATATAGAATTACAAGGACAAAGATGTAAAAAAACAACTAACTAACTAAAAAAGTCAAAAATCAAACATTTTGTTCATAGCAGTACACGAACCGAAGCAAACAACAAACCCACTTCCATGAAACTCATGTTATTAACAATTTGCGATCATTGCCTCCAATACCTTTATAAGAACTTAGACTTATTTTCGTTCGATTTCTGAGATTTTCGCTCAATTTCTTCTTATTTTGTTCTCTATTTTATCTTGAAAATACAAAATCTCATCAAGAAACCCAAAACCCAGATGAAGAAATGGCACGAAGAAGAAGAAGACCATTTGAAGAAGAAGATTCGAGGGCTTTTAGATCTTGGGGGCTTCTCTATAGAAGATTGGTATGGGGTTTGAATCGAGTGTGAATTTTGTAGTTATGATCTGGAATGGTGGAGTTTTGGGGTTAAAGGTTTTGGGGTTCGGATCTTGATGATCTGAATCATCGTCGTTCTTTGGGTCTAAAGAGTAGCAAAGATCTATGATTTTGGGTAGCAAAGATCTATATGATTTTGGGTTTATGTATAATTTTGTTTTTAAAAATTTAATTTATATAAATTATTTTGTTTGGAGAGAAGAAGATGATGAATAGTGGGGAGTTATTTTGGGGGTTAAATGTTTTTTCTGTTTCTAATCGTTCTTGATGATAGCAGAGATGGATTAGGTTTTTGAGATATGAGGCTAGATTTTTTGGTTGGCGAGTGAACTCGGAGTAGAGAGCAGCGTTCGTTGGGTGTTGAGTCGATGAGTCTTGATCGAGTCGGGCGAGGGGAAGTGAGTTGGAGGAGAGAGAGTAGAAGCGAAGTGGAGAGTGGGGTGGTTTTTGGTGGGGAGGGGCCCGGTGGGTAGAAGGTTATAGAAAGTTTTGGTTTCGTGGCGAAAACCTTTATGCGGATCCATGATTATCGATGATTTTTCCATCTGATTTTAGCTTGATTTATATTGGGTTTTTTCTTTTGATTAATTAATTAATTTTGTTTAGTTCGACTAAATGGATGAGAAATTGATTTGGTTTGATTTTATTAAATTATTATTATGTTTTATTTTGTTTTTGACATATTTACCCTTGATGTTTAGAAGAGATAATTAAAATAATATTTTTTTAATTACACATAAGCATTAGTTTGCCTAGTCAGCGAGCCACGTCAACAATTTCTGACGTGGCAGTCTTAAATTGAATGAAATTGAAAAAAATTGATAGTTTAATCACCTAATGGACAAAATTGAAAGGTGGATCACCGAAGTGGAATATGGCCTATAGTTTAGGGTAGTAAATCATATTTAAGCCTAATACAAATAAATAAAACAATTGTAATACTACTAATTATCATATTTGTTATTTTTAAAACTTGAACAAAATTATATTAAATTTTAAAAATTATAAACTAAATATAAAATAGTACTATTATTATATTTGTTTGCTTTAAAATTTAAACCAAATTATATCAACTTTTAAAATTTTATAAATTAATTTTAAAAAGTTAAAATCCATCTTTAATTTGGAAAACGAATCCGGTATAATCTTTTACACTTTGTTTCTGAGTTTTAAACAGAAAAGAAAAGAATAAAAAACTTAAATTAGAACAGAAAAGAAAAGAATAGAAAACTTGAAATTTTCTTTTGTGTTGTTTCTGAGTTTTTAATAGAAAAAAATAGAAAATTTAAAATTGAGGACTTGAGTTGTAATTTAAAATTTATTATATTAAAAGTTAAGGATAATATGAGAATTATAAAAATATTACTTATTCCAATTTTTTTTTCCATCCAAATCACGTCAATTTTGGACGTAAAATACGACGCCCTCAAAATTAGGTATACATCACCCATCTTGGGTCGTCAGATACATGGTACAAAATTCAAATACAACTTACTAATACAACTATCAGGTATAATAATACGACAAAACATAAGCATGAGTTTGAATACAATTATTATCTACTAGAGATTATACAAACTCAAAAGGAGTCCTCATTACAATTATTAACACCTTTATTTCACCCGAGAATAGTGAGGACTACTAATGCTATCCTCTGGATCATCACTCCGTTTCCCGACTAGTCCCTGCTATGTTCTCATTTCCTGAAGAGATCAGTGAAAGAAAGGGTGAGCTCAACTAGCCCAGTATGGAATATTATGACTAAAATAATGCAGAATAAATTATCGTTAGCCTTCAACAATGTTAAACTGATAAAATATAACAACATCAAGTTTAACTGCAGCGGAACAAGCAATCCATTTAAAGAGTCAAGTAGAGAATAAAATCTACTATCTTTTATGATTTAAAAGATTTTTCATGACTTTTATCGGCGGGACTCAAACTTAATAAATAATCCACATCATCGAATCACCCCCGCAATACTACGATGATATTCTTTTAGTATCACGACCACAAATTATCCATGCACTTTTCTACCAAGGACATTCGTGTATTCATTAATGGTCATGATCATGCCAACAATTTGTCCATCAATGCACTACTACAGCCAATGATAACTTTTACCACATCATTTGTAACATTACGGTCATGATTACACGAATAATCCTCGGTCATAATCATACCAAGTCCATCTATGCTCTCTGAGCCACATGGATGACTTTCAACATAATATAAACATGAGGATGATGGCAATGATATAAGAATTCCATAAAACAAGTTCAAGAATTAATTTATCCAAGAACTAATAATGTCCAAATTGTCAACATGATCTTTCTTTTTGTAGAGTAAAATTCAAGAATGATCGGGAAGAATATTTTCATGAAAAGATCTTTGGATGGACGCTTATGAAATATCAAGGATATTCTACTAATTTCATGGAGTATAGAAGTCAAAACTTTAACCAACTGAGTATAATAAAGAATGGAATAACAAAAGAAATCATCATGCATGCGGTACTCAGCATGCATAAAGTTATTCAAGCGAGAATAATAATAACTTAACCAAAGTCAGGAAAAATTTGCACCCGAGAGGATATTCCAAATGTAATAATAATAGAATGTTACCAAGTATAGGGTAAACCGCATATACATGTTATTCCAATAGAATAATAAGCAATGGAATAACAACAGTTCTCTTCATGAATAAGAAAGAATAACACCCCTTACCGTAAAAGAAACTGAATATATGAAAGAAAGTTAGCGATTTTCTCTTATTTCTCTCTATAACTTTCTCTCAGAGTTCAATTGAATTGTAAGAAAATAATGAAGGAATGAGCTTCTATTTATAGAAAAATGGAATGCATAAGAATTAACTCCGAAGCGGTCCAGATCAATTTACTTTAATCGACGGTCCATATCTAAAAGCAAAATCTTTTAAATAAAATATAATATATATATATATATATATATATATATATATATTATATATAACATGTGCTTTCGCCCATTTTTTCAAACTAACATATATATATATATATATAATATACATAATAATACTCCTCCAAAATCCATCCTAAATTCCTCCCCCACCCACCTTCCATCGACAATTATATATATATATATATATATATATAATACTTATATATATATGTATTCATATATATATAAAATGAAAACCGAGATAACTTCTACCGACAATTTCTTTTAAAATGGAAAAGTGGGGGGTCCAAATAATAAGTAAAATTTACATCAAATATTATAGCAATAATTGAACAAAATTGAGTGAATTCTCACGTAAGCATAAATAATCAAAGCAGGTATGCCATCTTAACTAATTCAGACATATTCTTGTACTTTTAACACCGTGTTTCAGCTTAATGGTAAAACTTCCGCCGTTATTTTCATAAAGTATTTTTGTCATTTTTCAATCCAAACAATAATTCCATTGTGGGGTCCACCAATGATTGTAATCGTTGTACGAATATTCTCTCGTTAAAACGAATATTCCCCGACCAATCGAATATTATATAACAACTTCATGATTTTTGCAAAATTTATAAATATTACCCACAACTATAACATTATATCAAATTTATTCCATAATATTCAAAAATGATATTAATAGAAAATTCAACTTTATTCAAAAGTTGGGGTCTTACAACCTCCCCTTATGAAATTTAGCCCTCGAAATTAGGGGTACGTACACAGTATATCGAAGAGGTAAGGATACCTTGACTTCATTTGATTCTAACTCCTGTGTCATTTCCTCAACATCGTGGTTTCTCCACAAAACTTTGACTTGAGGTATAACCTTGGAGCGTAAAATATGTTCCTTCTTATCCAAGATTTGAGCAGGGAACCTCTTCATACGTCAAATCTTCCGCTATTTCGTCCGGTTCTAACTCAATAATGTGGTTGGGTCTTCCACATATTTACGTAACATGGATATGTGAAAAGCGTTATGAACACGAGACATACTTGGCAGTAAAAGCGAGTCATATAGGCCACAGTTCCTACTCGATCGAGGATTAAAATGGGCCGATGAATCGAGGATTGAGCTTTCCTCTTTCCAAATCTCAGTAACTCCTTTCCACTTGAAGCAACTCGTAATAACACATGATCTCCTATATCAAATTCCACGTCCTTTCGATGAAGATCAACATAACTTTTTTGTCGATCTTGTGAGGTTTTTATACGTTGTCGGATCGTTTGAATCTTTTCCGTAGTCATACGTACCAACTCCGGTCCCAACAACGTTCCTTCACCCACCTCATCCCAGCATACTGGAGAACGACACTTCCTTCAAGTGGTTGCAATGGACCTTTTGGTACTTGATGCTCCGCTTTAACTCGTTGACAAGTTAGACACCTTGAGAAAAATAGCGCTATCTCTCTCTTCATATTGCTCCACCAAAATGTATGCCGAATATCATGATACATTTTGGTACTCCCGAGATGGATTGTAAACGGTGTGTCAGGCGCTCCATCATGATTTTATACTTTAAATCGTGGTCGTTAGAACACAAAGTCTGGAGTTGACTCAAGTATTCCTTCTTCATCGATTCTTGCTTCCTAAGAGCAAGCACCTTCTTGCACTTTCTTCTTTTCATACGATCGCTCCGTGTCCAGTAGGCATGGAAAGCGACTTTAATTTTATCGATTAAAGTTGGTTCTACTCGTATATTCGTTATCATCACATGGGTCCCCTGAGTCTTTAACTCTATCTCCATCCTTTGCAAGTCTCCAAAACGGGCCTTTTTCGTTGACAATATCGTGACTCAGTCTTGCATATGATCTTCTACTCAATGCGTCAACTACCACATTCGCTTTTCCAGGATGGTATTGGATGGTATGATCATAATATTTCAACAGTTCAAGCCAACGTCGTTGTCGCATGTTGAGTTCCTTTTGAGTGAAGAAATATTTTAGGCTTTTATGATCCATAAAGATCTCCACCTTCTCCCCATACAAGTAATGCCTCCAAATTTTAAGTGCTGAAAGACAATAACCGCCAACTCTAGATCATGAGTAGGATAATTCCTCTCATATTCTTTGAGTTGTCTTGAGGCATAAGTGCTATGACTTTTCCATGTTGCATGAGAACATATCCCAACCCTTTGCTCAAGCATCATTTGTAGATGACAAATCCTCCAAGCCGGATGGTATTGTCCAAACAGTCTTTGAAATGAGTCTCTCTTGAGTTCTTGAAAACTCTTCTCACATTCTTCGCTCCAACCGAACTTTGTATCTTTCTCGAGTCACCGAGTCGATGGAGTAGCGATTCGAGAAAATCCTTCCACGAATCTCCGATAATAACCAAATTAAACCGAGAAAGCTACATACTTCGATCATCGATTTAGGTTGCTCCAAACTTTGAATAGCTTCAATCTTTCTTTGGGTCAACGGATATTCCATGACTTGATACCACGTGCCCAAGGAATGCTACTTCCTCAAGACTAGAACTCGATTTCTTCACAAAATAGAGTATACAACACCCATTCCGAAAATCATCTTTGGAATGTCAGTCTAATCTTTAATTGATGCCAAATCTTTGAAAAGAATGGTACATCAAAGCAAACTACAACTTCAATAATATCAATTGTCAGGCAAAATCTATACAACACAAGGAGAATACGTGAGTTTAAATACAAATATTGTCTTTCTGAAGACAATATCCACACTCAGCTTTGGAAATAAGTCCTCATTACAATTATTCAAACACTATTTTACAATTTCAATAATAAATAGTGAGGATCGCTTTAAAACATCTTTCTAGAACATCAGTCCTCATTACAATTATTCAAACACACCCCTAAAAACATCTTTCTAGATCCTCCGCTATGTTCTCACCTCCCGAGAAGAAAAATGGAACAAAAAGGAAAAGGGTGAGCTCAACTAGCCCAAGAAAGAATATTATGACTAAGATAATATACAACAAATTATCATTAGTTTTCAACATGGAAAATCTGATAAAATATAATATGACAACAAGTTTTAGATCAACAATCGCACAATGAAAACAAAGAATCCATTGTAAGAGTCAAGAGAGAATGAGTTCTACTATCTTCTAAGATTTAAAAGTCCATCATCAATATTTTATCCCCGTAACAACAATCAATATACATCTTTAATCAAATATTCATCTTTGCACTACAGTGCCAAAGATATTCATTTATATCACCAGCTGGTCATGTTCATCTCAACACTGCTCATCTTTGCACTACGGGCCAAAGATATTCATCGATTAATCATTCATCTTTGCACTACAAAAGCCAAAGATATTCAAAGAATATCATCATTTAGGACCGAGGATGATGAAAAATATTTTAAAGAAAACGAATCCAAAGGAGATGTAAGGACAAATAGTAGGATTCAGATAAAAATTTATCCAAGATCAATAATACTTCATAAATACCAATTTTGAAGTAGTAATTCAAAAAAATAAAGATCAAAACATGGATACAATCAAAGATAGTAACCATAATAGACATCTTGGACAAAAAAGAAGAAAATTTCATTTTTTCGTGAATAAGGTCAGAATACGTGAATAATGCCGATAACGTGAATAAGAACCCGATACAAAAAGTTCCAAATTTGATAAAACGTTCACCAATATTTTGGCATAATGATATTGAAGAAAATAATATCATTTAAGAAGAAAATAACATCCCTTACCTCAAAATAATCGTATTTCGATTGAATTTCTGATATATAGTCGATGTAAAACTTGTTTAAATATAAACAACTCAAAGTATCAAAATACTCACAAAATACGCCGATAATCTAGAGAGAAAGAAAACTTGTTTTCGTGTGATTTTTAATTCTAACCTAAAGCCTATTTATAGGAAAATGCTAGAACGCTTACAGAGACTAAAATAATAAAATAATATTATTTATTATTTATTCCACACATGCCATTGACAAGATTCAAGACTCAAGCACCACTTTTGAAAGATTTCAAAAAATTTCACATGCTTTCAAAAAAATCAAAGTGGGTCCCACCCATAATTTTAATAAAATTATTTTATTTTTCAAACTTCAACAATTCATAGAAAATAGCCCGCATTTATCGTAAAAATATAATTTTATATCCATTTCCTTGAAATCAATTCTCTACAACTTTGTAGCTTAAGAAAGTTTTTCCAAATTCCAAACATAAAATATCCAAATCCACAAACGGATGATTTTTAATACTCTACAATCGACAAAATATCGATAAAACACCTCAAAGATTAATTCCTTCATTTTTATCCACATAAAAATAAATATATCCATCATTTATATCCACATAAAATAAATATTTTCTTATCATATAAATCAATAATTAATTATTCACAAATAATATTACGTAATCACAATTATGACAACAAAGCCGCTCTCCTCAGAAAAGGGGCTTTCCAATAAGAATTTCTCCTTCATCATGCCGCGCAATTAGGTGACCAAACCTCTCCTCGATGTAACTTTCTAGACATTGCCAATAATGCTATCTAATAATATTATTCAAATAATATGAATTATCGATCCGATAATGGGAAATATCTCGCGTTGATAATTATCAAACAACAATAATATAAAATATCAACGCAAAGCAATTATTGAATCAATAAAATAAAATATTGAACAAAGAATTATCGTAATAATTATCGAGTAAAGGCCTTCACACGTAGTTAATCAATAATTCAACAAATGTAAAACCGTACATCGCAAGCAACCACGCCAGACATCGTATTTTAACCACCGGGTATTCCAACAAGTTGTTAATTCAGAATAACTACGCCGTTATTTATAAAAACTCAAACTTGTCATTTTCTTCATCCGACGCGCTTATTCTATTATGGGGCCCATAAATGATCAAGCTCTGTTGCATTTAATAATATTCCCCGACAACAAGAATATTCTACCACCAAATGAATATTCCCCCGACAACAATGATTATTTTATCACCACTTGCTTATTTTGCAAAATTTGCACATTTCACCCATAACCAAAATATTATATCAATTTAACACCTTATTATTCATAATAATAATTAGAGGAAATTCGATTTTATTTATAATAAGTTGGGGTCTTACAACTCTCCTCCTTATGAAATTTCGTCCTCTAAATTGACGACGCACTGGTGTGTTTCAAAAGGTGAGGGTACCTCGCTTTCATTTCCGATTCCAACTCCCTGTGTCATTTCTTCAATAGCATGGTTCTTCCACAAAACCTTAACTTGTGGTATAACCTTGGTGCGTAGGATATGCTTCTTTCCTATCCAAGATCTTAACAGTACCTCTTCAGACGTTAAATCTTCGGCATATCTCGTCTGGTTCTAACGCAATAATATGGTTCGGGTCTTTCACATATTTATTTAAGCATGGATATGTGAAAAACATTATGAACATTTAGACATACTGGAGGTAATGCGAGTCTATAGGCCACATTTCCTATTCTATCAAGAATCTCAAATGGACCAACAAATCTTGGATCGAGCTTTCTCTCTTTCCAAATCTTGTAACTCCCTTCCATGGAGCAACACGTAACAATACATGATCTCCAATATTAAATTCCACGTCCTTTCTATGAAGATCAACATAACTCTTTTGTCGATCTTGTGAGGTTTGAATACGTTGTTTAATCATTTGGATCTTTTTCGTAGTCATGTGTATTAATTCTCGTCCCAACAACGTTGCTTTCTCCCACCTCGCCCCAAAGATACCGAGAAACGACATTTTCTTCCATACAACGCCTCAAATGGAGCCATGCCTATACTTGCTTGATAATTGTTGTTGTAGGAGAATTCCACCAAAGGGCAAGTACTTATCCCAACTTCCTTTGAAATCTAGAACACGTAGTCTTAATAGATCTTCAAGGGTTTGAATAGTCCTCTCGATTGTCCGTCCGCTTGAGGATGGTATGCCGAATAAATCAGAAATGCGCTCATAGCTTTTCTCGCAAGCTAACCCAAAATCTTGAAGTGAATCTGGGTCACGATCCCAAACTATGGATACCGGCATGCCATGCAATCTCACAATCTCATTCACGACATACTAAGCAAGACGTTCAAGGAATAAGTTTCTCGATACGGCAAGAAATGGGCGATTTGGTTAATCTATCAACAATAACCCAAATAAGATCTATGCCTTGAGAAACTTTGGGAAGACCAGAACGAAATCCATGGTAATGTGTTCCCACTTCCATTCCTAATCTCAAGTGGTTGCAATGGACCCTTTGGCACTTGATGCTCCGCTTTACACGCTGACAAAGTTAAACACCTCGAGATAAACTCGCGATCTCTCTCTTCATATTATTCCACCAAAATGTATGTCAATATCATGATACATTTTGTACTCCCAGATGGATTGCAAACGGTGCAGGTTGTGTGCTCCATCATGATTCTATGCTTCAAGTCAGAATCGTTAGAACACAAAGTCCGGAGTTGAATCTAAGTATTCCTTCTTCATCGATTCTCGCTTTCGAATAGCACCTTCTTCGCACTTTCTTCTTCATAATGACACCCCTGTGTCCGTAGCTCGAGCAGCCTTTAACTTTATCGATTAAAGTCTGCCTCTACTCAGATATTCGCCATCATCATGTGGGTCCTCGAGTCTTTAATTCTACCTCCATCCTTTGCAAGTCATATGAATGGGCCTTTTATTGACAATATCGCACTCAGATTGTGAGATATGATCTTCTACTCAATGCGCCTACCATTACGCTCGCTTTTCCAAGATGATATGAATAGTGTGATCGTAATCTTCAATAGTTCAAGCCAACGTCGCTGCAAGATGTTGAGTTTCTTTTGGGTGAAGAAATATTTGAGGCTTTTATGGTCCGATAAATCTCCACTTTCTCCCCATACAAGTAGTGTTCCAAATTTTCAACGCGAAAACGATCACGCTAACTCTAGATCATGAGTAGGATAATTCCTCTCATATTCTTTCGAGTTGTCGGAGGCATAGGCTATGACTTTCCCATGTTGCATGAGAACACATCCTAACCCTTTGCCTCAAGCATCGTCAGATATAACAAATCCATCCAATCAGATGGTATTGCTGCATCAGTGCCAAATGAGTCTCCTCTCGAGCTCTTGGAAACTCTTCTCGCATTCCTCGCGCTCCATACAAATTTTGTATCTTTCCGAGTCACCGAAGTTAATCTGAGTAGCGATTCGAGAAAATCCTTCCACTAATCTCCGATAATAACCAAATTTAAGCCCGTAAAGTTACGCGATTTTGGCCACCGACTTTATTGTTCTAACTTTCAGATCGCTTCAATCTTCACGTCAACAGATACTCCATGTTTTGACACCACGCGCCCAAGGAATGCTACTTCCTCAAGCCGTAACTCGTGATTTCTTCAACTTTAGCATAAAGTTTGTTTTCACGAAGCCTTTCAAGTATCACTTTCAAATGGTGCTCATGATCTTCACGGCTTTTGAATAGATGAGGATGTCATCAATAAAGACAACAACGAATCGATCCAAATATTCCTTGAATACACTGGCTCATCATATCCATGAAAGCAAATAGGAGCATTAGTCAATCCAAAAGACATGACTAAGAATTCATAATGCCCGCATCGAAGTTCTCAAGGCGCCTTTGAATATCCTCGCTTTTAATCTTCAATTGATGATATCCGTAACTAAGATCGATTTTTGAAAAGAATTGTGCTCCTCAGAATCGGGTCAAACAGTCATCAATGCGAGGTAGCGGATACCTATTCTTGATGGTGACATGGTTCAATTCCTCAGAGTCAATACAAAGTCACATACTCCCGCCTTTCTTCTTTACTTAATAAAACAGAGCACCCCAAGGAGATGTACTAGATTTAATGAAACCGATGTCTAATAACTCCTCATAGTTGGACTTTTAACTCCTCAAGTTCAATAGAGCCATTCGATATGGGGTTTTAGAAATGGGTTTTGTAATCTTGCTCAAGGTCAATAAAGAATTCAACATCACGCTCGGGGTAGACCGGAAGTTCTTCAGAAATACATCGTGAAATTTCTCTAACAAATGTAAATATTATTCAAATCGATTTGTCTTTGTTCAAATCCATAACATGGGCTAAGAAAGCTTGACATCCATTTTTCAATAAACGAATAGCTTTGTGGCTTGATATGATGTTGATCGATTTTAGTGGTTTAGTAGTTTGAATTGCATGACAAAGTTGGTTAGAATATGAAAACTAACAACCTTATTTAAAACAATCAATTTTGGTAATGATGAGTGGTTAACCAATCAATTCCTAAAATCACATCAAAAGCAAAGTATCTTTAAAGAGATAAGATCAACATGTGTAATGTGATAGTGCTAACTTGGATCATGCAAGATTTATAAACCGTAGATGTAACGAAGGTTTCACCCAACTGAGTTTCAACAGATAAGTCAAAGTCCAATTTCTCCTGAGTCAAGTTTAAACGCTTGAGCACAAGCAGAGAGATAAAAGAATGGGTAGAACCCAGATCTAGTAAGGTATAAACTTCGCAAGAATTCAAGATTAGCTTACCCGTGATCACCTCGCTCGGGTTCCTCACGTTTTGGCCAACACGACAAACGCCTTCCAGAACCGCCGATTTTGACTTATCCGGATGACAACCTTTCGAGTCACCATCCCCATTGAACTTGGTTTTATGTAATGTAACAATCCCGAGCTATGTGGCCTTCCTTTCCACAGTTGTAACATACCTTGGATTGTTGTGGACAGCTTAATGATATGTCCTCCTCTTCCCGTGATTTGTAACATCTAACCAAGGTCGCTCTCCTCCCTAGAATTTGTTGTTGTCTTTGGTCCGGCCGTCAGCCGATGTCTTCCCGTCATTGTTGAATCTCCTCTTTCAAATTTCCACTGACTCACCTCTCCTATTATCATGGCCACGATGACCACCCGAGTGGTTACCGCTTTTGTTCAGATTTTTCCCTCCTCGTTGGTTATCATCGCTTCGATGATCGCTGCCACCCCAGATGACTCGGTTGTGGTCCCTCATTGAATATACTCACTATCTCGCCTAATAATCGAGCCCTGTTGACAACATCCGAATACAGAGAAAATTTATGAGAGATAAGGTATCGATTAAATCTCTGGTTTTAGACCTCTCGTAAACATCCTCGTCATTCATTCGCTCTCATTCTCTACCAAATGAGGTGCAAAACTCGATAACTCAAATAACTTCTTCGCCTCAGATCGACACCGCCATGTTGTTTTGTTCCAATCGATAAACTCTACCTCCTTCATATGATTTAATACTTTCGTGAAAGTACTTGTCATTGAATAGTTTTCAAACGCTTCCCAAGACATGCCGAAAAGCAGCCACCGGGTACGCTTCATGCATCTCCCACCAAGAGTCCGCTTCACCGCTGAACATAAAGGTGGCGAATGGAACCTTCTGTTCTCTCCGCATCCCAAGACATCGAATATCTTGGTAATTTGCTTGACCCACGTTTCGCTTTTGATCGGATCCGCTTTCCAATAAATTTCGTGGTCCCAACTCCTCGAATCGCTGGTCGTGATGCATCGCTGCATTGCTATCATTTCCACCATATTTTGTACACGAAGTCTCCTCATCCGATTTTTGCATGAATCGCAAAAAGCTCCTAAACATTCCATCATTCATCGCTTGCTCTAGAGTGTTGTTTTATGGAGGAATATTGTCTTCCGCAGACACGCTCTCCGGTTTGTGACTAAAGGTTGTTTCATACGCCTCATACACTCCATTGTTAACGCTTCTCAGCAGCCCATTCTAAATACCGCCATAAAACAAGGGTTAATTAAACAAATTAACATATCACATAATATCCCTATATTATGATCGACCAACAAATAAGCTTTAGATAGACACACTAATAAGGATTTACTCATCTCTCCTCCTAGTTCTATTCCCCGATCTCCGCCAGAGACCATATCCCTAAGCTTTGATATTAACCGTGACGCCCCAAAATAGGTATACAACACCCATTCTCGAGTCGCCAAATACATGGTACATAAAGCAAACTACAACTTCAATAATACAATTGTCGCAAAATACTTACATAAACACATACCGTGAGTTTAAATACAAATATTGTCTTCTAGACAATATCCACACTCAAATAAGTCCTCATTATAATTATTCAAACACTATTTTACGTAAATAGTGAGGATCGCTAAAACATCTTTCTAGAACCATCACCCATACCCCGACTAGAGATCCTCGCTATGTTCTCACCTCCCCGAGAAGAAAAATGGAACAAAAAGGAAAAGGGTGAGCTCAACTAGCCCAAGAAAGAATATTATGACTAAGATAATATACAACAAATTATCATTAGTTTTCAACAGGAAAAAACTGATAAAATATAATAGACAACAAGTTTTAGATCAACAATCGCAATGAAACAACAATCCATTGTAAGAGTCAAGAGAGAATGAGTTCTACTATCTTCTAAGATTTAAAAGTCCATCATCAATATTTTATCCCCGTAACAACAATCAATATACATCTTTAATCAAATATTCATCTTTGCACCATGTGCCAAAGATATTCATTTATATCACCAATGGTCATGTTCATCTCAACACTGCTCATCTTCAGACTACGAGCCAAAGATATTCATCATTAATCATTCATCTTTTGCACTACATGTGCCAAAGATATTCAAGAATATCATCATTTAGGACCGAGGATGATGAAAAAATATTTTAAAGAAAACGAATCCAAAATGAGATGTAAGGACAAATATTAGGATCAGATATAACAGCTTTATCCAAGATCAATAATACTTCATAATAACCAATTTTGAAGCAGTAATTCAAAAATAAAGATCAAAACATGGATACAATCAAAGATAGTAAACTATAATAGACATCTTGGACAAAAAAAGAAGAAAATTTTATTTTTTGAATTCGATTCGTGAATAGTGTCACAGATACGTGAATAAAGGCAGATACGTGAATAAGAACTCCCACACAAAAAGTTCCAAATTTGATAAAAAGTTCACCAATATTTTGGCATAATGATATTGAAGAAAATAATATCATTTAAGAAGAAAATAACATCCCTTACCTCAAAATAATCGTATTTTCGATCTGAATTTTGATATAAAGTCGATGTAAACTTCAGATTTAATAAGAACTCTCAAAGTATCAAAATACTCACAAAAATACGCCGATAATCTAGAGAGAAAGAAAACTTGTTTCGTGTGATTTTCAATTCTAACCTAAGCGCCTATTTATAGGAAAATGCTAGAACGCCATAGAGACTAAAATAATAAAATATATTATTTATATTATTATTTTTCACGCATGCATGCTTAAAGACCAAACTAAGCATGCCATCTTTTTGAAAAAAAAAAAATTTCACATGTTTCAAAAAAACAAAAGTGGGTCCCACCCATAATTTTAATAAAAATCATTTTATTTTTCAAACTTCAACAATTCATAGAAAATAGCCTGTTTATCGTAAAAAATATGAATTTTATGTCCATTCCGCCTAAAATCAAATTCTCTACAACTTTGTAGCTTTGAAAGTTTTTCCAAATTCCTGAAACATAAAATATCCCAAATCCACAAACGGATGATTTTTAATACCTCTACAACCGATAAAAAATATCGATAAAACACCTCAAAGATTAATTCCTTCATTTTTATCCACATAAAATAAATATATCCATCATTTATATCCACATAAAATAAATATTTCTTATCATATAAATCAATAATTAATTATTCACAAATAATATTATGTAATCACAATTATGACAACCAGCCGCCGCCCTGTGAAAGAGGGGCTTTTCAATAAGAATTTTCCTCATCGCGCAAGCAATTAGTGACCAAACCCTCCTCGATGTAACTTTCTAGACATTGCCAATAATGCTATCTAATAATATTATTCAAATAATATGAATTATCGATCCGATAATGGAAATATCAGGCAGTTGATAATTATCAAACAACAATAATATAAAATATCAACGCAAACAATTATTGAATCAATAAAATAAAATATTGAACAAAGAATTATCGTAATAATTATTGAGTAGTAGGCTTCTTCACGTAAGAATCAATAATTCAACAATAATCAGTGCAAAACCGTGTGCTATCGCGCAACCACGCCAGACATCGTATTTTAACCACCGGGTATTCCAACAAAGTTAATTCTGTGAATAACTACGCCGTTATTTATAAAAACTCAAACTTGTCGTTTTCTTCATCCGATAGCTTATTCCGTTATGGGCCCACAAATGATCACGCACCAAACTAATATCGCAATTTAATATTCCCCGACAACAAGAATATTCCACCACCAAATATTAATATTTCCTTATTACAACAATGATTATTTTATAACCACTTGTACCGGTTTATTTTGCAAAATTTGCACATTTCACCCATAACCAAAATATTATATCAAATTAACATTTTTGTTTAGATTTATTATTCTTTTTTTAATAATAATAATTAGAGGAAATTGATTTTTTTATTTATAATAAGCAAACAAGACTTATAAACGGTGGATGTAATGAAGGTTTCTCCCAACTGAGTTTCCACAGATAAGTCAAAGTCTAATTTCTCCTGAGTCAAATTTAATCGATGAAATAAGCAAAGTAGGAGAAATAAAAGAATGGGTAGAACCGGATCAAATAAAGTATAGACTTCGTTAGAGTTTATGATAAGCTTTTCCGTGATGACCTCATTCGGGTTCCTCGCTTTCAGGAGGTCACAATAAACGCCTCCCTTGCACTACCGAGACTTTGACTTTTCCGGGATGGCCTTTGGTGCCTCCATCCTAGTGAATTTGTCTTGGGTGAACGACATAAAATCCAATTTAAGTGACCTTCTCTTCCACAAGTATAACACGCTTTGACTCAGATCGCGTAATTTGGATGATGTGTCCTCCCTCCGCATTTCAAGCATATGATAGGTGGTCTTTCTTCTTCCTTAACTGTGGTCTTTGGTCTTCGACGCCTTTCCATCATTGTTGAATCTCCTCTTTTTGAAATATCCATTCTTATTGTTTTGCCTACGATTACCACCAAGTGGTTACCATTTCGCATGTTGATTCCTCCACGCTTGTTGTCACCGCTTCGATGGATCGCTTCACTAGTATTATCATTTTTCACGTGCGCTTCTTTTGGTTACGTTGACTCGTTATCGTGACTCCACCAATTGAGCCCTATTTACAACATCCGAATACAAACACGGTTTATGAGAAATAAGATGTTGTGAATCTCGAGTTTCAAACCTCGCAAAAAAACATTCGCGTCATTCGTTCTTCATTATCCACCAAGTGGGACGCAAACTGGGACAACTCAGCAAATTTAGCCTCATACTGCGACACAGTCATATTATTTTGCTCCAGCTTAATAAACTCCACCTCCTTCATGTGACGAATACTTTCAGGAAAGTATTTGTCGTTGAATAGCTCTTGGAACTTCTCCCAAGACATATTTAGTAACAAGCAGTTGAGTACGCTTTACCGATTCCCACCAATAATCTGCCTCTCCTCGCAACATAAATGCGCAAGAAAGAGAACCTTTTGCTCCCTGAGCATCCCAAGACATCAAATATCTTGGTAATCTGCTTTATCCATGTTTCCGCCATAAGTGGTTTTGGCTCTCCCTTAAACTCCGGTGGTCCCACTTTCCTCGAATCGTTGTTTAGCGGTGGCCGTCAGAGAGTTTCGATTTCCACCCACGTTTTGGAGGAGAGCCGATCTACCGCCTTTTGCATGAATTGCATAAAGTCTCCGAACAATCCATCATTCATCATTTGGTCGGTGTTGTTGTTTGCATGAGGATTGTCGCCTTCACGATGAACATTATCCCGACATGTGGTGAGTCAACGGTCGCATGTCCATCGCTATTCTCAACATTCTCGGATGTCATTTTTTTGACATCGCCACAAAATAAAAGGTTAATTGACATGTAACATATTATCCCTATATTCGGACCACCAATTAAATACCAAATAAAACTTAGGTAGTCATACTAGCGAAAGGAATTTCCGTCTCTCTCCCCTCCTAGTTCTATTCTCACATCTTAGCCAGGATCATATCCCCAAGCTTTGATACCAACCCATGACGCCCCCAAAATTATGTATACATCACCCATCTTGGGTCGCCGATACATGGTACAAAATTCAAATACAACTTACTAATACAATTGTTGCATGCAATATCGACAAAACATAACCTGTGAGTTTGAATACAATTATTGTCTACTAGAGATTATACAAACTCAAAAGAGTCCTCATTACAATTATTAACACACTATTTCACGAGAATTGTGAGGACTACTAATGCTTTATCCTCTGGATCGTCACACCGCTTTTCCTAGTAGTCTCGCTTTATGTTCTCATTTCTCAAGAGATCGGTGAAAGAAAGGGTGAGCTCAACTAGCCCAAAGATGGAATATTATGACTAAAATAATGCGTAATAAATTATCGTTAGCCTTCAACAATGTTAAACCGATAAAATATAACAACATCAAGTTTAATCGCAATGAACAAGCAATCCATTTAAAGAGTCAGTAGAGAATAAAATCTACTATCTTTTATGATTTAAAAGATTTTCATGACTTTTATCACTGGGACTCGACTTAATAAATAATCCACATCATCGAATCACCCCCTAATAAGGCCAAGGATATCTTTAAGTATCACGACCACAAATTATCCACGACTTCTGACCAAGGACATTCGTAGTATTCATTAATGGTCATGATCATGCCAACAATCGTCCATCAATGCTTGCACGGGCCAATGATAACTTTACCACATCATTTGTAACATTACGGTCATGATTAACAAGAATAATCCTCATTCATAATCATACCAAGTCCATCTACGCTCTACGAATGCCATGATGACTTTCAACATAATATAAACATGAGGATGATGACAATGATATAAGAATTCCATAAAACAAGTTCAAGAATTAATTTATCCAAGAACTAATAATGTCCAAATTATCAACACGACATCGCTTTTGTAGAGTAAAATTCAAGAATGATCGTAAGAATATTTTCATGAAAAGATCTTTGGATTACGCGCGAATATCAAGGATATTCTACTAATTTCATGGAGATATAAGTCAAAACTTTAACCAACCGAGTATAATAAAGAATGGAATAACAAAAGAAATCACCACGCACGCGTATTCAGATGTATGATGTTATTCCAATGTATAATAATAATCTTAACCAGTCGTGCAAAATTTGCAATCAATGAGGATATTACAATGAGAATAATAATAAAGATTTTAACCAGTGTAAAAAACACGCATGCAGGATGTTCCAATGTAATAATAATAAAGACGGAATCGTGGGTGTAAAACAATACAGATGAGATGTTCCAACAGAATAATAATAGAATGTCACCAAGTATAGTGGTAAATCACAGATACAAAGTTATTCCAATGTAATAATAAGCAATGGAATAACAACAGTTCTCTTCATGAATAAGAAAGAATAACACCCCTCACCGTAAAAGAAATGAATATACGAAAAGAAAGTTAGCAAACTTCTTCTTATTTGTCTCTATAACTTTTCTCTCTGTAGTTCAAGGTGAATTCGTAAGAAAATAATGAAGGAATGAGCTTCTATTTATAAAAAATGGAATGCTTAAGAATTAACTCGAATCTGGTCCGCATCAATTTACTTTAATTTGACCATTCATATCTAAAGCAAAATCTTTAAATAAAATATATATATATATATATATATATATATATATATATATATATATATATATATATATATATATAATATACATAATAATACTCCTCCCGTTCATCCTAAATTCCTCCTCCCCACCCATCCCACCCACCCATCCATCCACCCACCTTCCACGATAATAATATATATATATATATATATATATATATATATATATATAATACTTATATATATATGTATTCATATATATATAAAACGAAAAATCGAGATAACTTCTACCGAGCAATTTCTTTTAAAATGGAAAAGTGGGGGGTCCAAATAATAAGTAAATTTTACATCAAATACTATATCAATAATTGAATAAAATCGGTGACTTTTCACGAAAGCATCAATAATCAAAACCGTGTCTTCTTTGTCTTATTCACCAGATTATCAGACTTTTAACACCGGGTGTTTTAACGATTAACAGTAAAACTTCCGCCGTTATTTTTATATAAAGTATTTTTTGTCGTTTTTCAATCCCATAATAATTCCGTTATCAGGGTCCATTAATGATTGTGTCGTTGTAGTACGAATATTCTCCGTTAAAACGAATATTTAAAACCAATCGAATATTATATAACAAACTGCGTCTTTTGTAAAATTTATAAATATTGCCCACAACTATAATATTATATCAAATTTATTCCATAATATTCAAAAATGATATTTATAAAAAATTCATCTTTATTCAAAAAGTTGGGGTCTTACATAAAATTTTGGAAGAAAAAATGGTCAAATTTTCTATCTATTTTTTTTATTTTTTATTTATTAAAAAACTCAAAAATATAATAATTAAAAAGAAAACTTAAATTTTTTCGTTCATTTTTTTTGTTTGTGTCCAATAAAACTTAGAAAAAGTGTTAAAGTAAAGTTACAACGCCACCCCGGCACCGGTCCCCCACCCAAAAACCCTAGTTAGACATCTATGATCTATCAGAACTCAGAAGAGTTCTTATTCACATATATTCACCCTCTCGCTATTTGCCTATTGCTGCTCCTCCTTGACAAATTACGATACAGAAAGTTCAGGAAGAAGGATTTCTATTTTTTTCTCATTTTCATTATTTGCTGCAAAAAGGGTCAGTTCAATTTCCTTTTCCATCTCATATATCAACTTCTCAGTCCCTTGTTTACAAGTTATTATCTGTTTGTTGTTTATGGAATGACCAAAATTGTTCAATTCGTTTGTGTTATTTAAATTTCTCATTTAGCTCGTAGAACTGAATTCTGAATATGAAAGCTAAATTCAATACTCTGATCCAAATCCG
The DNA here is from genome assembly GCA_020205605.1 of Panax ginseng. Classification (NCBI taxonomy): domain Eukaryota; kingdom Viridiplantae; phylum Streptophyta; class Magnoliopsida; order Apiales; family Araliaceae; genus Panax; species Panax ginseng. The sequence continues at coordinate 131,763,346 of CM035138.1, forward strand.
CTTCATTTTCTGCGGTTCTGGAAATACCTACAATCCCCTTTCTCCCAAAACCCCAATCTTGAACCCCTGTTTATTTAGTACTTTTCTCAATTCTGCAGAAACCCTAACAAATGTTAAAGTAGAAGAATTTACTGCTGAATACCATCCAAAAGACCCCACAGAGGTTTTTATGAAATGTGGTTGCACTGAAAATGATATAGCTAAAATTTTTATGCGGAATCCTTCCTTACGCAAGAGCAATCCCACTTGCCTTCAATACAAGCTCAACATTCTTAGTGAACTTGGTCTCAGTTCTTCCGACCTGATTAAGATCATTAATTGTCGCCCCCGTTTCCTCTCTAGCTGTATGAGTCAATTATTTAGGGAACGCCTTGATTATTTCCAAGCATTGTTCGGGTCTAGGGAAGTTCTTCATAAGGCCATTGTTCGGAACCCTTCCCTTCTCACCTATGATATCCATAATGAAATCAAACCTGTTGTTGAGATTTATAATCAAATAGGTGTTAGTAAAAAGGAATTGGTTCTGATGCTTCTATCTCGCCCCACATTGATTTGGCGAACCTTATTCGATGATGAAAAGTTGGAGTATATTCGCAAGACTGGGGTCAGTAAGGAGTCCAAGATGTATAAGTATGTCGTCTGCCAATTTGGCATTTCTCGCCTCAAGACCATTCGGGAGAAGATTGCAAACTTGGAGAAATTTGGATTTACAGAAGATGAGGTTTTTGGTCTTATCGGACGCTCTCCTCTTCTGATAACGATGTCCATTGACAAAATACAGAGAAACATAACATTTATATTGGGCACAATGAAGTTACCTGCTAGTGTGATACTTACTAAACCATTTTTGCTTTACTTCAATTTAGAGTCTGTGTTAAAGCCACGAGTTCTACTAGCGAGGAAGATACAGGATATGGGTCTTAAACTGCAAATTGAGGGACCTGATTTATTTAGAGCATTGAGGATGAAAGAGGACCGGTTTGTGAGGGCATTTATTTTATGTAATCAAGAAGATGTTGCCAAGAAATTGATGGGGTATTACACTAAAGAAAAAGCTGTTAAGCCACTAGCAGAATCCTCCAAGAAGACCTTGCGTAAAGGATTCCCATTCTGAATAAATTGTCAACCAGGTGGACACATTTGGTTTCAGTTGTTCACGTGATCTTTCATGAACAAAGTTGACCACTGTTTGTTACATTTGAAATTAATATATTCCTTTTTTCTGAAATCAATTTTTTCCTGAAATCGATATGTCTGTTATCTTGAAGTAAATTTTCTGAATGAAGGTATACTTCTCCGAGTAGCATTTTTTTTTTGTGGGAACTTGTACTTCTATTTGTACATGCCTGGTGGCATTTCTTTGTTAAAGGTCACTATAAGATTCATCTCCTGTCAATTGGCACTGTAACTGCTCTTTTGCTTCTATGTTGTGAACTAAGTGAAAATGACAGTGTTGATACTGCCGAATTGATTCCTCTATATTTGACTCGTTACCGTTGTTTTCTTGTACAAAAGAAGATTATAGGCGAGAATATGTAACTGGTGAATGGTGATTAATAGAAGCAACTGGAAGAGCAAAAGTTTTTTTTTTTAATAATGTGGAGTATCTGATCCGCAGTCCGACTAATCTCTCCACCTCAGGTCAGGCTTTTCATACAGGCTTGCGCGGTGCGCCTGTGGTCCCATGACCATTTTTTATTGGCTTGACAAATTGGAGCTGGTGGTAACCCAAGACGTCCGAGTCTACAGCTCTGTCACAGGGTCTCATTTAAACCACTACAACAATGCAGAGGGTTTTCATTCAAATTTACATTGTGAAACTATTTGATAATATTCTATTCTAAAGCTGGTGACATGCTCAATGCATGGAGGATGTGATGTAGAACGTGGCGGCCGGCCGGCCGGCCGGTGGGGAATTAGAAATAGAGAACAGTGACAGAAAGGTAAGGAGAAAAATGTTGCTTGATGGATGTCAATGATTGCTGGATGTCAGAAGCATAGAGATGGGCAAATGGCTTCCGAAGTTTATAAGAAGTGTCAAAGGCTAAATGATTGAACATTCGTATCTCTACTATATACTGTATCCATGATGTTTTGAGTCACAAAGGATGACAATCTTTTATAACATGGTCGGAAATATAATTTTGTGCCAAGAGCTGAGCAGTATTTTTCGATATTTGATTGACAAATTAAAAATGAGGCTAAAAATATTTTATGTATTTGGTGTTCGAAAATCAGTTCCACAACTATATTAACTAGTCTCACGCACACACGCTTCGCGTATAAAAAGTATGCGATGACAATGATATTTTTTTTATATAGACTTTTCAATAACCGAAGAGAGAAAGAACAATTGTATATAATTAAGATGTAAAATCAAATAACATTCTGAGAATAGGAAACCAATGAGAATGATAAGTCTCCAAGCAAAGTACATTAATTTATGCCAATGTTCCTTGAGAAACAAGGTAGGCTATCATTTCTAGAAATTGCTAGAAAAAAGAGATAATGTTATGCCTTGTTGGAAAGGTGTGAGAGTATCAAATTTGTAATTTGGAAACAATTAATTGAGAGAGTAAAAAAAAGTCTATCTTTCATATAAAAAAGAAGAATAAAAAACTCTCTTTCCAATCCAACTCGATACCAATTCATCTAACCATATACAATTTAGAATACAATTTTAAACAATTTAAGGAGAAACAAAATGCAAAACAGATATCATCATATAGAAATGACAGATATACACAAATTAGTTAATCTAGCAATCAATGAATGAAATTTTGTTCAGATATTAAGTTTATCAATGACAAAGTTTGTATACAAAAGGAACAATCTATATTAAAAATAAATAAGATTACTACTTTGCTAGCGTCTGAATTCTCTCCTCCATATCTATTCTTGAAACTCTTGGCTGGTCATAAACATCATTATATTTCTCTAGCGACTTAAAAGCAGCTCCGTCTATCTCTATCTCATCATCACTACTGCCCTCAATACTAAGCTTGTCACCCCTAAGTCACATCACATTTTGCAATGCACTTCATCATAAATCTATTCACCTTGAAAATGATCTCTTCTCTGTATCTGATGGCCCTTATTATCTCTAAACCTTTCCCCATCAAATTTATCATAGCTTTGGACTTCAAGAATACTACCCCTTCCCCGATTCACATTTTACGCTGCACTTTTTTCATAAAGAGAATTGTTAAATTCACAACAGAAAATGTTATTTTCACAACAAAAGTGTCGCTATAGATCCTATAGCGACGGTTTTCACCTTCGTTATACATCTATAACGACACTTTTATTGTGGAAATAACAAAAAGTATTGTGAATTTAGCATTTTCTCTATCATAAATCTTTTCACCTTGAAAACTTGCTTTAGAACCACATCATAAACCTTTTGGTCAACTGATAATGTCATTAATTTCTCCAGTGGGGTTCGCTACCCAAACATGAATACCTTAATTCAGCATTGAGAGCGCAAAAACTCCATCTCTGTATCTTACCTTTCTTGAGTCTACCACTATTCAAATTCCTATCTCGAGAAATCAACCTCAGTTTCCAAGTACCCAAAGCAATTGGAAATCTCAGAACTGGGGGAAACAACCCACACCAGAGCAACTCACATGTTGGAGTTGAAACTTTACGCTCTGTTTCGAGTTTAGTAATGCAGAAAAAAAAAAGAATAGAAAACTTAAAATTGTAACGAGAAAAGAAAAGAATAGAAAATTCAAAGTTTTCCTTCTTTGTTTTTTCGAGTTTTTAATGGAAAAGAATAGAAAATTTAAAATTGAGGACATGAGTTGTAATTTAAAATTTATTATATTAAAATTGGGGATAATATGGGAATTATAAAAATATTACTTATTCCAATTTGTTTTTCCGTCAAATCGGTTGATTTTGGACGGAAAACTTTTAAGGAGAAAAGTGGCCAAGTTTTCTATCCATTTCTTTTCTTTCCGTTTATTAAAAAACTCAGAAACATAAGAATTGAAAAGAAAACTTAACTTTTCTGTCCATTTCTTTTCTTTTCTGTCCATTTTAAAACTCAGAAACAGAGCGTTAGTGTTGTAAACAATTTTAAAATAATGGCCTCCACTTTTTTCTTTCTTGAATTTGAACTTAAATAACTCAAACCCCACTTCACCTTAGAAGGAAAATACAATAAATAGCCAACTACCAAATCAACAGCTTATATATAATGTAACCAATTCAAGCTGAATTCTTTAGCTCTTGACCAACAAATGAAGATTTTCTAGGGTTTCTGCAATATGAAGTAAAAGGAAATAACAAAACACTTGCAGTAAAACTACATCAAAGCACAATAAAACACCAAAAGAACATATCGATTACTTGTCCATCTCCCATTTTCAGTTTTCATGCCTAACTTCCTTTTAACTTTAACATCAACTCAACTTTCTTTAAAATCCACTCCATTTTGAACCAAACCACGGGTAATTCCTGCATTGCCCTTCTCTTCAAATCCCATTTTCTTTGCACCCTCAAATTTTCCCATAGTTTCACAAACGCTTGATTGGTTACAAGATTTTAGAATCCAAATATAAATTCAAGAAAACATAATTCTTGAAATGAAATTTAGGGGAAAAAGAATACATACCTAGGGGTGTTCACCAGTAAAAAATCGGACCGAACCGGACTGAATACCGAAAGTACCCATAATAGGATACCAATACCGATACCGATTGAAGCCAGATAATCTGAACCGAATAGCTGCCTTGATCGGGTTTCTACTGCAAGAACCGGTCCCAATTTTTAACCAAAACTCAGCCGAATTTTAAACCAAAACTGGCCCAAGATAGAGCAGCCCAATGCTTTCTTTTAAAATCATTCGGGCCAAGACTTGTACAAGGCCCAGCCTTCTTCAAGTCAAAATTCGGCCCAATAAAAGACTTGATAATCTTTTCATAAAAAAAAACTTATAAAATAACTAATGTGGGACTTGGATATTAAGGTCTCACTCGATAGTCTTTTTAGAAAGAAAACTTGTTTTACTTGGCTTTTAAGATCTCACTCTCACTTGGTAGTATTTTTATGTGGTAGTATTTTTATAAGGAAAACTTCCTTAGACTATTAAGGTTTTATAGGAAAACTTCCTTAGACTTTTTATAAATTAACCAATATGAGACTTGGAGACCACCAAGGTCTTCTTTAAATTTTTATTAATCAATGTGGGACTTGCAAACAACTATATTCTATCCAATTAATTAAGATTTTTATTCTAACTTTGGAGCAGATCTTTATGTTGATAAATAATTTAAGTTTATCTAATTTCTTTTACTTTTACCAATTTAATTAATATGAAATTGTTAAACCACCAACTATTAAGGTTTCTCTTGGTACTCATCTTAAAGCAAATAACTATATTCTATCCAATTAATTAAGACTATTATCCTAACTTTGGAGCATATCAATTGATGTTGATAAAAAATTTAAGTTTATCTAATTTCTTTTACTATTAAGGTTTCTCTTGGTACTCATTTTATAAGGAAAACTTCTTTACATTTTTACCAATTAATCAATATGGGACTTGAGTACTTGACCTTCACTTGGTAGTTTTTTATAAGGAAAACTTTCTTAAATTTTTATTAATCAATGTGGGACTTCCAAACAATCATATATATATGTGTGTTGTTCTATTATCTTACCAATATCTCACATTGTCTAATTTGTGTTCTCTTGTCTTACCTCAATTTTATAAATAGGGGAGACCACCAATACTTTATCAAGTCCTAAATATTATATTTATTATATATTATGTCTTTTCTTGTGTTATTTCTTTCTATTTTATAAATAGAGAAGACGCCAATTCTACAAGGCCAAGTAAAATTATTTAAAAAGGGTTTTTGATCGGTACAACTTGTTTGGTTCGGTATGTACCAAACCTATAAAATTGGGAACCGAAATCAGTATCGAAAATTGGTTTGTACCCCGAACTGTTCCCAAACCGATTATTTTTGTATCGATCGGTTCGGATCGGTCTACAACTCAAGAATTGAATTGGGCGAGGAGAGAGAAAAATTTAGGAATTTAAAATAAAAACCTTAGATTAATTTACGTGAGAATCGAAGAGTTAAGAAGGATGGATTTCTAGGTTTGAATTCTTGGTCATCTATTATCGCACTGCATCAAGTTTGGCCATTTAGTAAAAAAAACCAATTTTGAAGATCGGTTCCAATTACTAATTTCATAGGTCCCAGACATTAGGATACCAAACCTAATATCCGATCCAATCCCTATTTAAATAAAAAAAATTACTTAGCCTTGTAGAATTGGTTTAAAGTCTACCCTAATTATAAAATAGACATTATTTGTAAGTCCCAATTAATAAAAATTTAAGAAAGTTTTCCTTATAAAAAACTACCAAGTACTAAGTGAAGGCTAAGTCTCACATGGATTAATTGATAAAAATCTAAAGAAGTTTTCCTTATAAAATGAGTACCAAGGAAAGTCTTAATAGTTGGTTGTTTACAATTCTAACTTTAAATTATTTATCATTAAGTTGGAAAAGCTCATACTCTTGAGCAATTATTTATTAATAAGTATTTATCAATAAGTTGAAAAAGCTCATACTCTTGAGCATCAGGTTAATCAGTAATCATTGAGGCCAAGATAATAAATCTTGCAGGTTGTTTTGATATAATAGTTAATTAGATAGGTTGTTTTGATATCAATTAAGGCCAAGAGAAGTAAATAGTTAATTAATTAATTACATAATAGTATAATAGTTAATTGGATAATAGGTTGTTTTGATATCAATTAAGACCAAGAGAAGTAAATAGTTAATTAATTAATTGGATAATAGTTAATAGTTAATTAGGCCAAGAGAATTAATATTTAATTGGATAATTGGCTGAGCAGGTTTTGTTGTTTGTAAGTCCCATTTTGGTTTGGTTAATTTATAAAAGTCTCTATAAAAAGACTACCAAGTGAGACCTAAGATTTTTTTACTAAGTCCCACATTGGTTAATTGGTAAAGTCTAAGAATTAAGTTTTTTATTTTTGGGCCGAATTTTGGCTTAAAAGAAGGGTCCTTAACACTAATATACAACAATTAGAAAGTAATTACAAAAATAAAACACACACAACATAATTATAAAAATAAAACAAACACAATATTACGTTGCTAAAATCACGTGTCATTAACTCCTATACGTCAGTTACCAACTTTGCTATTTGCAACTAACCGCTCCTAAATTGAAGCAATTGAAAAAACATGCAACTTTCATACCAGAGAAATCCAAATCTTCTGTCGCGACACAACTCTGAGATCGGAGAAGACGAAACCTTTTGCAGCGGCGCAACTCTGAGATTGGTAAATAGCATACAAAATCAACAGCGACTTCAAGTTCAGTAACAAAAAACAATCGTACTGCAGTGATTGTTGAATACAAGATAACAACAACTTCGATATAAATCTGAATACGGAGGTATGTGAGTTTAAAATTCGTATGCATGTAGTTACCTATGGTTACTACGAATTCCTATATTGATTACCTTTCTTAAGTTTTTCACACTTAATGGTCACAGATTAAGAATACTGAATGTTTTGAATGGTCATTAATATATTTTATATTATGGTTACTAAATAGATATAAACCTAGTTCTTTATTTTATTATGTATTTAATTCTTTGAATAATGTTTATTTGATTGCTTTATAATTTTATATGAGTTTCAACGATGTTTTTATATTAATGGTTACTCATCAAATACATTGGTTACCTTCCTCGCAATCGCCACCATCTTGTGTAATGTTGTCTTTGTTATTGTGTAACATTATCTTGTCTAATGTTGTATTAGTTCTTTGTCTAATGATATCTTGGTTACTTTGTAACATTAAATTGATTCTTGATTAATGTTGACTTAATTCTTTGTGTAACATTATAATGGTTCTTGTTATTGCTTAGTTGGTTCTTTGTGTAAAATTATAATGGTTAGTCGTATAATATTACTTACTAATTACGACTTGGTTATTGAAAAATGATGACTTGATTCTTGTTAATCTTGACTTTAGTTCTTTATTTAACATTATATTGGTTCTTGTTACTAATGTTTGACATGGTTACTATGTAAAATTATAATGGTTACTCATTAGTGCTGACCTGGTTACTGTATTAATCTAATTATACTTATACTTATGTGTTTTATATTAATGGTTACTTGTTAGCTACATTGGTTACATTCTTACAACATTTAGCCTTTAGTTGGTAACAATCAAGTTATACTGGTTGGTTTTTACTATAAAAATGCAACGGAGAATGTGTTTATCTTGTGGCTACTAAATAAATATGTGTTGGTTACTGTTTAAATTGGTTTTGGTTACTGTATAATGTTGTTATGATTATTACTATATAATATTACGGTGTTTTACATTGGTTTATTTTATTATGATGGTTACTTATTGGCTACATTTGTTACCTTCATACAACTGTTATAGTTTAATTGGTAATAAATATCAATATACTGATTATTTCCATTGTAATATTAATGTACAAATGTATTTTATGTACTGGTTACTAACATTATGTAGTTTGGTTACTGGCTAACATATATCTTGGTTACTTTCTGATCTTACTTATCTCATTGTCGACAATGGAATTGATTCTGTTGTACTTTTATTTCAACGGTACATGGACTGATAGTAACCAATACACCAAATTTGAAGTTACCGACATACTAGTTTCATCAACTTGTTCGTTCAGAGAAATGCAAAACATGATATGCATTGTTCCATCATTTAGACCTTCAAAATTGCATCTAAAAATGTGGTTTATATTCTGGTTACTAAGATTATGTAATTTGGTTACTGTCTAATATTAATTTGGTTACTTTACAATGTTTATTTAGTTGTTAGACAATGGAGACTGACAGTAACTGTAATACCCGAAGAAAAAAATAATAATATTAAATAATAATAATAAAAAAAAATTCCTTGTTTTAAAGCATATTTATTGGATGTCATTTAATTGGGCCAAATAATCATTTAATTTTTATGGGCTAATGTAATAATAAATGATGGGTAAATCAAATTGATAATATTGGGCTTTAAACTAAGTGGGTCAAGTTTATAATTACGTAATTTTAGGATTCTATTAAAATTTGGAGAGTTAATAAATATATTATAATAAAAAAATATGTTTTAAGTAAAAAAAATAAAATAAAATAAAATAAAATAAAAAAATAAAAATACTAAACTTAATCTTATTTTTATTATACAATCTGAGAAAAAGAAGGAGGAGTCAGCCGCCCCTTATTGTATTTGTGACTTGCGTATGAAATAATCAGACGAGAAAAAAAAAACAGAAGCATCAGCCATCAGGTTTGTTCTTTTCGTTTCTTTGAGTTCACGGTTAAATTTTGAAATAGTGTATATGAATTGGCTAAATGCTTATATCTTTATTATATATTATTATTATATGCGGATTATAGATATATGTATACTTAGTTGATTAAAAGCGACTTGGCGTGCATGACTTTTCGTTATTTATATATATATATATATATATATATATATATATATATATATATATATATATATATATATTTCGTGTTTATATATATATTTTGGTTCTATGACCTTCTTTATGACGCGTTAGCGTTAATATATATATATATATATATATATATATTATAATAAATATTTAACCATAAAATTTATAAATCGAAATTGGTAAATATAATTGTAGTTATGTATATTAATTTAAACTCGTTAATCTTGTTGATAAAATTATAAAATTTACTTGATAAAATTCAAAAATATTATGTTGTTAATGGATAAATTTGTAATAAATTTTATTTTATTTTATTAGATCGGATTGAAGGAGATTAGCATAATCATATTTAAATTTTGGGTATTACATTGCTTAATCCAGGTATGGATTCTGTACTTTTTCAGCGAGACTCTTTTGTTTTTTTTTTTTGATTTTTTCGTTTCGTTATTCGTTTCGAAAGTTAGTATTACCTCTCATAATTATTTCTTGTCAATTTATTATGATAGTTTGTTTTGGCGTTTATATTAGAACTCCTATTTGTACTCTTTAGACTAGTGTATCATGTCTAAATTTTATTTTGATATCTATAGTGATGTACATGTTATTATATTTTAGAGACTTGTGTTGATGTTTCATTCGATTTAACATGTAACGTTAGAACCCTTTGTGTTGATATTTTATGCGCATGTGTTGTGACATTATATTTTGTTAGAATCTAGTAGGGTATACAGCTATAACGACACGTGGGGGTACCACAGGCATGTCCTCTTGGCACCAGAGGCATGACACCTTCAGTGGCGGTGTGATTAGTCCTGGCGTCTCCGTTTTGTGCTCCGGTAGGAGTTGGCCATTTGGTGTTTTGTTGTGGGAGGCGTATGGGTGGAAACCCAGACCCTAGTTTACATTACTGCATGGATTGGTGATGTTTGTGCCAAACACACCTTCCGATTTTCATACATCCGAATTCATTGGCGATTCGATGTGTGATTGCACATGTGGCATTATTTTGATTACTGTGTGGCATTATTTGACTGCGCTTGTGTGGCAAGGTATATTACTATTTATTCTGAGCTCGGTATGAAATAACACCCAGCCATTTGATTCAGCCTACCATTTTATTGTGTTAGTTTTATTCGTTTCATTTCAGTTCGTTTTGTTTCAATTCATTTAATTGAGTTAGTTATTTGGTTCATTTCTTGTATTCTATATCCGTCATGCAGGCATTTGGCTCATCTTTGTGTTTTTCTTCCCGTAGTAATCGAGGATCGAGGGCAAGTGTGACGAGAGCTTCCTTTAATCCAATGGTTTAGAAATGTTTTGTTTAGGCTTGATATGTCAGCTATTTAGGATTGTAATAATTATTTAGATTGTGGTTTGAGCCAGTGTGGCATTTATTATAGTTTGTCTTATGAGATTTAATTATTATGAGATTATTCTTTTGTGGTTTAGAGCCTTGTGATATTCGTTAGTTCTGTTGTGTTGTGCGTAACCTCTCTTTCTATTTTGGAAGGGGAATTATTCTGAAGTTAGTATCAAAGCCGAGGTTCTTTCTTGTAGAAAACCTATTTAGGTTTGACACATGTGAGTTATGGGTAGACTTAAGGTTAGGTTTTTTGTTACATTTGATTTTACATTAAATTTATCATATGCTCGCCTATATTCGAATCTGTCTCTAATTTTGCTTCGTTATATATTCGTGATCTCTTTCTTAGATGGCTCAAAGATCAACTAGAGTTGTTGGGAGGCGAGGTAACAACAGGGGAAGAGGTGAAGGTCGGTCTAATGAGCAACCTAATGATCAGATTAATGCTCAATTGGCTACCTTGGTGAATCAGGCAGTGAACCAAGCTTTACCTCGATTGGTAGTGCTTGCGTTAAGTAATGCGATCTGCGTGCCGCCGAAATTCTGAGCAGGAGAATCCGGAAAATAATGGTCAGCATGCAAACGTTGAGGAAGGGAATGCGGATGGTCATGATCAGCATGGGGTTGCGATGTATGTATGGTTGGAGAGGTTCCAGAAGCAGAAACCACAGTCATTTAGTTCAGCTCCAACTCCAATTGATGCAGAGAATTGGATTGCTCACCTAGAAAAGATATTTGATGTGTTGGGGTGCTCGGATAATCAGAGAGTATTGCTTGCAGTGTACAAGTTAGAAGGGGATGCACAAAGGTGGTGGAAAGCTTTGAAAACGACAAAGGGTGATGGCTATGTTGAGACACTTAGTTGGGCGGAGTTTTGTGAGGTCTTTTATCAGTGATACTTCAACCTGGCGATAAAGAGGCCTATGCTAGAGATTATCTGTCTATTCGGCAGAAAGATGACGAGTCCATCACAGATTTCATGATGAGGTTCACTAGGTTGGCCGACTTTGCGGGAACTTCAGCAGGGAATGCAGCGAAACAGGCGGAAAAATTTAAGTGGAGGATCCATTACAGGTATCGGCAACATCTCATTAACAACAAGTTTGCAGACGTGTCAGTAGTGGCCAATGCGGCAAAGAATATTGAGATGGAGAGACAGGACTTTTGATCTTCTAAACTGGAGGGGAGTCGAAAGAGGGACAGAGATGACCAGCAGGGTTAAGCTTCAGTTCAGCATGGGAGAAGTTAAGGTGGTCAGTTGAACAAGAATCGTGGTGGCAGCGAGGCGATGGCGTGGCATGTAATCGAGAATAGGGGTTATCAGCAGATGCCTCAGCAAGGGCAGAATCATCAGCTTCAGCTACCTTGGTATGGACAGAATCGTCGTTAGGGCATAATCGTCGTGAGGGAAAAATCGAGGATCGTTATCCGGGACCGGTGGTGGGGGTAACTCGAATCTTATTCCGATAGCTCCTTGTGTTACTTGTGGGGCTAATCATCCCGGGAGGCGATTGCCACAGACTCACCGGTCGCATGCTTCTTGTGTGGACGGATGGGTCACATTCTTGGGGATCATCTCTGGGTCCACGTGAAAATGGTGGAGGCGGTAATAATGGTGGCAATGGAGTCGTGTTGTCGGGGTGGTCGAGTGTTTGCCTTGGACGTATAACCGGTGGCGCAAGGCGCCTGTACTATTTACGGTACTCTTTTAGTTAGAAATCGTGAGGCGTCTATTTTGTTTGATCTGGGTTCTACTTATTCTGTTGTTCTTTCGATCTTTTGTTTGGCACTGGGTGTGCCATCTCGATCTTTGAATTCATTATGTCTATTGCTACCCGATGGGGACTTGGTTGTTATTTCGATTTATATCGAGGGTGTCCGATCGGTTTTAGGGATAAGATTCGTGAGGGCTAATCTCCTTCCGTGTGTATGCACGATTTGATATCATTCTTGGGATGGGTGGTTGGATAAGCACCGTGCCACTTATCGATTGTCGGTGAAGAAGGTTATATTTGGAGATGTGAAGTCTCCGGAGTTCGTGTTCAGGTTCACAACCGAGTAGTAGTGTTGAAGTTGATTTGACTTTGAAGAAATTTGGGAAGTTGGTATGAAAGGGTTGTGAGGGGTATTTGGCATTTGTGAAGGATACCTCTAAGGGTGAGTCTCATATTGAGGATGTTCCAAATTGTTTGTGACTTTTTTCGGATGTGTTTCACGAGGAGTTGTCGGGTTGCCACCACGCCGGGAAGTGGAATTTCTTTATTGAGCTTGTTCTTGCAGTGCGAACTCATCTAAAGCGGCCGTATCGGATGGCACCGTTAGAGTTGCAAGAGTTAAAGGAACAGTTGCAGTAATTGTTAGATCGTGGTGTGATTCGCCCGAGTGTTTCGCCGTGGGGTGCTCCGGTCTTGTTTGTTAAGAAGAAAGATGGGTCTATGAGGTTGTGTATAGACTACAAAGAGTTGAACAAGATCACCATCAGGAATCGGTATCCATTGCCGAGGATTGAGGACTTGTTTGACCAACTTCAGGAGGCGAAGTATTTTTTGAAGATAGACTTGAGGTCGGGATATCATCAGTTGAGGGTGAGGGATGAGGATATCCCTAAGACGGCTTTTCGTACTCGATATGGGCATTACGAGTTTCTACTGATGCCATTCGGGTTGACTAATGCTCCGGCGGTATTTATGGATTTGATGAATCGGGTGTTCAGGGAGTATTTGGACCAATTTGTCATTGTCTTTATTGATGACATTTTGGTTTACTCCAAATCTAAGGAAGAGCATGAGGAGCATCTTCGCACAGTGTTGGGGATTTTGCAGAAAGAGAAGTTGTATGCTAAATTCTCTAAATGCGAGTTTTGGTTGGAGCAGGTCGCATTTTTGGGACATGTTGTTTCTGCTGAAGGCATTAAGGTGGATCCTGCGAAGGTTGAGGCTATCACTAAATGGCCGAGACCTACTACGGTGACAGAGACTAGGAGTTTCTTGGGTTTGGCAGGGTATTATAGGTGGTTTGTTGAAGGATTTTCTTTGCTTGCCTTACCATTGACCCAGTTGATGAGAAAGGGCACGAAGTTTGTGTGGAATGAGGAGCGTGAGAAGAGTTTCGAGGAGTTGAAGAAACGACTTATGACAGCTCCTATACTTGCATTGTCGTCGGGGACAGGAGGTTACCAAATTTATAGTGATGCTTCTAAGAAGGGCTTGGGGTGTGTTTTGATGCAACACGGTAAGGTGATTGCTTATGCTTCTAGGCAGCTTAAACCTTACGAGGTGAATTATCCCACACATGATTTGGAGTTGGCAGCGGTGATCTTTGCCCTAAAGCTTTGGAGACATTATTTGTATGGGGAGACTTGTGATATCTTCACCGATCACAAAAGTCTTAAATACATCTTCACTCAGAAGGAGCTCAATATGAGGCAAAGGCGTTGGTTGGAGCTACTAAAAGATTATGATGCGAGGATTCAGTATCACCCGGGGAAGGCAAATGTGGTTGCAGATGCTCTTAGATGAAAGAGTTCAGGAAGTGTTGCAGCCCTTATTACACAACCTCAGCTTATTTCGGATATGGAGCGGATTGAGTTGGAGTTGTATGTACGAGGTTCAGATGGGCATTTGGCAGGTATGAGAGTGGAGCCCTCTCTTATCTCGCGGGTCAAAGAAGCTCAAAAGGAAGATGGGGAGTTGTGGAGTATGACGAGAATCTAGAGGGAGGCAAGCGATCGAGTTTCAGTATTGATGACCATGGTGTGATTTGGTTGGGTGAGCGGTTGTGTGTCTTGGTCGGATCCAATCATTCGAGAAAGTTGTGTTGGTGAGGCTCATAGTTCGCCATTTTCTATTCATCCAGTTCTACAAAGATGTATAGGGATTTGAAGAGGAATTTTTTGGTGGAATGGGATGAAAGCGAGATGTGGTGAGTATGTTGGGAAGTGCCTCACTTGTCGACAAGTGAAGATAGAACATCAACGAGCTAGTGGCTTGTTGCAGTGATTAGACATTCTAGTGTGGAAGTGGGAGGATATCACGATGGATTTTGTATTTGGTTTTTTAGAAGACTTTCGGGAAGAATGATGCCATATGGGTAGTGGTGGACCGGTTGACAAAATCGGCACACTTTTTGGCTATCCATGAGGGTTACTCGGTGGATAGGTTGTACATATCTTTCAACGGGGAGATTGTTAGACTTCATGGTACTCGGTGTCTATTGTTTTAGATCGGGACCCATGGTTCACTTCACCAGTTTGGAAAGGGTTTCAACGAGCTTGGGGTACTTACTCAACTCGATGATTTCTTTCCATCCGCAAACTGATGGGCAATCTGAAAGGACTATTCAAACGTTGGAGGACATGTTGAAGTCTTGTGCACTTGAGTGGTCGGGTAATTGGGATGACTACTTGAGCCTAGTTGAGTTTGCTTATAACAACAGTTGGCATGCAAGTATTGGAATGGCACCTTTTAAGGCATTGTATGGTAGGAAATGTCGGGCACCCACTTGTTGGGATGAAGTTGGTGAAAGGGCCATAGAAGGGCCTGAGTTGGTTCAAATCACAACAGAGAAGGTAGCGGTGGCTAAGGAGAAATTGAAGTCAGCTCGATCACGACAGAAGTGTTATGCTGATAAGCATAGGAGGACTTTAGAGTTTGAACCTGGTGAGCATGTGTTTCTAAAAGTTTCTCCTTGGAAGGGTATTTGACGATTTGGGTTGAAAGGGAAGCTTAGTCCGCATTACATTGGGCCATTTGAGATTCTGGAGAGGGTTGGTGAGGTTGCATATCGGTTAGCTTTGCCTCTGCAACTAGCTCATGTGCACAATGTGTTCCATGTGTCAGTGTTGAGGAGTTATCATTATCATCTGTTGCACGTGGTGCAATATCCGTTCGGTAAGATTCGGGAGGACCTTACTTGTGAGGAGCAAGCCGATGCGATTTTGGATCGTTAAGAGCGAATTATGAGAAGGAAGACTATTCCGTTTGTTAAGGTTTTGTGGAGAAATCATTCAGAGCGGGAAGCCACATGGGAGATTGAGGAGTTTATTCGAGCGGAGTATCCACATCTCTTTGAAAATTAGGTACGTCCCATTCTTTTGATTTCGGGGACGGAATCCTTTTTAAGGGGTAGGTGATGTAATACCCGGAAGAAAAAATAATAATAATAATATTAAATAATAATAATAAAAAAAATTCCTTGTTTTAAAGTATATTTATTGGATGTCATTTAATTGGGCCAAATAATCATTTAATTTTTATGGGCTAATGTAATAATAAGTGATGGGTAAATCAAATTGATAATATTGGGCTTTAAACTACGTGGGTCAAGTTTATAATTACGTAATTTTAGGATCCTATTAAAATTTGGAGAGTTAATAAATATATTATAATAAAAAAAATATGTTTTAAGTAAAAAAAATAAAATAAAATAAAATAAAATAAAATAAAAAAATTAAAATACTAAACCTAATCTTATTTTTTATTATACAATCGAGAAAGAGAAGGAGGAGTCACCATTACTTATTGTATTTGTGAGAGTGTATGAAATAATCGACGAAAAAAAAACGTAAGCATCAGCCATCAGGTTTGTTCTTTTCGTTTCTTTGAGTTCACGGTTAAATTTTGAAATAGTGTATATGAATTGGCTAAATGCTTAGATCTTTATTATATATTATTATTATATGCGGATTATACATATATGTATACTTAGTTGATTGAAACAGCTTGGCAGGCATGACTTTCGTTATTTTTTTATATATATATATATATATTTCGTGTTTATATATATATTTTGGTTTGCTCGCAGATCATTGCTTATATATCATAAGTTAATATATATATATATATATTATAATAAATATTTAACCATAAAATTTATAAATCAGAATTGGTAAATAAAATTTTAGTTATGTATATTAATTTAAACTCGTTAATCTTGTTGATAAAATTATAAAATTTACTTGATAAAATTCAACAATATTATGTTGTTAATGGATAAATTTGTAATAAATTTTATTTTATTTTATTAGATCGGATTGAAGGAGATTAGCATAATCATATTTAAATTTTGGGTATTACATTGCTTAATCTAGGTACGGATTTCGTACTTTTTCAGCGAGACTCTTTTGTTTTTTTTTTGATTTTTTCGTTTCGTTATTCGTTTCGAAAGTTAGTATTACCTCTCATAATTATTTCTTGTCAATTTATTATGATAGTTTGTTTTGACGTTTATATTAGAACTCCTATTTGTACTCTTTAGACTAGTGTATCATGTCTAAATTTTATTTTGATATCTATAGTGATGTACATGTTATTATATTTTAGAGACTTGTGTTGATGTTTCGTTCGATTTAATATGTACACGTTAGAACCCCTTTGTGTTGATATTTTGTCGCATGTGTTGTGACATTATATTTTGTTAGAATCTAGTAGGGTATACTGAGCTATAACGACACAGTGGGGTACCACAGGCATATCCTCTTGGCATCGAGGCATGACACCTTAGTGGCGGTGTGATCGGTCCACCCACGTCTCCGATTTTGTGCTCCGGTGGGAGTTGGCCATTTGGTGTTTTTGTTGTGGGGCGTATGGGTCGACCCTAGTTTCTGATACGTTACATTACGTTGCGGATTGGTGATGTTTGTGCCAAACACACCTTCCGATTTTCATGCATCTGAAGATGCTTGTGATCAGATGTGTGATTCATGTGGCATTATTTTGATTGCTGTGTGACATTATTTGACTCACTGTGTGGCAAGGTATATTACTATTTATTTCGAGCTCGGTATGAAATAACACCCACCATTTGATTCAGCCTACCATTTTATTGTGTTAGTTTTATTCGTTTCGTTTCAGTTCGTTTTGTTTCAATTCATTTAATTGAGTTAGTTATTTGGTTCATTTCTTGTATTCTATATCCGCATACATGGCATTTGGCTCATCTTTGTGTTTTTCTTCCTAAGCAGGTAATCGGGGATCGAGGCAAGAAGTGTGTGTGAGAGCTTCCTTTAATCCAATGGTTTAGAAATGTTTTGTTTAGGCTTGATATGTAAATTTATTTAGGATTGTAATAATTATTTAGATTGTGGTTTGAGCGATTGTGGCATTTATTATAGTTTGTCTTATGAGATTTAATTATTATGAGATTATTCTTTTGTGGTTTAGAGCCTTGTGATATTCGTTAGTTCTGTTGTGTTGTGCGTAACCTCTCTTTCTATTTTGGAAAGGGGGTGTTACAGTAACCAATACAACAAATTTAATTGTTTACATGAATATATAATTGTTTATTGTTAGTAACCATTAACCACATAGTTGGTAACATTTTTTATGATGTACAGTAACTAAAATTGATGTTGATTAATATTTTAATTTTTGATTCCATCATGAGTTGTCAATATAAAGTAAACATATACATTGAACAATTGGTAATTGTTCTGAAACATTTTTATGTAAATTTGGTTACCCATCTAAAATTAAATGGTTACCTCTATATTCATATTTAGTTACCAACTGGCATGGACCATTTCGAAATAACTTTTATAACTACGTAATTTAAAAGTATCCATCAGCTAGATAAATGTGAACCCTCACATTTACATTAAGCACTTGATAGCTGTTCTAATATAAGTTTTTAATTATTTGGTTACTAACAAAAATTAAAATGGTTACCCTTATATGCAGGTTTGGATACCAACTGCACATCTCAAACTATTTTTATTTTAATATGAGATCTATAAATGACTATCATATATATAAATGGGAACTCTTAATTGGAGTTTCTTATTCCATCATGATGACATGGTATAAAAAATATATACATTTAACACTTTATAACAGTCCTCATACAAACCTATAATTATAATAAAATAGTAACCACATAATTATATGATAGTAACCAGAACGTGTTTTAATGGTAACCAAAACAGAAACATCATGTAATGAAACCCAATTTAGGCAATCCATGTATACTAAACAATTACATATTAACCAAAATAAAAAATAAAAATAACCAAAATTCCACATTGAGGACACAATGATAGTAGCCAAACCATAAGATAACAGTAACCAAAATATAATAAAGAAGTAACCAAATAGTTATATAAAAATAACCAGAACATGTTTTAATGGTAAACAAAACAGTAACATTTGATATATATCATGATACAAACTTGTAACTATCTGGTTACTAACAAAAAATAAAATGGTTATCCTTCTATGCATGTTTGGTTACAAACTGCACCTTTCAAACAATGTATCAGACACAACTTAGAAGTAACAAATACGAACCAACAAACAATGTCAAATAATTGATAATATAATTAAATATGTAATCCCATTTACATAAGCTCCAATAAACATTACATACTTACTAACCATAACAAATGGTTATGGATATCCAACAAAAATCAAAGTACGAAACACAATTTAGAAGAACAAGACAACAACAACCGAACTAATCAAAATCTGTTACAAATCTTCCTGAAACTATAGCTTTTTGGCTGCTGCTACTTTCTTCTTCATGATTGCTCTCATTCTCTAGAAAAGACTTCTGCATTATGTATGAACCTGTGGGAGAAAGAGAAATACATTGGGATTAGTGAATAGAGAACCCATTAACCATAGGTATCATATCATAATATAACATTAACTATACCATAATAAAGCAATGACCAAAAAGTTATATTATATAATCTAATGGTAACCAAAATATAAACAACATGTAGTACAAACCATTTTATGTAGTAAACAAACAGTTATATATAATATTAACCAAAACATAATTTAATTTAAAGGTCACCAAAACAAAAACATGTATACCAAAAAATATACTAAAGAAGTAACCAAACAGTTATGTGATGGTAACCAAACCATGTTTTAATGGTAACCAACACATAAACAACATGTAAACCAAACCCAATTTAGTCAACCAATGTATACTAAGCAAATATATTGTAACCAAAATAACATATAAAAGTAACCAAAAACCCAATTAAAGGAAAAAGAATGGTATCCAAATCATAAGCTAAAAGTAACAAAAAATATACTCATGAAGTAACCAAACAGTTATATGTTAGTAACCAAAACATATATTAATGGTAACCAATACATAAACAACATATAGACCAAACACAGTTTAGTCAACCCATATATATTAAGCAAATACATGGTAACGAAAACAAAAAAAAGAAGAACAAAATCCCAACTCAAGGAAACAAAAATGAAATCCAAATGAGAAACTAACAGTAACCAAAAACATACTAAAGAAGTAACCAAATATTTATATGATAGTAACCAAAACATGTAAAAATGGTAACCAATACATAAACAACATGTACACCAAAATCAGTTTAGTCAACCATGTATACTAAGCAAATACATGGTAACCATAACAACATAAAAAAGTAACCAAAATACCAAATCAAGAAAACAAAAATGGTATCCGAATCACAAGCTAACAGTAACAAAAACATAATGTAGAAGTAACCAAACAGTTATATGATAGTATCTATTTTTTATTGGCAGCGAATTTCTAACGTAAGCATTACATCAAGCCCCTAAAAATTGGTCTTGTGTCGATATGATGCGTAAGTAAAATGGCAAAGATGAGACAATCATGATCATTCAAAAGCAGACTATATATGTTAAGAGCCTATACAATTTGAAAATAATTATCCACTTTAGCAAATATTATGCTGTTAAATGATGTCTATCACAAATAACCCAGTCATGGATATAAAGAAAAATTCATTCAATAAAAAAATTAACATAAACAGAATGTCGCCAGAAGTACAGACTCATAGTATGACAACATCACTTCAACCATGTACATACCACATGGTAGGTTCCAAAAGGAGGCGGTTCTACTAAAGCAAGAACTCCATCGTCTGAAGAAGTAGATTCAGTCCGTTGACGATGAGTGGCTTCAAGAGGAGAGAGAGAAGTAGTAAGGGCGGAGAGAGAGAAACCGAACGAGAATTAAGGGCGGAGAGAAAGAGAGAGACCGAACGAGAAAGGAATGTTTGAGGAAGATGGAAACTAATTTGCCATTTCAGCCCATTAATACTAATCCCTTAATTTAAGGACTCCTAATTGTATTACTATTGTAAATAAATATGATGAAATGTCATATTTTTGTAATTATTTTATGGATGTATAATTAATGTAATTATTTTTAAAAATGTACTATAATATATAATTAACCCTTAAAAGAAGGCTGGTACAACAAGTCTTGGGCTGCTCTTCCTTGGGTCAGATTTTGGTTTGATTTTGGGTTGGTTCAAGCACGGTAAAAATTGATACCGACAACTGACGCTACACACATTTATTGAAAGTAATTTTTTCAAAAGTTCTTCTAATTTCTTCTCTACCTTCTTCCCAAATTCCTAAAGAAAAAATCTTTCACTTTCATTTTGCTCAAACCTTTTTAAAAATACAAAAATTTATATTACACAATGTCATAAAATTACCTAAAAAGTATTACTGTTATAAGATTTATTATTTTCAAAACTTAAATAAATTGTGTCAATTTTAAATTTAAAAATATTTTAAATTGACTTTAAAATATCAACATTGAACTTATAATTCGGAACTGATGGAGTATATTTTAAGGTAAGCTTTATATTCAAAATTTCAGTTATCAATATCTAATACTTCCTCCATTTCAAAATTAGATATAAATTTTGACGTTTTCGAGTTAATTCAAAAAATTATAAAATTCAAAATTAATATCAAGTTATTTAATTTTAATACAAATAAATAAAACAATTGTAAACTAACTATAAAGTATTACTATTAATTATCATATTTGTTATTTTTAAAACTTGAACAAAATTATATTAAATTTTAAAATTATAAACTAACTATAAAATAGTCTTATTATTATCTTTGTTAGTTTTAAAATTTAAACCAAATTATATCATGTTTTAAAATTTTACAAATTAATTTTAAAAAGTTATAATTTAACTCTAATTTTGAAACGAATCCAATATAATCTTTGAAAGTAAAAATACTTTTAAGTTTTTTAGCCACCGACACCAAGGTGTAAACGAGTCGAATCGGACCAAACAGATAGCTGCTCAAATTTGACTCGAAATGTTAAATTCATACTCGAATTCGAATTGTATTTGAAAAATTCTACTCAAATTCGACTCGACTCGACTCGAATATTTTTTAATCGAATTCGATCCAACTCATATCGAATCATATTCAAACTACCCGTAAGCTTCAAATTCAAGCTCGAATTCGAGTATCCACATAATAACTAGTTTTATAATAAATATAATTATAAATTGAATTTGTTATTTTACTTAGAAATGAGAAAATATATTTACTATTACACTTCATAAATATAAAATCATAATTAAAATTAAAAATAAAACAAAATAATAATAATTAATTATTTTAATTTGATTTAAATTTATATATATTATAAGAGAATGTATCGAGCATCTAATTGAATCTGTATCAACCGAGTATGTATCGAACCACAATAAAAAATTCAAGTAATTTGAATCTTAAACGAATCGAGTATAACTTTATTTAGATTCTACACATATTTTTATTCGAACTATTTTTAATATTCAGATTTAAATTATATTATTAACAAATTCAAGTTTTGGTCGTATTTTTTAAATCGAGATCGATCTGTTTGACTTGTTGACCACCTTAACCGCCACGGGTCCCCCACCCTTACCTAGGGGTGTTCAACCGATTTTTACCGGATCGAATCCAGGACTAAGATCAACTGCATCAAATCGAAACCGCCCAAATTTTAATAAGATAATAATGGTAGGTTGGATCGATTCCAGATATCGAACCTGACAGACAGGTTCGATCTAAGACGGCTTACCCTAAAATTAATATAATTATTATTGTATTATTTTTATTATTGTTGTTATTATTTTTATTATTATTATTATAATCATTTTATTATTATTATTATTATTATTATTATTATTATTATTATAATCATTATTTATTATTATTATTAATAATAATAAAAAATTAGAAAATCGGTATAACCGGTCCGGTTCGATTTTTACCGAACCATAAAAACGCCGAACCGAAACCGGTACCGAAAAACCGGTATATACCGGTTTTTTTGTACCGAACCGGATCGGGTTTTTTTTATATCGAACTGATCGGTTCGGTCTGGTTCGAAAAACCGAAAAACCAAAAAAACCTAAAAAAATGAACAGCGCTACCCTTACCCCCACCCAAAAACCCTAGTTACCGAAATTACTAACCCACACAGATTGAAGCCCAGCCGACTTCTTATTCACATATATTATTAAGTACTAACTCACCCTCTTGCTATTGCCTATTGCTCCTCCTCCTCCTTGACAAATTACGATACAGAAAGTTCAGGAAGAAGGATTTCTATTTTTTCTCATTTTCATTCTTTGCTGCAAAAAGGGTCAGTTCAATTTCCTTTTTCCATCTCATATATCAACTTCTCAGTCCCTTGTTTACAAGTTATTATTTGTTTGTTGTTTATGGAATGACATAAATTGTTCAATTCGTTTGTATTATTTAAATTTCTCATTTAGTTCATAGAACTGAATTCTGAATATGAAAGCTAAATTCAATACTCTGATCCAAATCCGCTTCATTTTCTGCGGTTCTGGAAATACCTACAATCCCCTTTCTCCCAAAACCCCAATCTTGAACCCCTGTTTATTTAGTACTTTGCTTAATTCTGCAGAAACCCTAACAAATGTTAAAGTAGAAGAATTTGCTGCTGAATACCAGCCGAAAGACCCCACAGAGGTTTTTATGAAATGGGGTTGCACCGAAAATGATGTAGCTAATATTTTTATGCGGAGTCCTTCCTTACGCAAGAGCAATCCCACTTGCCTTGAATACAAGCTCAACATTCTTAGTGAACTAGGTCTCAGTTCTTCCGACCTGATTAGGATCATTAATTGTCGCCCCCGTTTCCTCTCTAGGTGTATTAATCAATTATTTAGGGAACGCCTTGATTATTTCGAAGCATTGTTCGGGTCTAAGGAAGTTCTTCGTATGGCCATTGTTCGGAACCCTTCCCTTCTCACCTATGATTTCCATAATGAAATCAAACCTGTTGTTGAGATTTATAATCAAATAGGTGTTAGTAAAAAGGAATTGGTACCGATGCTTATGTCTCGCCCCACATTGATTCCGCGAACCTTATTCGACGATGAGAAGTTGGAGTATATTCGCAAGACTGGGGTCAGTAAGGAGTCCAAGATGTATAAGTATGTCGTCTGCCTCTTGGGCATTTCTCGCCTCGAGACCATTCGGGAGAAGATTGCAAACTTGGAGAAATTTGGATTTACAGATGATGAGGTTTTTGGTCTTATCGGACGCACTCCTTTTCTGTTAACGCTGTCCATTGACAAGATACAGAGAAACATGACATTTATATTGGGCACAATGAAGTTACCTGCTAGTGTGATACTTACTAGACCAGATTTGCTTTACTTCAATTTAGAGTCTGTGTTAAAGCCACGAGTTCTTCTAGCGAGGAAGATACAGGATATGGGTCTTAAACTGCAAATTGAGGGACCTGATTTGTTGAGAGCATTGAGGATGAAAGAGGACCGGTTTGTGAGGGCATTTATTTTATGTAATCCAGAAGATGTTGCCAAGAAATTGATGGAGTATTACACTAAAGAAAAAGCTGTTAAGCGACTAGCAGAATCCTGCAAGAAGACCTTGCGTAAAGGATTCCCATTCTGAATAATTTGTCAACCAGGTGGACACATTTGGTTTCAGTTCACGTGATCTTTCATGAACAAAGTTGGCCACTGTTTGTTACATTTGAAATTAATATATTCCTTTTTTCTGAAATTAATTTTTTCATGAAATCAATGTGTTATCTTTGGAGTAAATTTTGTGAATGAAGGTATACTTCTCGATGTAGCATTTTTTTTGGGTGGGAACTTCTACTTCTATTTGTACATGCCTAGTGGCATTTCTCTGTTAAAGGTCTTTATAAGATTCATCTCCTGTCAATTGGCACTTTAACTGCATTTTTGCTTCTATGTTGTGAACCTTAGTGACAGTGTTGATACTGCCGAATTTATTCCTCTATATTTGACTCCTTACCATGAAGATAAGGTCTTGTAGGTAAGGAGAAAAATGTTGCTTGATGGGATGTCAATGATTGCTGGATGTCAGAAGCATAGAGTTGGGCAAATGGCATAATATAATATTGTGCCAAGAGCTGAGCAGTATTTATGAAGGTGGACCTCTTTGCACAACCATAAATAATTATGTGAAAAGTAGTCATGATGGTTTGAAGCAATGACTTTGAATTGGAATTGGCACCCCCAATTCCAATTCAACCGTTTGGATAACAAATGCGTCAATAGAATTAATATTGAATGACTATAACACTAAACATCTCAATACCGTCATGATGAGATTTTAAAAGTCAATTCCGTGTGAAATTCACAACCCATTAACTATCAGGCTCATACACTAAAACACCATGGAAACACACAACTGCTCAACTCTTTCCATGCGATCCTAGCTTCATTATTCTCTCTCAAACCTCCCCCAATGACCTCCTCCTGACCTCCGTTGTTGCCGCTGCGCATGTCTAGTCTGGCCAAATCGCCATCCGCAACCTCCTCTGTTATCTATTTCATCTCTCAAATATGTTCTCTAACTTGCACATCCTGACATCCATCTACTTTCTAGGGTTTTTCTGTAACAACCATGTTCAATTTCTCACTCTGGCAACAAGGTAAATATACAACCATCATCTTCAATTTTTTCCCCAAAGTATTTGATTATGCTTTTACTGGGTGTGTGACACACACACACACACACATATGTGTGTGTGTGTGTCTAGTTTTGTATTAACAAAAAATTCTAATGGTTGCTAAATTTCTGTATATATATATATGATTTTATTAGGTTAGTTTCAAATTACTAGTTTCTTTTTTCATATTGAGTTTTTTATTTTGATTTGCCTACCAATTTTATGATAAAATGTCTAAACCAATTCTTTGTGCCTAATAGTCTCACAAAGTTGATTGATTAAGTCTTTGCACCCCCAATTCCAATTCAACCGTTTGGATAACAAATACGCCGATAGAATTAATATTGAATTACTATAACACTAAACATCTCAATACCATAAAACTAAAACTATGGCCCATGATTAAGGCTGTAAAATGAGCAAAACAGTTCGGGCTCGATTCGTACTCGTTCGACTAAAAATTCGATTTGAGCTCGACTTAAAATATAAATGAGTCAAATATGAGCACATTTTAAAGTTCGATAAATTATTCGAATATCCTCAAATTATAATTTTCTATTAATACTCGGATCATATTCGATGGAAAAGTCCAAATTGCTCGGGCTCGATTCGGAATCGTGCTCGACTCGGTAGCTAAATGAGCCTCAATCAAATCTTATTTTATACTCGATAAATTTTGTGAACCAAATCAGAGCAACTCAATACTCGGATCGACTCGGTTCATTTACACCCTTACCCATGATGAGATTTTAAAAGTCAATTCCATGTGAAATTCATAACCCATTAACTATCGTGCTCACACACTAAAACACCATGGAAACACAAATTAAACTGCTGAGGCTCGAACTCATAACCCATTAACTTCCTTAAATTTTAATTTTTTATTGATATTCAGATCAAATTTGTTCGAAAAGTTCAAACTGCTGATGCTCGATTTGCATTTAAACTTTTACACGCTAGTAACCGAACAAATTTACGGTATGTTGAATTTGTTTTTTGCATTATCTCTTTCGATTGTAGATCTTCATCAATGTGCCCGTGTGATATTACGCCTTGTATGCATTATTGACACCGTTCTTATGCCAAAGAACCAATAGCAAAATTGTCTTCACTAGGCCGGCGAAGGTCACGGAAACACTGCTCAAGTAATTTCTCCCTCCATATATATTGGGATCAAAAGTCCATTTATTTTGTACTGAAAACTGCTGCTGCTGCAACTCAGGTACATTCTTGCTGAGGAAATCCCAACTCAACATGGAGGGCTTAAACGTGACAATGATCCTGATTTTTCGTCTAAAGGTGGTGCTGCTATGGAGCCGAGTGTAAAAAAACAAATCTGTCAAAACGACGTAGTTTGGAAGACTGTACACAAATAAAATATACACAACTAAGAAAGTATTTTGGTATGGGAGTTGTGTGTGTTAGGTTGGGAAGTGAAGTATGAAGAAGAATTCATTCCAAGCCATGACATGAGCTTGCTTATACAATAATTTTGATTAAGAGAAGGAATATGGGCGGGTAAAAAGGACCCCTCCCACCGTAGTTATGAACCCGGAAAGGTTGTGCTCACAATTGAAAATGTTTCATCAAAGAAGAAGCAAGTCTTTTATAGATACAAGCTAGATTGAATCCTCCTCTAATGTCTTATAGTTTTAAGAGTATATATATATATATATATATATATATATATACACACACACACACACACACCCCGGGGAAGCTTGCTAATTGTGTTTGTAAATATATAAAATTATTGAATAATATGACAAGCAACTAAGACAATGTAATTTTGATTATATATAGACTATAAGTAGCTATTTTATTAATGATAACTTTGTTATTTTAGTATTTCATTAATAAATAAATAAAACTATTTTATTTTGGGTATGGTCATGTTATTAAACTAATATATTTTTTTAATAATAAACTTTTAAGAAAAGTACTAAAATTTTTATCTAAAAACGTCATATACAAAGCTTAAAGTTCATTGAGAAAAAGTAGGAAACTTGTTTTATATTCTAGATAAAAGTAACACGGGCAATATAGTCATACACATCTGTGTATATTTTATTTATGTATAGTCTGTCAAAATTACGTTGTTTTGGCAAGTTTATTTTTTTTTTATTTTAAAATAATCAGTTTTTCCCTTCCCAAATCAGAAATAATTTTTTTTTGTCAAAACGACGTAGTTTTGCCATTATTCCCGAGTAATATTACATGTTTTATATAAAAGAATGATTTTTTTGTCCCTCAAAATATCATGAATTCTCGCTTAGATTTCTTCTATGATTAATTGATTAATGGGCCAACTAATTCAATTGATCGCGTGGCCTAATGGATAAGGCACTCGCCTCCGGAGCGGGAGATTGTGGGTTCGAGTCCCATCGCGATTGTTTTTATTTCTTTTACTTTTAATTTTTTTATTGACAAGTTAGTTTATGTAATTGATAACTAGCCACTAGGTAAAAAATATAAAACTATGTAGAGGTCTATTTGTAAGACCTCGAATTTTTTATAAATAAAATGGAATTTCCTTTATTTCTTATTTTGAAATAGTAAGGGTTGATTTGATTAATGTGGTTATAAAATATTCATTGTTGTTTGAATATTCGTTTGGTCGTGGAATATTCGTATCGTCGGAGAATATTAAATACGACAAGCCATACCATGTGTGGGCCCCATAACTAAACTAAAAGTTTATTGGAGGAAGAAAACGACAAATATAAGTTGTTTAAAAATAATCTACAGAAGTTATTACCATTTGCTATTAATCGTTGGAATACTGGGTGGTTAAAACACAAGAATACGCGTTGTCAAGCACAAGAAGACACCGGTATTGCACCAATTATTGACTCTTACGTAAGAAGACACTACTCAATAATGGTTACAGTAATTACCGTTCAATATTTTATTAATTGTTGCGTTGATATTTTATATTGCTGTTATTTCAATAATTATCATTACACAAGATTTTTCATTATCGAAAGCAATAATTCATATTATCCGAATAATATTATTAGATAACATTATTGGCAATGTCTAGAAAGTCCTGCCTAAGAGAGGTTTGGTCACCTAATCAAGGCCAGTAGAAGAAGAAATTCTTATGGAAAGCCCTCTTTCCCGAAACCGCTTCAGTTGTCAATATTGTGATTCCGTAATATTATTTGTGAATAATTAATTATTGATTTATATGATGAGAAAAATATTGATTTTATGTGGATATAGATGGAGAAAATTTTTAATGTGACAATTGTTGAAAATTAAAATTTTATCTTTTTCTCGATAAAATAATTCATTTAAATATATTATTATATTTTAATAATATAATGATGATGATATTTTTTACGATGAATGTGAGATATATGAGTATATGTGAGGAGGAGTATTTTTATTACCAAAAATATTTAAAACATGTTTTTCATGCGTTCATTGGACCCCATTTCTCGATCAAATTTGATTATAGTTTGTAAAATCGCCTCGCTTTATAGATTTCTACCAATTTCGCTTGGAATTTGGAAAAACTTCCTTCGCAAAGTTGTAGAGAATTGAATTTCCTATAAAACCGGGCAAGATTTGAATTTTTCGATAAAAGGGCTATTTATTGTGAATTATTGAAGTTCAAGCTCAAATAATTGATTTTTTGGAAGTTTAAAATAATTTAAATAAGAAAACGTTTTTGGCATTAATGGTGGGTCTTGCATGTGATGTTAATGACTGATTTCAGTTCTTCAAATGTTGGCGAGGAATATTAATTAATATATTATTAATTTATTAAATTTTCTACTTTGGTGTTCTAAGCAATTTCCTATAAATAGGTGCTTAGGTTAGAATTGAAAATCACACCGTAAACTCAAGTTTTCTCTCTATATTGTCGAGCGTATTCTTGTGAGTATTTTGAGTATACTTTTGAGTATTGCTATACGGTGAAAGTTCGTTATAAATTTATATCCGATGATTCAGTTAGAAGTAAGACAAATTTTCCGAGGTAAGGATATTATTTTTTCAGAATGATATTATTTCTTCAATATCATTATGTTGAAATATTGATCTCAAGTTTTTATCAAATTTGAAATTTTTGGTGTTTGAGTTACTATTCACGATATCTGTGACTATTCACGATAATTTACATTATTCACTTAATACGGTATTATTCATCTAAAAATGAAAATTTTCCTTTTCGTTCAAAAATATCTATTGTGGATACTAGTTTTGATTGTATCCATGTTTTGATCATTCTTGAATTTTATACCACTATAATTATTTTTGAGGTATTTTTGACGTGGATATAACAAAGTACTAATCCTTAATCCTTAATCCTTGTCATTTTGTTTCAATCGATTCGCTTTTAAAAAATAATATTTTTCATCATCCTCTACCTTAAATGATGATATTATTGAATATCTTGGTCTCGTAGTGCAAAGATAATTGATTTCGATGAATATCTTTGGTCTCAGAAGGCAAAGATGAATGATTTCTAATGAATATCTTTGGCCCGTAGAAGTAAAAGATGAACAGTGTTTAGATGAACATGACCAATCGGGTGAATGTCCTCGCCAGAAGAAAAAGGATGAATATATGATTTAAGAGGTGCATTGATTAATGTTACAAGGATAAAAATATTGATGATGGATCGTTAAATTCATAGATATTAGTAGATTTCATCCTCTACGAACTCTTCTATGAATTAATATTTTTCATGCGAGTATTGATTTAAAACTTGTTGTCTATTGTATTATATTAGATTTTTCCCCTGTTGAAGATTAACGATAATTTGTTCTCAGATTATCTTAGTCATAATATTCTTTTATCTGGGCTAGTTGAGCTCACCCTTTTCCTTTTTGTTCCATTTTTCTTCTCTGGGAGGCGAGAATGTAGCTTAGTACTTTAGCCTGGGTATGGAATGATGGTTTTAGAGAGTTGTTTAGTAGTCCTCACCATTTTTGTAAAATAATGTATCAATAATTATGATGAGGATTTATTTGTATGTGGATATTGTCTAGATGGCAATATATGTATTTAAACTCACAGTTTATATGTTGTAACAATAAAGTTGTAGTTATTTCTGTACCATGTTATTGGCGACTCAGAATGGGTGATGTATACCTATTTTGGGGGCGTCACAATATTTGTTTGCAAAAAGCAAGTTTATTATTAAACTATTTCTCTTACTTTAATATTATTTCGGTTTATTTTATTCTTTGACTAGGGACTATTAGTTCTTCAATAAATAGTCTCGTAAAATTATTTAATAGCTTAAAATGAGAGATTATTAATTTCACATTCATATATATAATATCTCATAAATAGCCTTAGAAAAGACTATTAATCTCCCGAATAAAATAGTCTGAAATAGTGTTAAATTAAAATATATAGTTAAAACTCAAATATATTTTTTTATGTAAATAAACATATTGGTGAATAAAGAGAGCAATGTTGTATCACATAGACAATAACAATATAGAATCAGACTAAATTGAGTAATTTTACTTGCATTACTTCTTCTTTTTTTCTTTTTTTACAGTTCTATATAAACACTTTGTTACCAATAAAATATACAATTACATAATAGTGTTATAGTACTATTACATAACACTGTCCTTCCTTTTACGTGGGGTTTTGCTTCCCCCCTATGTGAGAGGCTAATCTCTCGATTTATTGAGAATTTGGTTCGTGTTGATGTTTAAGTTTGTATCGTATTTCATTTTTTAATAGAAATAATATCCTTCAACTATATCATTTGTGTCGGTCAAAACTTTTTATTGAATAAAATGTTTCTGATATTTTCAGATATTTGTCAGACACAAAAAGTTACGTAAAACCTTAATCTTAAACCTCAAAAATAAGCATTTACAACCTATAATAATTGAAAATTGTAGCTTTAATTTGAAAGCAGGCAAGCAACCATTCAAAAGTATGATTTTAGAATCCTTTAAAGTGTCTTAATTTGCATAATAAGTAAACATGTAAACTCCTCTCATAATGAAAAATTAATACTTAATTAGCTCGCTTATTCATATATCACAATGAAGATAGAGACGATATTCATGTAAATTTGACGAATTTCATAATGAAGATGGAGACGATATTCAAAATTTGGTAAATTCACACACACACACACTATTTACAAAATATTAATACTTATGATATTGTAATATTAGTAATACAATATTTTATAATATTATAACATTATTACAAAATATTATAACATTATTACAAAATATTAATACTTATAATATTAAGTATTAATAATATTACAAAATATTATAATACAATATTACAAAATATTAATACTTATGATATATTGTAATATTAATATTAATACAATATCTTATAATTGTATGCATGCATGCAGTAGTACATGGATATATATATTAGACTTGATTTCAAAAGAATTAGCCATTTAAGATAAGTTGTGCTTAAATTTGGATTATTTTTATTTTTTAATGTGATTTTAATATACTGAGTCATCCCATAAAATGGAGAAATATGCGTAAAAAAAAATATTTTATTTAAGATAAGTCAGTAGTCACCGGAGTATTTTAATATTAAAAATCATTTTAAATGACAACAAATTGACCATGCAATGCAATATATTAAAATAAAAGCCTAAGTAAAAGTTTGTAAATTTGACCGAGTATTTTTGATATTCAATCTAAGTTTTCCATTAAGTTGATCCATTTCCAAAGTGGGTTGTTATAACAAATGTCCATGGCAACCGGTTGTTATGGATGGATTCCCATATATATATATGGGAATCCATCTGTGGCAACCGGTTGCCATGAACACTATTCTAACAACCCATTTTTGGACCGTGGATCAACTAATTGGATGACTTAGATTGAATGTCATAAATAATTAGAAATTGTCCAGCCGACACAAGTTTTACCGGCTTTTATTTTAATATATTATTTTAGTTGGTCAACTGTTGTCATTTTAGTAATTTAAAAACGAATTTTTAATATTAAAATACTCCGGCCGGCACAGCTTGTACTGGTCGGATTTTTTTTTTTTAAGCATTTGATGACTCAGCACATTAAAATCAGATTAAAAAAATAAAAAATATTCCGGCCGGTACAAACTGCACCGGCTGAGCATCACATCATGTGCTGTGTAATCTCTGAATGTTTTGTTAATGGCTTCAATTCTCCTCGGGTCACTAACAGCAGATGCACTTTATCTTGATGATTCATTCCAGGATCTTCCATCCGAAGTTAGAGAGGCCCAAGAAAAGAAGCTAGAAGAGCTCAAGAAACAACAAGAGATTCACACTCGTTTGGCTGGGGAACGAAAAACATTTTTGCTGGACAGAAAGAAAAAGTTTTTTGGTAAAATATATACTCCATATTTTGTGCTTCAATCGTGAACCTTCCAAATTCCACAAATTGTATTATGATTGGATAGGATTTCATTGCTATGATTTCTTTCTGGGATTAAAATTTACGTTTTTAGTGAGAAGAAAAATTGAACGAAGAATAAGACGATTGGAGAAACAGCAGCGTGTTTCAGCAGGTCAGACCCAGGAAGAAGAGATTTCTGAGCAGCTTCCAAAATTGAAAGAAGATCTTGAATATGTTAGGGTAAGCTATATGAGACACTGTACCTTTTTTAGAACCACTGTTATTATTATAATGTAAAAGAGTGCATTTGAGTTATAAAAAAAATACCCATACGGTACAAACTGTGCCGGCCGGAATATTTTAATATTAAAAAAATATTTTAAAATTATTAAAATGACAATAGTTGACCAACTATAATATTATATTAAAATAAAAATCGGTAAAGCTTGTGCCGGCTGGATAATTTCTTATTTTTTATGACATTCAATCTGAGTCATCCCAAGATAAAACGGATTTCAATTCTTAATTAGTAGCATTACAAAATTAAGAATTCATCGAACGCAAATTCTATGTTATGTACTCAAATTTTACTATTAATAATAATGATGCATGAAAGTGGTGCATGAATACACTTACCCAGAAAACGGGAAAAGATTTGCAGAACGGGAAAACACTGCAGAACGGTGGAAAGAAACGGAATGCAGTAAACGGATTCTTGCGAAGTAAATGTAACGGAATTGCGTAAGGGAACGGGAATTCTATTGAAGTGCAGAACGGGAAAGGTTACTACTAAACGGAACGGGAAATTTTCTGCAAAACGGGGAGGGAAAATTTTCTGACCGGATGGAACAGAGAGAACGGGAATTTTTTTTTTCTTTCAGAAATACGCCCCACATCATTCATTTATAGAAAAATTCGTGTGTAACCATCGTCAAAACGACGTAGTATTGTGATGATAAAAAATATATATCACTTAACCCACCTCGTCATTTACTACATTTAATTCGAAATAATTTTCTCATTCAAATCCCATTTCCAACAATCCCCCACATGAATGTAAAATTGGCTTTACAATATGAAAAATATGTTATGAATATGCAGACACTAGTTCGAGTACATAAGAAAAGATATTTCATCAGGTTAATTAGCCTAGTGGCTTTGAACTTGCCCTAGTAAAATTTATCGAATTTACTCGCTAATCAAGAGACTTGATATCTTTGAATGTCGCCTTTTCGTAAACCAAGACAATAGAATTCACAAAATATCTCTTCGAGACATAATTGGTTCTCACGTTTGTGTTCATTTTGGCCTCAAACACCTCCCCTGTTCCGTAAGATATTGTAGAATTCAAACCTTTAAAATTCTCACGTAAGGGCCCCTTCTTACTCAACGAGGTGACTTTTATTAAAGAGTATCCCGCAATACCCTACTGAACGTATTTCAAGATATAAAAGTCATTAAAAGCGTTAACTTATCCTAATTCTCGCGCAGATGTGCATCGCCTCATTTCAGAATGGTTAGGAGTAAATATCTCCTTAGTGCTTTATCGAGTACTACATAGTTCGGTTTGCCCATTGAACCTAGATCTTGGGATCTCCAAATACTAGGTGGGTTGCCACTATGATTTACTCTTATTTAAACAAATTGGCTTTAAACCCATTCCCTCGATGATTTTTCCACTTGCTCTCTTGTTAAACCTTTTGTAAAGCGGATCCGCAATATTATCTTTTCGACTTTACATACCAATTGAGATAATTCCATTTAAGAGCAATTGTCTAACAAAGATTATGTTTTCGTCAGATATGGCGTGACTTCATCGTTATATAAATGACTCTATGCTCTTCCAATCGCCGATTGGCTATCACAAAGGTATACATATAGTCGCATGTGTCTTGACCAATTTGAAATATCCTCTAAGAAATTACGAAGTCACTCAGCTTCTTCTCCAGCTTTGTCTAAAGCAATGAATTCTGATTCCATTGTAGACCTTGCAATACACGTTTGTTTTGAGGATTTCCAAGATACTGTTGCACCTCCAAGTGTAAAGACATATCCACTTGTGGATTTCGAGTCTTTATTGTCAGATATCTAATTAGCATCGCTATATCCTTCCAATACTACTGGATATCTTGTATAGTGCAGTTCATATTTTTGAGTATGTTTTAGATATCCTAAAACTCTCAAAATTGCTTTCCAGTGATCTTTACCTGGATTACTCGTATACCTACTTAGCTTACTTATCTAATAAGCTATATCCGGTCTAAGATATTCATGACATACATTAAACCTTTATTATACGAGAATATTCTAGTTGAGATATGTTATCACCTTCATTTTTAGCTAGATGAAGATTTTTATCAACTGGGGTCTTATTTAGAATTATATTATACTTGTTAAAATTTTCAAGTATTTTCTCAATGTAATGAGATTGAGATAATATAATTCCATCAGAGGTTCTAGAAATCTTGATTCCTAAAATTATATCAGCAACCCCCAAGTCTTTCATATCAAATCTATTTGACAACATACGTTTTGTTGAGTTGATAACTTTATTGTTACTACCCATGATTAACATATCATCCACATAAAGACAAACAATGACATATTCCCTTTGAGTGCTTTTGACATAAACACATTTGTCACACTCATTAATTTTAAATCCATTTGATAACATAACATTATCAAATTTCTCATGCCATTGTTTTGGTGCTTGTTTTAATCCATACAAGGATTTAACAAGTTTGTTTACTTTCCTCTCTTGTCCAGGAGCAGTGAAACCTTTAGGTTGTTCCATATATATTTCTTCATCTAATTCACCATTTAAGAATGCAGTCTTTACATCCATTTGATGTATTTCAAGTCTATTTAAAGATGCTATTACTATTAACATTCGAATAGATGTAATTCTTGTAACAGGTGAATAAGTGTCGAAATAATCCAATCCTTCCTTTTGTCTATAACCTTTAACAACAAGCCTTGCTTTATATTTATCAATTGAGCCATCAGCTTTCATCTTCTTTTTGAAGATCCATTTATACCCTAAGTGGTTTTGAACCGTGTGGAAGGTCCACCGGCTCTATGTATGATTTTGCATAATGGACTCAATTTCGCTTATTTATCGCTTTCTTTCCAATGAGAAGCATCCGGAGAGGATAATCGCTTTTCAGACGTTCGAGGATCGCTTTTCTAACAAAAATGTTAGAAAATCCGGACCAAAAGACTTTGAAGTCCTCGACCTTTTGCTACGCCTAGGTTCATCCACTATGCACTTTTGTCTATATTTCCGTGATTATCACTAAGTAGCATCCAAAGGTCTTTTGTTTGAATTTGAATCATTATTTCCATTATATGGAAAAATATTCTCAAAAAATGATGCATCTCTTGATTCAATAAATGTATTAACATGAATATCGTTAATTTCAGATTTATGAACAAGAAAGCAATAAGCACTGCTATTATTTACATAACCAATGAAAACACTGTCAATTGTTTTTGGTCCTATCTTAACCTTTTTAGGTTTAGGAACCATTACCTTTGCTAGACACCCCCACACTCGTAAGTATTTATAGCAAGGCCTATGACCTTTCCATAATTCATAAGGGGTTTTGTGAGTTTTCTTATGAGGCACTTTATTAAGAATATAATTGGCAGAAAGCAAAGCTTCCCCCCACAA
Source organism: Panax ginseng (assembly GCA_020205605.1). Classification (NCBI taxonomy): domain Eukaryota; kingdom Viridiplantae; phylum Streptophyta; class Magnoliopsida; order Apiales; family Araliaceae; genus Panax; species Panax ginseng. The sequence continues at coordinate 131,799,977 of CM035138.1, forward strand.
ATTCTAGGGTGCTTCAGAACTGTTTAACATAGCATTTAACATTTCTTTCAATGTTCGGTTTTTGCGTTCAACAATACCATTAGATTGAGGTGAGTAAGGAGCAGTAGTTTGGTGAATAATACCATGAGTAGAGCAAATCTCTTCAAATGGTGATTCATATTCACCACCTCTATCGCTTCTTATTGCTTTAATCTTTTTGCTAATTTAATTTTCAACTTCATTTTTATAAAGTTGAAACTTTTCTACAGCCTCATCTTTGCTTCTTAGCAAATATACATAACCATATCTTGTGTAATCATCAATAAAGGTTATGAAATATTTTTTCCCACCTCTAGTTTGCACAAACTTTAAGTCACATATATCAGTGTGAATTAAATCTAGAGGTTCAGATTTTCTTTCAACAGAATAAAAGGGTAATCTTGTCATTTTAGATTCCACACAAATTTCACATTTATGTTTAAGATTAATATCAACTTTAGGCAAGAACTCTAAATTAATTAATCTACACAAAGTATTATAATTAACATGTCCTAATCTAGCATGCCATATGTTTGAAGACTCTAACAAGTAAGCAGAAGAATTAATTTTATTATTATCAATAGACTTTCAGACAACAACATAACATTCATCTTAAAGAGCCCATCACCATGTAGCCCTTTCCAACAAAACATATCATTCTTAGTAAGTACAAATTTATCGTATTACAAACACCAACTTGAAGCCATTCTTGCTAAGTAGGACCCGTAAACTAGATTTTTTGCGGATATCCGCACACGAAGCACTTCATTCAAAGTCGATTCTTTTGCCGATGTCATTTTTAAGACAATCTATCCACGCCCTTGAACCTTTGAACTTTAGGAGTTTCCCATAAAGAGTTGATCATCATTTTCACCGGGTTTGTAAGTAGAAAACATCCATTTGTTGAACATATGTGGCGTAGTAGCTCCAAAGTGTCCACGCACTCACTCTTTTAGTGGTTTCCTTACATTCGAGATATAATCGCACAAAGGTTTATGTCTGAAACATCTTCAGAAAGCTTCTCCAGTTCTGTCACATGTGCTTGAGGCTTTTGTTCTTTCTTCAACTTCTTTGGCTTTCGACATTTATTAGACTTATGTCTTGGAATGCCACAGTTGAAGCATTTGCCTTTGAATTTTTTTTTGGCCTTGAAGGTATCTTTGCCTTCACGCTTTCTTTTGTTGTTGTTTGGCCTCTGTTCTACATTTGGTTTTGCTTCAAGGAAATTCTTCCCACTCTTCTTCTCAAATCCTCGATTGTCCTCTTCAATCCTAAGTCGAACAATCAGTTCTTCAAGATTCATCTCTTTGCGTTTATGCTTCAGATAATTCTTGAAGTCTTTCCATGATGGTGGAAGCTTCTCAATCATTGCTGCAACTTGGAATGAATCACTTAATGACATTCCTTCAGAATGAATGTCATGCAGAATTACTTGTAATTATTGAACCTGAGTGATCACTGCTTTAGAATCTATCATTTTATAATCTAGAAATCTACCGACTATGAATTTTTTCATGCCAGCATCTTCAGTTTTATATTTCTTGTCTAAAGATTCCCACAATTCTTTTGCAGTTTGGATTGTATAATACACATTATACAAAGTATTATCTAATCCATTCATCACATAGTTCCTCAAGAAGAAAATCAGCATGTTTCCATGCATCAACAAAGAACCACTTTTTCCTTGTCATTTCCCTTCAACAAGAGTAGATGATCTCTCTGTGTAAACCGAACCAAATTCAATGTTGTGAGATGAAAAGCATTTTTTGTTGCCAACGCTTGAAATCAGTTCCATTGAACCTTTCAGGCTTTTCCCCATGAGACATACTCACGGTAGGAATGGTGCTTGTAGAAGCCATTTCTGTTATACAAATAAAGACTATTGTCAATAGACAGAAACAAATTTCTGTTTGTACAAGATGTAACAATAATATATATTAGCAATAAAAAAAAACTGTTATTTGAAATTGAAAACAATAACAGAATAGTATCTATTAATATGCAAACAATTTTCTGTTTATATAAAACACTATTACACATATAAAATATATATAAACAAAATATTATATATACTACACATGTATATATTTAAACAATATTAGAAATAACAAAATATTATGTATGTGAATATGTAATACATATAATATTTCTGTAAACAGAATATTTTATATGTAGTAACATACAATAATATTACAGCACATAATAAGTATATTATATATTATATATATAATATCAGTACGCTAATCTATATTATATACAAAACATGCAAGTTAGTCTTGCATTTACACGCATGCAGGTGTGCATAACTAAAAGTGTGGAAATGTAAGTTTTATTCATAAAGCTGCTATGACGCATCATGTAATAGATACTGCAACTATTAATGTAACTTATAAAAAAGTATTAAATATATAAATATAGCATTCTTTTTAAACAGTAAATTTCTGTAAATATTTACCAACAATAAATTTCTGTTATTATAATATAAATATATTCTGTTAAACATATGAACAGTAAAACAGTGTATTTAGATTCAACAAAATTTGCAGAATATCTTTAAAAACGTATTATATATATAAGCATAATCTCATACCAATAATAATTGCATGCACCATGCAATATTAACCTTACTGCATATTAAAAAATAAATAAATAAATAAAAATTCATGCAATGTTAATCTTGCTGCACTCATATACATATATCTATCTTTAACATCAATACTATGTATTAACAAAGAGATAAATCTAAACAAATAATATAATACTAATTTGTTACAATCTTCTGTTATTATGTACTATTCTGTTCACATAAATAACAAAGTATTAAATATGTTCATATTCTGCAATTTGCATGTTACTAAATAAAACCATAGCAATTAATTTGCAGAAATTAATGCAATTTTCATGTTAATTTGCATGTTTATAACAGTAAATTAATTTCTTAATGAAAACAGGACATGCAAATGATATGCAGAATTGCTTCGACGGTCATTTCTCATTTCTTAATTTCTTAATTTCTAAATTAATTTTTTCAGAACATACAATTACTAAACAAACATAGTATTGTGGAAGGGAAATATACTCACGGAAATATGAACCACCAATAGTATTGCAGAATATGAAGAAATATACTTACTAATTACTGATTACTGCATCCAAACATATTCTCAACCAATATTGCACATTCAAACTAATTACCAGAAAACGGTAACTTTTGTTCGGTTAATATAATATATTACTCATATAACTGCACTCATATATTAATATAATATATTATATATTTATATATTTAATATGAACAAATGCAAAACTTGCCACAAATACACACACCTTCAGCAGTTATCATGCATGGCAATGGTAATATATATTTTAGAAAAGTGACGTGTTTTTTTTTTGTTTTTTTTTTTTCAACTTGAGTGCAACAAAAATGAATCACGGTAATGGACAAAACAAATATGATTGTTTCCAGAATTTCTAGAAATCCAGTTTTTACAAATATAATAATGATGCATGAAAGTGGTGCATGAATACACTTACCCAGAAAACGGGAAAAGATTTACAGAACGGGAAAACACTGCAGAACGGTGGGAAGGAACGGAATCTGCAAAAACGGGATTCTTGCGTAAATGTAACGGAAATTGCGAAGGAACGAGAATTCTATTGAAGTGCGTAGCGGAAAGGTTATCGCTAAACGGAACGGGAAATTTTTCGCAAAATGGGGAGGAAAATTTTCCGACGGAATGAATGTAGAGAATGTGAATTTTTTTTTCTTCAGAAATACGCCCCACATCATTCATTTATAGAAAAATTCGTGTGTAGCCGTCGTCAAAACGACGTAGTATTGTGATGATAAAATATATATATCACTTAACCCGTCTGTCACGCACCACTTAATTCCATTCGAAGTCAATTTTCTCATTCAAATCTCATTTCCAACAATATATATATACTGTCTTGATGAGCTAAAAGTAGTAGTACAAAAAAAATGAGTACTAGAAAACTTTAGGAGGTTTGATCTAAGAATGTAGCACAAATCCCACATAAGGAAACTTAGTCTTTATAATGGAGCACTGGGTAATTCTCAATCGCCGGGCTAAGTAGCACTAGCCTGTGATCCAAGCGAGGGCACCAAGGTCGCTGGACATGGCCTTAGCCAAGTGGGTTGGATTTGATTGGCTGTATCTGGCCGCCTGTTCTAAGCATAGAGGTTGGGCCATGTTGTTCGAGCGAAAGCTTGGGCCACGTGGCTCTTAAATTGGAGGGCACTACGTGAGACTGGTTTCACAGTGCATCGACTACCTCTCGCTTTTGGCTGTGGAAGGATTATGGTAGGTGTTGTTCAAATCCATCAAAAACTCAATGGGTTGTCCCTAAAGGAATGTTACCTTTTCTCCAAAATAGCAATTACGAGTAATATATGATGAATTTTTTTTTGGACTAAAGTACACTTTTTACCAAAAACTTTACACCATTATTTACACCCCAAACTCGAAAAGGTGCCTAAGTACACCTCAAATTTCATATCATCTAAACAAAACGCACACTTTTTGGACTTAACCGATCAAAAGTGACCGAATAAGCTTGTAATGCTTATTATAAAGGGTAGTTTGGGTAGATAACTTTGAAGTTGAAATTGAAGGAGTTTTTCAACCAATCTTCACTCGTGTGACCTTTATCAGACAATCCCCAAATCAGTTGACATAGAGCTCGCGATTTGAAGCACATAACTGACCTTATCAAAATCCCCAAATCATTTGACCTAAGAGGTTCACGATTTGACACAAAGAACTGGTAAATAACCATTTTGGAATATAATACCCTTCAAATATATCATTTGTGCAAGGCATAACCTTTTATTGAATGAATTATTTTAAATATTTTCACGTACTTGTCAACGACGAAAAAAAAGGGCACTTAAAACCTTAAGCTTAATCCTCAAAATGAGCATTAACCTATAATTGGAAATTGCAGCTTTAATTTGGAAGCAGGCAAGCAGCCATTCAAAAGTATGATTCTAGAATCCTTTATGGTGTCTTAATTTGCATAATAATTAGACATGTAAACTCCTCTCATAATGAAAAATTGATACTTAATTAGCTCGCATATTCATAAATATGTATTCATATATCACAATTTTACCGAGAATATAAGCGACACATTCACGTTATTTTGATGAATTTCATTATGAAGATGGAGAAGATATTCAAAATTTGGTAAATTGACACACACACACACACGCGCGCGCACACACACACACACACATATATATATTGTCTTGATGAGCTAAAAGTAGTAGTACAAAAAAAATGAGTACTAGAAAACTTTAGGAAGTTTGTTCTAAGAATGTAGCAAGAGTCCCATATCGGACAAAAAGAAAGGAAACTTAGTCTTTATAATGGAGCACTGGGTAATTCTAAATCGTCGGATAAAGAAGACTACCGTGATGTGACAAAAGCGGGGCATCAAGGTCATTGGACATAGGCTCATCCTGCTGGGGGTTGGATCTCGATCGGGTCAGAATTCAAGCCGCCTGCTCCAAGCATTGAGGTTGGGCCATGTTGTCCGAGCGAAAGCTTGGGCCACGTGGCTCTTAAAGTGGAGGGCACTACATGAGGCTGGTTTCATAGTGCAGCGACTACCTCTCGCTCTTGGCTGTGGAAGGATTACGGTAGGTGCTGTTCAGATCCGTCAAAAACCCAATGGGTTGTCCCTAAAGGACAGTTACCTTTTTTTACCTTTTTTCCAAAATAGCAAATACGAGTAATATATGATGTTTTTTTTTACTAAAGTACACTTTTTACCACAAACTTTACACCATTATTTACACCCCAAACTCGAAAAGGTGCCTAAGTACACCTCAAATTTCATATCATCTAAACAAAACACAAACTTTTTGGACTTAACCGGTCAAAAGTGACTGACTAAGTCTATAACGCTTATTATAGAGGGTAGTTTGGGTAGATGACTTTGAAGTTGAAATTGAAAGAGTTTTTTAACCAATCTTCACTCGTGTGACCTTTATCGGACAATCCCCAAATCAGTTGACATAGAGCTCGTGATTTGAAGCACACATAACTGACCTTATCAAAATACCCAAATCATTTGACCTAAGAAGCTCACGATTTGACACAAAAAACTAGTAAATAACCATTTTGGAATATAATACCCTTTAACTATATCATTTGTTCAAGTCAAAACTTTTTATTGAATGATTTTTTTTAAATATTTTCACTAACTTGTCAACGACGACAAAAAAGGGCACTTAAAACCTTAAGCTTAACCCTTAAAATTGAGCATTAACCTATAATTGGAAATTGCAACTTTAATTTGGAAGCAGGCTAGCAACCATTCAAAAGTATGATTCTACAATCCTTTATAGTGTCTTAATTTGCCTAATAATTAGACATGTATACTCCTCTCATAATGAAAAATTGATACTTAATTTGCTCGCATATTTATAAATATGTATTCATATATCACAATTTTATCAAGAATATAAGAAACACATTCACGTATATTTTATGAATTTCATAATGAAGATGGAGAATATATTCAAAAATTGGTAAATTGATACACACACACACATACATATATATATATATATACATATTATCTTGATGAGATAAAAGTAGTAGTACAAAAAAATGAGTACTAGAAAACTTTAGGAGGTTTGTTCTAAGAATGTAGAAATAGTCCCACATCGGACAAAAAGAAAGGAAACTTAGTCTTTATAATGGAGCACTGGGTAATTCTCAATCGCCGGGCTAAGTAGCACTATCCTGTGACCCAAGCGGGGGCATCAAGGTCATTGTACATGGGCTCATCCTGTTGGGTTGGATCTCGACCTGTCAGAATCGGGTCGCCTGCTCCAAGCATAGAGGTTGGGCCATGTTGTCCGAGAGAAAGCTTGTGCCACGTGGCTCTTAAAGTGGAGGGCATCATGTGAAGTCGGTTTCACAAAGGCAAATGACTACTCTCGCTTCTTGGGTTTGTGGAAGGATTACGGTAGGTACTGTTTAGATCCATCAAAAACCTAATGGGCTGTCCCTAAAGGACATTTACCTTTTTTACCTTTTTTCCAAAATAGAAATTACGAGTAATATATGATGTTTTTTTTACTAAAGTACACTTTTTACCCCAAACTTAACACCATTATTTACACCCCAAACTGGAAAAGGTACCTAAGTTCATCTCAAATTTCATATCATCTAAACAAAACACACACTTTTTGGACTTAACCGATCAAAAGTGACCGACTAAGCCTGTAACATTTATTATAGAGGGTAGTTTGGGTAGATGACTTTGAAGTTTAAATTGAAGGAGTTTTTTAACCAATCTTCACTCGTGTGACCTTTATCGGACAATCCCCAAATCAGTTGACATAGAGCTCGTGATTTGAAGCACATAACTGACCTTATCAAAATTCCCAAATCATTTGCTAAGAGGCTCACGATTTGACACAAAGAACTGGTAAATAACCATTTTGGAATATAATACCCTTTAACTATATCATTTTTTTGTTTCCTCCTTAGCTGCTTCCTCCTCAAACTCTACGGGGGTCGGTGGTGTATCCAATTGTGTTCCATTCCGCAAAGTTATGGCACTTACATTCTCCCTTGGGTTGACTATTGTTTAAGATGGTAATTTTCCTGAGCCTCTGGATTCCAATATCCCCACAGTTGTAGCCAGTTGTCCTACTTGGTTCCTCAAATCTTGAACTGAAGTTTTTTTCTCTTGCTGGAACTGCTGTGTCTGATTCATGAATTGTTGTGTTTGTCCCATGAATTGTTGTGTTTGTCCGATGAATGCTTTGAACATATCCTCCAATGATGTTCCAGTAGGTACAGGGACTGCTTACTTCGGTTGATATTGAGGTTGGGTTGGTTGGAAGCCTTGCAGCCTAGGTGGAAATGCAGGTGGTGCCGCTTGCTTGCTCCCATAATTCAGATTTGGATGATCCATCCATCCTGGGTTATACGTGTTTGAGTATGGATCATAATTTCTCTGAGGTTGTGATTGATAATTTCCCATTGCATTAGCTTGTTGCACAGCCTCATCATCTTGTAATGTTGGGCATTCATCTGTATTGTGATTTGGTTGTAGACATATTCCACAAACCTTTGCAATTGGCGGGTTGACCAAAGAGCTAATTGTCTAACCATAGCAGCTTAATTGTAAATTTGTTGACCATAATCACAAGTGTTTACCTCGCTTACCCTTACCGGGTGCATGATTTGTTCTAAAGGCCATATTGTTGCGAAGTTTGTCGCCATGTTTGCAATTAAAGTCCTTGCAGCCTCCGGGGTTTTGTCAACTAGTGCTCCTCCGCTTACCGTGATCGATCATGCTTCTATCCATCTGGCATCAAACCTTCGTAGAAATATCGGATCGTGTGTTGTTCATCTATTTGATGAGGTGGACAATTTGAAATTAACCTCACTTTCACTTCACAATTTATAATAATTACGTAAGAACAAAAAAAGAAAGGATCGATCCCACATGAGAGTAAAGTTGTTTTAGAATTATTCTACTATTTCAATGTAAAATAAAGATGGGGTTTTTGAAAATTATTTTTAAACTAAGAGAACAAGAATTAATGATGAAATTAACCAAATATATAAAAAACTCAGCTCATAGCTTTAGTTTCACCAAGTACAACAATCAATTAATCAAGTTATTATTATTTTCCTTCAATGAAACTATTAGCCCTAGATAATAACAATAAGCTCTAGATAACAATCTCTGCTATCCCAAATTTCTTAGATTATCACCGTATTAAACAAGCTCTCCACCGAGATTCTAACTAGCATACAACCTAGAACAAGCTCTCTAGATTTAATATGATATAAGCATTAAGAAATAGAGAATTAGGCTAATCCAAGCAACAAAACACATAAGCTCGATTTGTTTAACTTGTTTTCTCGATAATCTTAGTAATAATACAAAAGCTTGTCCACAATTATTATTACCAAGTCACTACTTATGATGAAGACAAATATCAATTACACATAATACCAATCTTAATCTAGCATATGATAATGATCAAACTAATTCAATTGGCCATATTAAATCAATTAGATCAATTACATGCAATCAATGAAAAAACAGATTATCGTAAGAAATTTCACACAAGAATGAATAAATAATAATACTCAATTAATCAATTACTTGTAACAAGGATTCACCTCCCTTTAGAACTCGAATAAAAAGAACTAGCTCGACATGCTCTTGAGTCTCCAGACTCCAATAGATGATAGTTGATAATTGAATGAATAAAACCCCGACTCTCATCCTCTATTTATAAGTGCTAGACAAAGTCCTAAATCCTATAGGAAGTAGAAATCCAAATCCTAAAAGGAATTACAAATTACACTAATTTTCATAAAGAAATAGAATTCAATTTGAAAATAAATCTTAATATAAAATAAATCCTAAATCTAATAAAGTAAAACTAATTTTCTAGAATTCCAAAAATCGATTTGAAGAATTAAATTCCACAAAAAGTTTAATTTTTCTAGAATCCAAAATTAAGATCATGAAATTGAATTAAATCCCACAATTGCCATGGTCGATATGTTAATTACGTGACCTTTATTGATGATATTGATGAATCCAAATCCATTTAAAATAACTATGCTTTACATGAATACCCATAATAATAACCTCCAATTGATTCCAAGTCATAATTTCCATGATTGAGATGAAACCCATTCATGCTTCATAATCCATTAATTTATTGGTCCAAAATGTTTGATATGTCTCCAAATTATTTTTAAAATTGAACCTTTCAATTGTACCTAAAATAAAAATATATAAGAATAATGAGTATATTTAGGCACAAAATAAATATAAAAGATTAAGTATTAAGGAATAAAAATATAACATATTTCATACTCATCAAATTTCCCCACACTTATCTTTTTACACGCCCTCGTGTAAACCAAAAGTTTGATTTTAAAAAATTCTATTCAACCATCATGTCAAAAGATTTCAAGGTACAAATCATGACTATCAACACTAAATTTGAAGTAAATCTAATCAATGCCTTATCGCTTAACTCACAATGAACAACCTTACTATTTCACCAATGAATTTCATTAAACCAAATCAGTAGCCACATAAGAAACTTTCCCAAAATCTATCATACTTACTCAACTTAGTTACCATGGAGCAAAAACCTGCAGTAATAATCGACTCACAACCAAGAACAATTTTTTCTTGCTTTTTAATTTTTTTTCATAGAACCTTTTTTAGCATAGTATGAATGTATTTGTATTTTCATGCTTTTCTCAGATATTTTTTTTTTCTCGACATGTGCAATGTCTCCTTTTCTTAGGCTTTTCAGAGTTACCCATTAAAGAAACTTTCCACCAACGACTCCCAAACCAGATGATCTTAGGGGCGCTAGTGTAGAGACACCCCTAAGGCTTACTTATTCAAGTAACAAAGGCCACAAAAGTCCACTAGTCAAGTCGCTTTTATCCATCACACTTTTCAGCATGAATACCGATGCTTCCCGAGGCTTAGATACCCAGCTTATTTTCGCATAATGGACATCAAGCAATTTTCATTTTCAATTTTTTTTTTTTTTCTTTTTTTTTTTTTTTTTCATTCATCATTTTTTTTCACATGGTTCTCAACAACATAATATAAGCAAGTTAAACAGTTCTAAGTCATGAAATCAGTGTACATAGACAACTCCACAAATAATTTAGCCAAATAAACATGCTTCTCATATTCAAGTACTCATGTATCACAAATTCAATTCAAATCAATTACTATGGATCATGGCTTAGTTGTCATCATTCATTAACAAATTAAGCATCAAACAGATTCTGAATTTTAGCATCAATTTTCAATCTTTGACTTTTAACCTTCAAACACATAGGCAAATAGAACCATGGAACCCAAGTTTTTTAAAATTTTATTTTTTTTTTTTCAATTTTTTCAACTTCCCATCAAAATTGGATTATTATTCCTACATAAAATAAAACCTAAATCTCCCCACACTCAAACCTTACATTGTCCCCAATGTAAGAAAATCATGCAAAGAAGAAAATACTACTAGCTAATAATAAAAAAAAAAAAAAAACTAAAAAGTAAAGGGATAGAAAAATCAAATCGAGATCTTGGGTCGCTTCCCAAGCAAATGTCCGTGTTGTTTAACGCTTTCGCTCGACATCATGCCTCTTCTCAACTTTCATAGATCGGATCGCCTAGCTCCACCATCTCAATATTTTCCACCGATGCCCCTCATAGAAAGGCTTTAATCTATGTCCATTCACCTTAAGGATCTTGTTTGTACTAGGGCTTTCAATCTCAATCGCACTACGAGGAAACACATTAGTGATAACAAAAGGACCAACCCATCTAGATCTCAATTTACCTCGAAATAACTTAAGTCGAGAATGATATAGCAAAACTTTTTGTCCCACAATAAAGGTTTTCCAGACAACTCGCTTATCATGAAAAGCTTTGGTCTTTTCCTTGTAAATCTTTGAACTTTCATAGCTTCATTCCTCAATTCTTCCAACTCTTGTAATCGCAATTTCTCGTACTCCAAACCGCTTCCAAACTCATGTCAGATCGCTTGATTGCCCAAAAAGCCCTATGCTCCAACTCAATGTAAGTGGCATGGTTTTCCAAACACAATCTCTGTATGGTGACATCCCAATAGGTGTTTTCAGACGCAGCTTCTATAGCCCAAAGTGCATCATCTAATCTCATACTCCAATCCTTTTCTTCTCGGGTCGACTACCTTCTCCAAAATGGATTTGATCTCTCTGCTAGACACTCATTTGACCATTACTCATGGATGGTAGGATGTAGAAACCTTGTGCAGAACATTGTATTTCTTGAACAAAGCCGCTAACACCCTGTTGCAAAAGTGGGTTCCGCGATCACTAATGATGGCTCGTGGTGTTCCAAACCTGACAAATATGTTAGTCCTAACAAAATCTACAACAACTTTAGAATCGTCAGTCCTAGTGGCTTTAGCTTCCACCCATTTTGAGACATAATCAACAACCAAAAGACTATATAAATTCCCAAAGGATGAAGGAAAAGGTCCCATAAAATCTATACCCCAAACATCAAAAAATCTCAACAACTAATATAGAGTTTGGGGCATTTGATTTTGTTGAGAAATATTCCCCGCCCTTTGGCAATTAACACATGTTTTACAAAATAGATAGAATCTTTAAAAAGCGATGGCCAATAAAAACCACTTTCCAAAACTTTATTATTAGCTTCTTTTTGGACCAAAATGTCCTCCACAAGCATAAGAATGACAAAGAAAGAATAGATTGAAATTCACCGTTAGCACACATCGCCTAACTATCCGTCAAGACAAAATTTCCATAAGTATGGATCATCCCAAACATAGTGTCTAGCATCACTTTTTAACTTTTCCTTTGGGATTTGGAAAATTTTTAGGAAAATATGCACTTACCAAATAATTCACTATGATTCAGCATACCGTGGAATCTCAAAGATGGATGGAAAGTAATCGCTCATCCCGGAAAGAATCATGTAACCAGTAGCTCCTCCTCGCCTCTCAATAGCCTACTCAAGTGATCCGCTACTAAGTTGTCCGACCTTTCTTATCCTCGATCTCTAAGTCAATTCTTGTAGGAGCAGTAATCCATCGAATAATCCTTGGTTTAGAATCTTCTTGGTGAGCAAATACCGAGAGCAAAGATGGTCGTAATAAACTATAACTTTAGTACCAAGCAAATATGATCAAAATTTATCTAAAGCAAAAACCACAGATAAAAGTTCTTTTTCAGTTGTGGAATAGTTTATCCGAGCCTCATTCAAAGTCCTCAAGCATAAGTATATGGCATGAACGGCTTTGTCAATCCTTTGTCCCAAAAAAAAGCCCCCAATCGTGATAGTTGTTGTTTCACGCCACACATGATCTCAAATGGCAACTTCCAATTTGGCGGTTGAATGACAGGAGCAGGTTAATAATTTCTTTAAAGTGTCAAAAGCCTCCTCAGATTCATCATCAAACCGAAAGTCCACATCTTTTTGCAAAGAACTTACATAAGGGTAATGCAATCTTCGAGAAGTCCTTGATAAATCTTCGATAAAATCCTCGCATTACCAAGAAAAGAGCTTAATCTCCCAAGACGACGACGGGTAAGGCAAAAAGATATAACATCTATCTTAGCTTTATCAACTTCAAGACCTTTAGATGACACAACATGACCAAGTACTATTCTCTGTTTCTACCATGAAATGACATTTTTCCCAATTTAAAACAAGATTAGTTTCCATGCATCTATCTAGAACACGATTTAAATTATCTAAGCATGCATCCAAAGAATCACCATGAATTGTGAAATCATCCATAAAAACCTCGATGCATTCTTCTAAAAGATCCGAAAAAATGCTTACCATGCATCGCTGAAAAGTACCTGGGGCATTACATACCCAAAAGACATCCGTCGACAGCAAAAAAGTACCAAAGGGACATGTGAATGTGGTCTTCTTCGTCCTCGAAAAGCAATCACAATCAAGTTATATCCTAAAAACCATCTAGAAAACAATAATAAGTGTGCCCAACTAATCTCTCCAACATTTGATCAATAAAAGGAAGAGGAAAGTGATCTTTTTCTTGTTACAACATTCAATTTTCTATAATCTATACACACTCTCCAATTCGTTTGCATTCGTGGTGGGCACCAACTCATTATCATCATTCTTGACAACGGTGATTCCGGATTTCTTTTGGGACTACCAGACCGGACTCACCCATCGACTATCTCGAGATGGGATAGATGATACCAACATCAAGCAATTTTGAGCACTTCTTTTTTCACCACCTCCATCATGGGTGGATTCAATCTCTTCATGCATCTCTTGTAAGCTTAGCTCCATCCTCTAACAATATCCGATGCATGCACATGGGGTGACTAATACCCTTGATATCCGCTTATTGTCCATCCAAAAATCGTAATATGGTCCCTTAGGACTCTCAACAATTTTTCTTCCCGCACCTTCGTTAGATTACTAGCAATAATTATGTGCAAAGTGTCATTAGTCCCCAAATATGCATATTTCAAATGAGCAGTAATTGTTTCAATTCTAGAGTTGGGGCTTGTACAATGTAAGGTAATAACTTTTGATGAGAAACAGAAATTGAATAGAATATACCGCTGAATTATTTGAGAATTTTGGCAATGAATGTAATGCAGCCTACATTCTCCTTCAATTTCGGGTTTGCTCAATCTCATCTTCCTGTCCATGTCCAAACTGCTGGTGATTGCAATCTCCAAATTGTCCCTATGTAGTTGTTCAAAAGCTCTATGCACCAAGGAGTCTCTCACATCGATATAGAAAAAACTGTCCTATATCACTAGGGTACCTCATGGCATTATAGATGTTAAACTGAATCTTCTCGCCATCAAACTCCATAGTCAAGGTCTCATTATGCACATCGATCATGGTTCTTGCTGCTTTTTGTGAAGGGTCTTCCTAACAAGATGTGGGAAGGGTTTGGTGATGTATCATCTTCCATATCCACAATGTAAAAATCAGCAGAAAGATTAGTTCGCTCACCGCACTAAGACATCTTCAATTACCCCTGGGGGGTAAGTGTTAAGACGATCCGCCAATCGATAATCACACCAAGATTTTTCAAAGGGCCTAGATTTAAGGAAGCATAAACAGATAAAGGCATAACATTAATTGAAGCTCCTAAATCTAGCATGGCTTTTTCAAACTGGTGTTTCCTATTTTGCATGGGATTGTGAACATTCTCGGATCTTTACATTTAGGAGGCATTTTTTTTCAAGAACAAAGCAGATACATTTTCTCCAACTGTGACTCTTTTTCATCATTTTGCAATTTTCTTTTATTAGTGCATAATTCTTTTTAAAAATTTAGCATACCGTGGCACTTGTTTAATTGCATCAAGGAGAGGGATGTTCACTTCTACTTTTCTAAAAGTTTCCAAAATTTTTTTTTTTTTTTTCATCTTTCTTTGAGGTTTTAGAATTTCGGGAGGAAAAGGAAGAGGAATGTTTTTAAGTCGATTAGAGGTTTAGGTCAGACTTGGATTTTTTTTTTTTTCTCCTTAGTCGCTTCCTCCTCAAACTCTACGGGGCTCTGTGGTGTATCCAATCGTGTTCCATTCCGCAAAGTTATGGCACTTGCATTCTCCCTCGGGTTGACTATTGTTTGAGATGGTAATTTTCCGAGCCTCTCGGATTCCAATATCCCCACAACAGTAGCCAATTGTCCTACTTGGTTCCTCAAATCTTGAACCAAAGTTTTTGTCTTCATTGAATCATTGTGGTTCGATTCATGAATTGTTGTGTTTGTCCCATGAATTGTTGTGTGTTCTCATCCCATGAATGCTTTGAACATATCCTCCAATGATGTTCCAAAGAGGTGCAGTGGACCGCTTGTTTTGATTGATATTGAGGTTAATCGGTTGGAAGCCCCGCCGCCTAGGTGGAAATGCAGGTGGTGCCGCTTGTTTGCTCCTATAAACTCGATTTGATGATCCTCCATCCCGGGTTATACGTGTTTCGAGTATGGATCATACTTTTCTCCGAGGTTGTGGATCGATAATTTCCCATTGCATTAGCTTGTTGCACAAACCTCATCATCTTGTAATGTTGGGCATTCATCTCAGATTGTGATTTGGTTGTAGACATATTCCACAAACCTTTGCAATTCGGGCAATGACCAGTAGCTAATTGTCTAACCATAGCAAAGCTTAATTCGTAAATTTGTTGACCATAATCACAAGTGCTTACCTCGCTTACCTTATCGGTGCATGATTTGTTCTAGTGCCATATATTGTCATGAAGTTTGTCGCCATGTTTGCAATTAAATTCCTTGCAGCCTCTGGGTCTTGTCAACTAGTGCTCCTCCGCTAGTCGTGATCGATCATGCTTCTATCCATTGGTATCAACCCTTCATAGAAATATCGGATCGTGTGTTGTTCATCTATTTGATGTGGTGGATGATACCGAACAAAGCTTTTTGAATCTTTCCCAATACTCGTGATAAGGTCTCCCCATCGAATTGTCTAATCCCACGATCTCCTTCCTTATGTTGGCTACTCTTGAGGTCGGAAAGTATCTCTCCAAGAACAACCGCTTCATGTCATTCCAAGATCAGATTGAACCCGAGGGTAGGTAGTACAACCAATCCTTTGCCAACTGCTAGGAGAATGGGAATGCTCTCACTTGATTTGCTTTTCTTCTATGATTCCGTGTGGTTTCATGGTGGAGCACACCACATGAAATTCCTTTAGATGTTTGTAGGGTCCTCACCGTAAGACCACAAAAAAGTAGGCAAGAAATGGATTAGTCCCGATTTAAGTTCAAATGCAGCATCTAAATTCAATGCACAGAGGTTGTTGATTTAAATTAGGAGTTGCCAACTCCCTGAGAGTTTTATTATTGTTTTGAATCACCATCTCTTCTTCTTTATCAGATTCGGTGGATGATTTGTTGGATAATAATTCCAAAGCTAAGTTGAGGCCTGGTGATGATGCAGAAGCCTCGTCTATATATGTCGGAAGACCGTTGAACTTTAAGTTTTTCCTTCCTTAGCCTCCTTCAGCTTTTCTCAATCTCTCGGATCAAAATCTAATATAGTAGCCTCGAGAAGATCGAAATCATAAAACAAGAACAAAACAAATAAAATAATAGAAAAAACAAAACGAGAAATTACTCCCCCAAGAAACGCCTAAAATTTGGGAGTCGTCTGTTGACACTCCTAAATTAACCTCACTTTCACTTCACAATTTATAATAATTAAGACAAGAGCAAGTAAGGATCGATCCCACAGAGAGAGTAAAGTTGTTTTAGAATTATTCTACTATTTCAAACAAAAAATAAAGATGGGGTTTTTGAAAATTATTTTTAAACTAAGAGAACAAGAATTAATGATGAAATTAACCAAATATGTAAAAACTTCAGCTTCAGAGGTTTAGTTTCACCAAGTACAACAATCAATTAATCAAGTTATTATTATTTTTCCTTCAATGAAATTATTAGCCCTAGATAACAATAAGCTCGCTTATCCAAAATTCTCCTTAGATTATCACCGTATGAAACAAGCTCTCCACCGATTCTAACTAAAGATACAACCTAGAACAAGCTCTCTAGATTTAATATGATAGAAGCATTAAGAAATAGAGAATTAGGCTAATCCAAGCAACAAACACATAAGCTCGATTTGTTTAACTTTTTTTCTGATAATCTTAGCAATAAACAAAAGCTTGTCCACAATTAGTATTACCAAGTTGCTACTTATGATGAAAACAAATATCAATTACACGTAATACCAATCTTAATCTAGCATATGATAATGATCAAACTAATTCAATTGGCCATATTAAATTAATTAGATCAATTAGCATGCAATCAATGAAAACAGATTATCAGAAGAAATTTCACACAAGAATGAATAAATAATAATACTCAATTAATCAATTACTTGTAACAAGGATTCACCTCCCTTTAGAACTGAATAAAAAGAACTAGCCTGACATGTTCTTGAGTCTGCACTCCAATAGATGATAGTTGATAATTGAATGAATAAAACCCTGACTCTCATCCTCTATTTATAGTGCTAGACAAAGTCCTAAATCCTATAGAAATAGAATCCAAATCCTAAAAGGAATTACAAATTACACTAATTTCCATAAAGAAATAGAATTCAATTTGAAAATAAATCTTAGTATAAAATAAATCCTAATTCTAATAGAATTTCTATGGAATTTCCTTGTTGAATTTGGAGATCAATGTACTTGATTGATATCAATTGCATGCAAAATTAGGGTGGTGAACATGACTAATAATCTGTGGCCCACGTGACCTTTATTGATGACTTGTAAATCACGTCCCATTCATGCTGCCCAATTTTTATATGAATGCTTTACATGAATACCCACTTGAATAACCTCCATTTGCATGTCCTAGTCATAAGTCCACGTGAGAAAAAATTTTAATAGGCCCACGAGCTTGTAACATTAAGGTGTTGATCCTTTGGTCCATAAATATTTGATAAGTCTCCAAATTATTCCTAAAATCACAGAACCTTTCAATTGTACCTAAAATAAAAATATAAAAATAATGAGTATATTTAGGCACAAAATAAATATAAAAGATTAAGCATTAAGGAATAAAAATATAACATATTTCATACTCATCAAATTCCCCCACACTTATCTTTTTACACGTCCTCGTGTGAATCAAAAGTTTGATTTCCAGAAAAATTCTATTCAACCATTATGTCAAAAGATTTCAAGGTACAAATCATGACTATTAACACTAAATTTGAAGAAATCTAATCAAAGCCTTATCAGTTAACTCATAATGAACAACCTTACTATTTCACCAATGAATTTCATTAAATCAAACTGTAGCCACATAAGTAACTTTCCCAAAATCATCATACTTACTCAACTTAGTTACCATGGAGCAAAAATCGTGCACACTGACTCACAACTAAGAACAAATTTTTCTTGTTTTTTAATTTTTTCATAGAACCTTCTTTTTAGCACAGATGAATGTATTTTTTATGCTTCTTTTTTTTCGTATATTTTTTTTTCTTGACATGTGCAATGTCTCCTTTTCTTAGGCTTTTCAGAGTTACCCATTAGCGAACTTTCCACCAATGACTCCCAAACTAGATGATCTTAGGGCGCTAGGTGTAGAGACACCCCTAAGGGCTTACTTATTCAAGTAACAAAGGCCACAAAAGTCGACTAGTCAAGCTGCTTTTATCTATCGCACTTTTCAGCGTGAATACCGATGCTTCCCGAGGCTAAAATACCCAATTATTTCGCACAATGGACATTGAAGCAGATTTTCACTTTCTTTTTTTCATTCATCATTTTTTTTTCACATGGTTCTGTAACAACATAAGCATGTTAAACAGTTCTAAGTCGTGAAATCAGTGTACATAGACAACTCCACAAATAATTTAGCCAAATAAACATGCTTCTCATATTCAAGTACTCATGTATCACAAATTCAATTGAAATCAATTACTATGGATCATGGCTTAGTTGTCATCATTCATTAACAAATTAAGCATCAAACAAATTCTGAATTTTAGCATTAATTTTCAATCTTTGACTTTAACCCTCGAACACATAGGCAAATAGAACCATGGAACCCAAATTTTCAGATTTTTTTTTCAATTTTTTTTCCAATTTCCCATCAAAATTGGATTATTATTCCTACATAAAATAAAACCTAAATCTCCCCATTTCAAACCTTACATTGTCCCCAATGTAAGAAAATCATGCAACGAAGAAAATACTACTAGCGAACATGCAATAATAATAATAATAACAATAATAATAATAAAACAGAAAAAAAAGTAAAGAGATAAAAAAATCAAATCTGAGATCTTGGGTTGCCTCCCAAACAGCTGCCCGTGTTTAACGTCTTTGGCTTGACGTCCTGCCTCTCTTCTCAGTTTTCATAGATCGGATCGTCTAGCTCTACCATCTCAATATTTTCCACCTGATGCCCCTCATAGAAAGGCTTTAATCTATGTCCATTCACCTTAAGGATCTTGTTTGTACTAGGACTTTGAATCTCAACTGCACCATGAGGAAACACATTAGTGATAACAAAAAGACCAACCCATCTAGATCTCAATTTACCTGGAAATAACTTAAGCCGAGAATGATATAGCAACACTTTTTGTCCCACAATAAAGGTCACTGGACATGGGCTCATCCCAGTGGGCTGGATCTGACTGGCTGTAGTTGGCCACCCGTTCCAAGCATTGAGGTTGGGCCATGTTGTCCGAGAGAAAGCTTGGGCCACGTGGCTCTTAAAATAGAGGGCACTACGTGAGGCTGGTTTCACAGTGCAGCGACTACAAGCTCTCGCTCTTGGTTGTGGAAGGATTACGGTATGTGCTGTTCAGATCCATCAAAAACCCAATGGGGTGTGCCTAAAGGACAGTTACCTTTTTTACCTTTTTTTCCAAAATAGCAATTACGAGTAATATATGATATTTTTTTTACTAAAGTACAATTTTTA